>JAUMHP010000073.1:14131022-14157814 GCA_032361065.1 Enteromius trimaculatus | reverse complement strand
TATATTTATTTATTTATTATTAATAATAAATATGTATGTATTATTGACTTGTGTAAATGTGTATACAGGGAAACACAGAGTTAAGTCACAGCCAGAGCAGAACTCAGCATCAAGCCAAAAGTACAGAGGCTGTCATTAGTATTCAGGAGGAGTCGGGCAGGGTGATTGGGATTCTGTCAGTGGCACAGCGTGGCTACTGAGACTGGCACTAATGCCCTTCACATCCTTTCAGATTACCTCTGACACACAGTAAAGCCATTTCAAGCAGAGCACTGCCACTCCCGCATGCCACACTACCAAAGGGGAAAATATGAGAACTGGCTCCGGCAAGTTTAGGAAGGGTGGATGTAATATCTGAAATGCTCAAGTACAGATTCTTGCAGTGGCAGGTGTTTTGCTTCAGTTTGGGGGGTGGGGGGTGAGGACTTGTGGGAGTTGGGCCGCTCTCTTTGAGACACCAAAATCACTAGCCAACACATACACACAGCTGTGGAGCTGGCGGAAAATGTCTCTTTCCTCTTCTCATCTATGTGAATTTCTTGGAGGAATGAGCGTTGGTTTGGCTGCCGATCTTTCCTTACCTTAATGGTGGCAATTATCAAGATGGTTTCAGTCTCTCTCACCTAGTTGAAGATCTCCGAACCCTTTCGGCCTCTAAAAAAATGTCCCACCTTCACTAAAGAGCTATCTGCACCTCATCTTTTCAGATAATTACCTGCACCGAATCCAAACACGGCTCAGATGCAGTTGGGCCCATCACTCTTATGATCCAGGCACATACCTGTGATATTCAGTGCGTTTTAAAAACAAACCTTTGGCTCTAAGCCCAGCATATCCTCGCAGAGATTGAGATATACAAGGCCAGTTTTATAACACAAATTTGAGCTAATTTATAGTTTGGAAGAAAATAATCAATACAACTTTTACACTGAGTTTCTATGGAAGCCCGTTTCTGCCACAGAATAAAAAATAAAAAACGGTTATTGCGAAAAATCCATAAGTTTATATAATTGACCCAAAAATAACAATGTGGATGTATTTTTCCTTCTTTTTTTGTAGGAACACTGTCTATTCAATCAGTATTCAATGTTTATTAGAGGTAAAAAAAATAAAAGTTTTTGGTTCACAGAAAGTAAAATATTAAATAAATATTAAATGAAAATATTAAAAGGCTAATTTCTAAACATAACCAAACACTCACCAATAGTCTCCACCTGCCATACACTTCTCATACAAGGGGCCATCAAGCTCCTTCGCGTCAGGAAATATGGTCTCGTGGTGGATGATGATGGTTTTGATGACCTCATTGACATGGGCCTGGCAGGAGACCTGGTCCTGAGTTTCTGGAGTGGGCATGAGGGTGGGGCCAAAGCAGATGGCCAGATTATAGGGGTCCATCATATTTTCATCGCTGTACTGGGACAAGCTGCAAGAATGAAACAAGCAAACTATTAGGACAACTGACAACCAGCAAGTCTGTTCTTAGTATTTCTTAAAGATATGGAATGAGAAGTGATTAATTCTCAGTCAAGTAGCGTATTATATAGCGAAATTTCAGATGCCACTTCATGCTTTTTTAAAGCTTTCTGTGTGAGACTTACTGGTTGAGGAAGGCGAACAGATATCGCATGACCACGAGCACTGATCTGGGTGCAGTCAGAAGGATCTTTCGTATATACAGTGATCTCTCATACAGATTGTCTATTCCTACAAAAGGAGGAGAAAGAGTAAAAATAAAGTAAAAAAAATAAAACACATCAATGCACACATTTATATTCATATAGAGAAAGACCTGAAATGTATTTGTTTTGCCCTGGCATTCAGAAATTATTATTTAGTCCCACTGTTAGCAGCCAGGAGTATTTTATGAAATGCCTCCATTTGCAGCTATATTCATAGAGTTACAAGGCTGAGCTCATTAAATGTTTAAAAAAAAAAAAAAAAACAAAAAAAAAAAAACAAGAAAAACTTTGAAACAGTTCAAATGCACCAAGTACTAAAAAAAAGTTTACTTCTTTTAGAACTTGTTGCAGTGATGTTATTGTGGTTAACTAAAGTTTTTTTTTGTTTTTTTTTTAATAAAAAAAAATGCCATTTATTTCTGACTACTATTTATAGGTTTCTATGTAAGTACTGGTACTTCTGAATTTGTTCCGAAAGTGAAAGTTCTTAAGATAAACATATACAACGTTTGGAGAGCATTCACTCACTCACTTGGTCATTTCTGACCAAGATGGCCTTTAGAGGCTTTTGCATCTCTCTCTCTCTCTCTCTCTCTCTCTCTCTCTCTCTCTTGTGTATATATATATATATATATATATATATATACACACACACACACACACACACACAAGAAGGGTTCAGGGTTCAAGAAGCCTCTAAAATAGTCTCTGAATTAAAATAACGTAAAAATACAATATCAAATATATTATAAAATATAAAAAAATAAAACTGTCAAAAGCACATAAGAAAACAAAAACAATACTAAAATGAAAACATGGAAATTAAAGGTCATTATTATACAGTAAAAGACATACATAATACTGAAATTGCATTGATTTGTTACTTTAATTTAACACATTAGTCATATATAAGTATATAGTACATGCACAGAAAGGTCTGTATCCAGGGAAAGGACAGTGTATTTCACAACCACAAAGAGTGAATTAAAAAAAACAAGACAATTAACTTGAGTTCATTTAAAATAATTGGGAGGTGTGCTGGCCCTCACCCTGGACCTAATGAAGCTGATTACAAGAGCATTAAAAGCATTTAAACTATTCAACCTCTCTTTTTAAAGCAGCTTAAAAATTAATCCAAAACACTGGCATGCCAGAAATATGTGCAAGTATTCCTGTGGTTCTGCAGATTTCACTGGGTTTCCTCCTTGGAGGCATTGTAACTCCCTCCGTGGAATTCTATTACAGAACTTTGTGGTGCCTTTAGTAAAGTCCTCTCAGGCTGTGTTTAGAAGCATAAGAGTCTACTATTCTCTATAACATAGCAACACTAGTTTGATGACTGAACTAATTTCCTTCTTATTTTATCATTTGATCGGACTGCCAAGACATTTCTACCGAAAACGTTTTAAAATGGCAACAATTAGGTGTTTGACTTGCTGATTTAAATTACCTCGAAATTACTTTTGCAAAGAAATGTTTGCGCACTGTTGCACATACTATTAAAAATATATCAAGTGCATACGACACAGTACGCTTCAAGCTCATTCTAAACATAGCTTCAGATTAACAACTCGATCTTGACCCCCAACGGATCCCACGGTTTGGCTGTGAGACACGCATAGTACTTATAAAAGCAAAATCAGCCTCGGTACAGCAGAATTAAAAACTCATGTGACCTGCTCTTATCCGTAGCTACCATAGTGCACGATTCATCCTCTGCTAGCAGCTTAAAATAGCCATGTCACCATTAAAAGATCTGGGCTTTTGGGAATATGCTACTCGTCTTACTTCAGCATGAAATGGGGTTTCCAACATGGATCCTGAGCAAGAGAAGAAATTTAAAGACACTGTCAAGCCTCTCCACAGACAAGGCACATGTCTGCAGAAACACAACTCAAACTAATCTCCTACACGCAAAACTCTGACAGTCTAAATATAGATCTGCTGTGGACAGAGAACAGGAGAGGCTGTGTGTTGGAGTGTGTGGTATGCTGAGAAGGGTTAGTCGTATGTAAATGTAAACAGCAGGGAATCCCCATTAGTCACACTCTACAGAATGTCACAGGCACAGGGCCGCATATTGGTTGGGTACACGCTTTGACATTCCTCCACACGCACAGACAAACAAAACCCACACATGCAAGCTCTTCATCTAGCGAACTCAGTAGCTAGATTATCTTGACATGTGGCCAAATATTTAGAAAGGCCTATCATGTAAAGCTACAAGTGATATTTTTATGCTAAAAAACTTTTTTGCATGTCACAATTATTTTTCTACATCAAGTAAAATGTCAAAAGTAAATGTATCCAGGTGTAAAAATGCTAATGGAATTAAACCATCAATTTGAATATCAGGGTAAATTTTACTTATTTTGTCTACTGGACTAATACTTAGACTAGAACTTAAAAAGAACTTAAAACTAGATTCTAAAGGGCAATACTACAGTACATGAAAAAATATATATTTAGGCAAAATAAGAAAATTGTACACGTCACCATTCTGTTTCAAAGTTTTCAACCCCCCTGGCTCTTAATGCATAGTTTTCCTACTGGGGCATGAGTGAACATTTAAAACTTCTGTAATAGTTGCATATGAGTCCCTCAGTTGTCCTTGTTGGTGTGAAAAGATGGATCTCGAAATCACACAATCACAGTTGGGAAGGGTTCACATAAAGAAAAAATGCTCGAAAACCAAAGAATTTGTGGGACCTGAAGGATTTTTCTGAAGAAAAGCAGGCAGGAAAAACAAGGGATTTATTAACAACTATGACCAAACAAACAAACAAAAAACAAAGCTGTTAACATTTTGCAGATTCTGAAAGGGCGATGCAAATTATATATACATATAAATATATATCATTAAACATAACAAAACCTTTTATTTCGGATGCCGTTAATCAGATTTGACAGCACTAGTGTATTTTTATCATTTTCACAGAATTTAAGACATTTTAATGATTAAAAATTTAAATACATAACGTCATTATAATTCTGTAAATGCATTTGTTTAATGGTGCTGTGAAATGATTAATTGTGATTAACTGCATTCAAAATAAAAGTTTTTGTTTACATAATGTATACAACTGTAATGTATTAGTACTGTATATATAAATACACACACATATATATAAAATACATGCATTTACACACACACACACACACATACATATACATATATATATATATATATATATATATATATAAAAAATGTTTTTTATATAATTTACTTACTCATATTTAATGTATATAAATGTACAATTTAAGACTCATTTACTATATAGTCATATTTTTATTAAAAATAGTTTGTTAATAAGAGGACCTTATTCAGAGTTGGCGGATCACAAACATCCCAATAACCCAACGACTGAGCATCATGGTGTCATACTGCTTTTATTCTTTCAGTGCAATGTAGCGTCATCTGTGATCATGATAAAGCACGCTTTCTGAACTCTTTCAAACTCACACAGAGTTGCATTCATGCCAGTTGAAGGACCAGCTGAAGCCCTAATGTGTCATGCCGAGGTGGAACACACACTGTGCTGTAATGGAGTGTGCGTAAGGCTGTTAGCATTAGCCTGAGGCACTGGACGTCTTGTCATACAGTGAAGAAAGTCACTGTCCCACTGTTGGGGGCAAATGACTGAGATCTCTTTATGTGAGAGCGCACGATAACAGTTCAAAGCACTGTTAATTCACACTGAGAATCAATGACAGATTTACAGCTGCAGGTCAATAGAAAGCAAAAAAAAAAGAAAAGAAAAATGAAAAATGAGGCACTTACTGATATAAGAGATGAGATCATTGAACCTTTCCTTTGGAAACAGAGGGTTCTCCAAACCTCGAAAGTAGAGTTTCAAAACTCCCGCAACAGAGTTTATATCATGGTTATTCTCTTCATCTGTCAGGGGATCATTACCTAAAACACATAAAATGATATACTGAACAAAATATTTATGCTTAAAATATTTGTACACACAAAGAACTGAAAACTAATAAGCTTTTTTGGTTCACTTGACATTCAAGAAAGGCTGATTTATATTATAAATAAAAGGAAAACCGCCAAGACATGTAGATGTTTTTCCAAAGAAAGAAAGTGTCCTTTCACCCAAAAATTTAAATTCTGCCATGATTTATTCACCCTCAATTAGTTCCAAACCTGTATGAATTTCTTTGTTGAGCAAAACACAGAGAAAGATACTTTGAAGAAGGTTTGTAACCAGGCTGTTTTGGGTCACCATTGACAAAGACAGCTTTGGAACTACTCGAGGGTGAGTAAATGATGACAGAATTTTCATTTCTGGGTGAACTATTCCTTTAAATCATGTGAATTTAAGTTCATGGATCATATGACTCATGAAGACATACCAGATTCATTATTATTCAGCAGCGACAGCACTTTCAGAGCTATTTCAGAAACCTGAACTTACCATGCACACACACACACACACCTACCTCTCTCAAAAGAGTTCTTGATATCATTGACTTCAACTTGAGATCCAGAGACTCTGAATATTCCTTGATGCTGAAGGCCTTAAAAACAGAGAGAGAGAAACTGAAATAAGATGTCTTCCGATGTCCATTTAAATTAGCTGGAAATAAAAGCTGGTCCATAGTAACCACAGACAAATCCCAACCTCAAAAGCTAAGCCTTGGGCTTTTGAAAAGTTCCCTTTTTCTAATTAAAGATAATGAATAAAGGAGAGAGAGTGCAATCAACTTTTGCAAAAACATCCGTCACTCCGGATTAGCTTTTAATGGAAAGCTTGGCATAGGGTCAGAAAAGATTAATTCAAAACTTCTCTATAGTTCCAGTAAGACGGCCACACGCAGACAACTTTCAGAGCTTACAATAGACACATAAAAGTTTACGCAGGCATTCGATAAAGACCCTTTTGGGACTGAACATCCTCTGACATTGACAGGAAAGCACATCATTTAAAAGCACAACTTTAAATAGATCTAAAACACGTCTGTGCGTGACCTAACCAGACTCTAAACCAGTCCCTAACTTCAGGACAGGTAACAATTGGATGATTAGACAAGTTTGAAGATAACAGCATAACTATTTACTTCATCTGTAGGCTTATCAGGTGACAATAGTGGGCTGTTTTTAAGGAATGGTTTAAGTTGCAAGGCAGATTCAATATAACTTACCATACAGATTGATGAATCGAATACAGCTCTCAACAACTCTTGGTATTGCCTGTCCAGAGTCCTTAAAACAAGATATTGGGAGTAAATCAAGATGTGGGCTAAACAATCAGTCTAGTTCTAAATCAACTGAAAATATCCCACACACCATTTATCATTCATGTCGGAGATGAGAAGACAATCCTTCTTGAGCTTTACAGACCCTTTTTAAAGTGCACACCTGAAATTCTGTGCCTTATCCTGTCTCAGACAGGAAATAAAATGACAACTTAGATCTGCGTGCTAACATGGTTCTTGAATGAAGCCAGTGTCACCGTGGAAATGCTGAAATGCTTTAGTGAATCCTGCTAGGTGATCGTGGCGTCCGGGCTGCCTGTTGTGTGGGGGTTAGAGCTGTTTGTTCTGCGTTTGGCAGCGCTCGCTCTTACAAGCTTTTAAAAATAATGTTATCTGCTTTTAACCCAGGGAATGTGCCAAGTCTGAACACTGTGAGAGCACAAGGATGATCAGCAATATGGTGAATACAAAAATGTACTGCTGCAAACATGTTTAATTATTAATACTGATCCAAATTCATAAATCACAATCAAAACATAGACGGAAAAGAACGCTGGAAAACTACCTCTGCATTTTATTGTGCAGAGACACTTTTAAAATGTTACAATAATCCAATAATTTATTATATATTTTTGTTTTTTTCTTTTTCCTTGTTTTTCACATATTAGTTGTTGTACTCAAATTTAAATTAATACATCTAATATTTAACAACGTGAATTCTATGAATTATGTTTTGGCTTGTGTAAAGCACTATAAAATTGTACAATTTGTAAAAAAGTTATTTAATTTGTGGGATATTCTCTCTATTAAATGAAATAAATCATAATTGTGTGCATTAGGGTCACTAAAGCCAAAAAGGATGAACTCTTGTCAAGCATATGGACACATATACTTTGGGCTCCAAAAGTCTGAGACCACTATTGAAAATGCTTTTATTTTGCATGTTGGTAATATTTTCTTGCAAAGTCATAATTTGACTGAAAAGTTACTGAACAACATTTTTATAAATATTTCATATTTATTCAAGTTTTAGGTTTCCTCATGGTCAGTTTTAAATCTGTGCAGTCTCAGACGTTAGGACACCACTGTACATGGTTCACACCTCCTTAGGATTAAGCAAAGGTCACTGGAAGTTGAACTACTGGAAGCTTAGAAAGACATGCAGCAATGAGCTAATTAGGACAAGCCGGCTGTTTCTGTACCTGGTGCCTTGTGTGTGAGTTCCGTCGTCCACGACTATGAGAGAAGGACAGCAGAACGAGAAGAGCCAGAGAGTGAGAGAGCAGAAAAACAGAGAGAAAGAGGCGATCCCCAGGTTATTTGGTCCCAGCACTACAAGCCACCAAAAACAGCCTACAAAATCATTATTAGTCTTCCAATGACACAATTAGCTCGAGCCTCACAGAGAGAAAAAGAGGGTGTGTGCTGACAACACTGACATTTTTCACCAAGTTCCCTAAATTTTGGTATTAAAAAAAAGGTTAGTTCATCAAAAATACAAAATCATTTCATAAGGAAGACCTTATGCTGTTCTAAACTTTATTGACTTTCATTTTTCCATAGAACACAAAAAATGAGTAGATGAATGATGAACTCCAAATATGACCAAAACAGTACCAAGCGGTAAACATGTTCTGAAGTCATACAACAGTTTAATGTGAGCAACAGTCTGAAATTTAAGTCATTATATGCTAAATCTTTGAAAGCTTTAAAGAGATAGGTGCCCAAAAAATGTAAATTACCCAATGATTTACTCACCCTAATGCCAAGTGTATGGAACTTTATTCTTTAAGATGAATACATCTAGAGTCATATTAAAAAATGCCCTGGCTCTTCAAAGATTTATAATGGCAGTCAATATGGGTCAAGATACTGAAGGCCAAAAAAGTGCATCCATCCATCATAAAAAAGTGTTCCACATGGCTCTGGGGGTTAATAAAAGCCTTCTAAAATGAAGCAATCTGTCTGTGTAAGACAAATACCCATATTTAAAACTAATAGTACATTTTAAGAAAGATGGATGCACTTTTTTGGGCATCAAACACGACCCCCATTATATAGCTTGGAAGAGTCAAGACATTTTTTAATATAACTCCGGTTGTATTCATCCAAAAGAAGAAAGTCATATACACCTAGGATGGCCAGAGGGTGAGTAAATTGGTTAAACGTCATTTTGGGTGAAGAATCCCTTTCAGTGAAGCCGAACAGCACTGATTCGCTTTTCTCATAACTCTGCAATTCGCCATCTTTAAACTTAAATTTCATTCTGTTTCTCTAAACTTTCAAAACAATTTTTAAGGCACCTTTTTACAACATTTGTCTTCAGTATATACTTTCAGTATATGGAAAAAAAGCTTTGTGAACATTATGTTTTGTTCAAAAGAAGAGAAAAATTCACATTCCTAACAACACAAGACAGATATTTATATTTTTAGGTGAACTATCCCTTTAAGAGGCTTTCATGCTGCCCTGAGGCATCTTTGTGAATGCTGATGCCTGAAGCTCATTTTATCTCTGTCATCTCGTTTTATGTGTACACACACCCACACACACACACCTCCGTTTCTGCTCTGTTTATAAAACCTTCCCCAACCATAATGATCAGTCAAGTAGAAGCAAGTAGCCGTAGATCATTATGGCTTCAAGCGGCGGTATTTAGTGCAGGTAGTACGGCACCCAAAGCCTTAAGTACCTTAACAAATGACTCCAAATTGCCATTAAACAGCTTAACGTTAAATACAGAGCGTGGCCTAGGTCTCTGTGTGCCAAATGGTTTAGGAGGAAGACTGGGAGGCCTATAAAGAGATGTTTATATACTTTTAATCTTGATTGTGCTGGAAGCTTGAGCAAGCACCAATAATGAGTTGTACATATACAGTGTATCGAAAAATTCTGAGAGAAAAAATGAAGTCGGGGACATGTAATTTCAGGTCATTTAGGGTAAGCAGTAAGCTCCCATTGTGCCTAGTTCAGTGATCTGCTCGCACTAATGTCTTGTTCATAAACTTCACTTCCACCACACATCAAAGGCCATGGAAATGGCAGGTCTGCTGGGAACAGCAGGCGGTGTGGGAGTGTGAGAGATGTTCAAGCACGAAAGATCTTGCCTTGGCCAGGGGTTATACAGTGGGTAAAATCATTTAAGTTCATTTTGCTTCATTAATGTACACACAGCACCCCATATTGACAGAAAAACACAGAATTGTTGACATTTTTACAGATTTATTAAAAAAGAAAAACTGAAATATCATATGTCCTAAGTATTCAGGCCCTTTGCTGTGACACTCATATATTTAACTCAGGTGCTGTCCATTACTTCTGATCATCCTTGAGATGGTTCTACACCTTCATTTGAGTCCAGCTGTGTTTGATTATACTGACTGGACTTGATTAGGAAAGCCACACACCTGTCTATATAAGACCTTACAGCTCACAATTGTAAGTCAGAGCAAATGAGAATCATAAGGTCAAAGGAACTGCCTGAAGAGCTCAGAGACAAAATTGTGGCAAGGCACAGATCTGGTCAAGGTTACAAAAACATTTCTGCTGCACTTAAGCTTCCTAAGAGCACAGTGGCCTCCATAATAGTTAAATGGAAGACGTTGGGGATGACCAGAACTCTTCCTAGAGCTGGCCGTCTGGCCAAACTGAGCTATCGGGGGAGAAGAGAACCCAAAGATCACTGTAGCTGAGCTCCAGAGATGCAGTCGGGAGATGACACTAAGTTGTAGAATGTCAACCATCACTGCAGCCTAAAAATGTCCACCAACGTTGACCATTCAACCTGACAAAACTGGAGAGGATCTGCAAGGAGGAATGGCAGAGGATCCCCAAATCCAGGTGTGGAAAACTTGTTGCATCTTTCCCAAAAAGACTCATGGCTGTATTAGACGAAAAGGGTGCTTCTACTAAATACTGAGCAAAGGGTCTGAATACTTAGGACCATGTGATAAATCTGTGTTTTTCAGTCAATATGGGGTGCTGTGTGTACACTAATGAGGGAAAAATGAACTTAAATAATTTTAGTAAAAATATTGGCTGCAATTTAACAAAGAGTCAAACATTTAAGGGGGTCTGAATACTTTCTGTACCCACTGTAATTAAAAATCTGAGTTTAGTATCAGTCAGTTTACTCCTCAAGTGTCTATAGGAATACAGTAACCTTCCCTCTTACTCAAAGGAAGAGTTTTTTCATATGCTTTCAAAATGTGCCCTACAGTGTTTCTCTGAGAGGTTAAATGTAAAGACAACTATTAGTGCAAAGGAACCCTGGGAAATACTGCTGTACGGATATGTGTTACATTATGTTGAATTAAGAAATCATAAGCAACTGGTCTACTGTTTTAATCTTATTGCAGAATGTACTCTTATCTTTTTAACTTTCAGATGTATTCTCTCACAAGTGCTTTTCTATTAAGGGAAATCTATAAGTACAGGATAATAGATAGAACCTGGAATAGAAAGGCTGATAAACAGAATGACAGAATGATAGACTGACAAAACAACTGATAGCTAGAGCAACACAGAACAGAAGATTTAAAAGAGAATGGCATTTTAAAATTGATAGAATGATATAATAATAGATACAACTACAGATAGAGAGAATGATGTACAGAAAAATGGATAGACAGAACAACAAACTGACAGAATGAAAAAACAGAAAGAAAGACAGACATAGACTGAGATATACAATGACAAACAATTAAGATATAAAAATGATATAATGAATGACAAAAAGAATGTCAGATCATAGGATGACAGACGGAGAGAATAACAATAAATAATAGACAGAACAGACAATACAACAACAGACAGACAGAACAACAGAGGATGAGAGAGAGCAATAGAATGATCAACAGAATCATAAATAGAATGACAGATATGCAGACATAAACTATAAATAGATATATACAGACAGACAGACAGACAGACAGACAGACAGACAGACAGATAGATAGATAGATAGATAGATAGATAGATAGATAGATAGATAGATGCCACATCTTGCTTGTAATCATTGAGAGAATGTTTGACATATGCCAATATTATATTTGACACTTTTTCACACTCCTGAAGATACCAAAGTAAATAGGGCAGAGAATGTTTTTTACCTTGTAGTTGCATACTCAGGCCGGTAACCTGTGTGAGAGACAGATTGTGAGAAAGAGAGAGAGAGAGAAAGAGTATGAGAACAGGCCCAGGGGAGGCTTTCGTTTATGCTCAGTAAAGCACATGCAGACAGCCATCTGTCTGGATTTGGACATCCACACATACACCTTTAGGATATTGGGACATTTTAAAGAAAAATGCTACATTTCTATGCTTGAGCTACAGGTACCTGTTTAGCAATAAAATTATTTCATCCAAGTGTCAGTATGCAGCAGGCAGACTACTTCAGTCTGTGTTAATACTTCAGCCTGCAATCTTTAAAAAACAGACACGGTTGATTTTAGGCCAGGAAACATGGTTCCTGACAGCTTTGTTGATCCCACCCACACAGCGCTCACTCAGCGGCCCCTGACAGCAGAGTCTGCGGTGCTCACAACACAAAACTGAAATGCCCCCTGGGCTCCAAAACATGAAGAGGCATCATGATGAGCAGATTTATACATGATGCGGGAATTATAATCCTCCATACTATCACAGTTAATTAATATGAGGTTAATATGAGGTTGCGTCACCCACATAAGCGCTACGTGTGTCATGAGCAGCTTCCTGCTGGTTTCTACTGGCCAGGAGGATTATGATCCAAATGTGTTAGAAATGATCTCAATCATTGTGTGTGTTCAAAGCTCTGACCCTCTGTTGGAAGGAACAAAGAGAAGCACACAATACCATCACCGAGGGTCCTCTTGAGCAGATCATGCTTTGCCTGAAGCTTAGTGATGAGATTGCTGCCCTCCAGATACTCGCGAAACTTCTGTAAAGAGACATGATTGAGATCAGCATGAGACCAAAAACATTTGTTCAGTAAATTACCTAAAGCACAGCTCCAGAATTGTAAAAATACAATTTAGACTGATTTAATAATAAAAAATAAACAAAATGTAATGAAGACCAAACTGACCATGAAATAGAACTGCTCTGTCTCCTGTTGGTTGGCGCGTCTCTTGGCGATGCTGGGCTTGCTGAGGTAGGTTTCCGACACGGTGGACTTGACCGATTCAGTGGAGCGGCTGTGATGGAAACATTCAGACACGTCATAGTCCTCGATGGTCACCATGTCCTGGATAGTAGTGAGAGTTGCCTCGGATGTCTTCTTGATCTGAAACAGGACAACATTTTTAGTAGGCATGTCACAGTCACATGTCAATGCAAGAGTTCAGTTAAGTATTACACAACATAATTCTATGATAATCTTGCAACATTTATTAATAAGAATGCGCGTCGGTGATAACAGGCCGAAACAAAAGTGCTGGAAAAACACATTAAGCACTGAATAAAAGACAGGGAGAGAAAAAATCCTCTGACCGTCCCTGCTTGACATGTGCTCTGTGACTAATAGCAGGCCTTGAGCAAGGCACCAGACCAAAGAAATCAATTTATAGCGAGGGGAGCGGAAGATGACCTAAGGGACCATCATTCACTTGATGGCCTTGAGGATTCATTTCTGTAACTTTCCCAGATATGCAACATTATCATACAGTTCTAAACATCTGAAACTGTACCACTATATCCCAAGAGGATATAAGTGATCCCAAAATGAATTGCTGTGGACTACAAACCAGTAATGAATAAAGTAAACAACATAAAGCCACCTTTTGTGATATGTTCAATGCTTTAATGATAATTTTTCAGAAAATATTGATAAATTCAATTAGCATATCATAATAATAAGAACTTTATAACAATATTTGATCAAATGACAAAAAAAAAAAAATTGTGAAAAGGTGAAGACAAGATGAACAAAAAGGAAAAGATATTAAAAGGAGAGAATAAGAAATAAGTAATAAATAGTAATAAAACATTTATAATGTTTAAAATGGCATCATAATTTAATACAGAGTTTTATGTATTATAGTTATTGTATTATATACATGTTATATTATTTATTACTTTTTTATTATTTTTTACAAATGCAATTAAAATTATAGTAATAATGATTAAAATTATCAGAAATAATAAGAATAAAATAATTATGATAAATGAATAAAGTTAATTAAAATAAATGTTTATATATAATTTAATTAGAGAGAAAGATATTTTTAAAAGATTTTATGTATTTTTTTTATTAAAATATTTAATAACTTAACCACATAAAATGTCAAAAAGGAGAAAGCAAGAGTTTAAAAAAAAAAAAGAGGGGGAAAAGATGTTGAAAGCTGGTGCAATCGCTCAGTGGTAGCTTTTGTTACCTGCTGAAAGAGGCTGCACAGTACGGAAATTGAGCAAATCTTTCTCACACTGACATGCTCTCGTTCTCACACATGCTAACACACACACTGTGCACACAAACACATACAAATATAGACAATGTGCGTACACACAACTACAGTGTACATCACTGCACAGTATCATCATGCAGCATAAAACTATGGCAGTTTCATCACGTGCTGTGCTCAACTCTCATGGTCATGTTTAGGCTGAATCATCCTTCAAATCAATGAAGGATGACATACAAGTCAATGGAAACCAGCACTCACGCTTAAAACAGTATGGATCCAGGTCACTGCTCTACATGTGATTCACCGGCTTATTGTAGGGACTGAAATACTGAGAGATGATCACAGGTTTAAACCCGCCTCCTGACACTGAACTGTCTGTGGTCTGGTTTTGGTAAAAGCATGTCATTTATGGATGATATGCCACACCTGTCTTGTAGGATGTGGTTTACTTGGAAAGTCAACTTCAACTGAGCCATAACAAATGCAGACAGGTTACAAAGAGGTAAAGAAAGTGCAGGGGGAAGGGAAGAGCTCCGTTTCAAGGACATAAAAGCAGCCCAAATGAAATGATGTGGAAACTAAGAGGGCCTGAGCCTGAGCTCTTCAACTTTTTTTTTTTAAACCTCAAGCAATTAAAGACATGAATGCTAAATATAAACTAGACTTTAAACAATAAAAGAAAAAACCCAAACTGCATATTCTGAAATAGTAGGTAGAGTGAACTACTGATTTTAGAGTGATTTTATGTTATTATTACTAAATGCAAAAAAAAAACCTGTTAATGAACTTGATAGAAATTAAAGATAAACTATAATAAAATTAAATACAAAAAGCTTGCTTTATTTGACATTTGGCTTTTTTTTCTCCAAGATGTGGCATTATACAGTAAGTGTTACTACATCTTTTCTAGTTTTAAAACGCCAATTTGCTGATCAATCAACATCAGTATTCTTTCTACTATTTGATCTATAAGACTGATGAACAAGCTGCTCCGGGGGAATTCAATGGCACTGAACAAAGATGATATTTTGGCACATCTGTTGCACTGCTGCAATCAACATTAGCACTAACAGAAGGGCCCGATAATCAGAACAAAGTCAGCCGAGAGGGCCGCAATCAGGCGATCAGTGCTTCACGCAGCAGCAGGAGCAGGAGTTTGATGTGCCTCCCAGAGGTTTATCTCCTACAAAACAAATAGACACTTCCTACGGAGAACTGTGCGGTGCCTTAGTAGGATTTTAGTGCCTGATGTGAATAGAATATCCATTGGAGAAGGCAAGAAGGGCGGCAGAAAAAGATAGAGGGAGTCAAAGATAACGGTCTATTCTCTGACAACTCCGATCTTTACAGCGAACACTATTTACATTATTCAATTACGAGCTTGAGAGAAGAGTGGGAAAAAGGAAGAACTGAGAGCTGGATAACTGCTGAAGAAAAATGAAAGGATGAAACAGGAAGCTTGAAATGACAGACATATACTTCCTTTGTGTCTGACAAAGGTGTGTTTGAGAATGAGGCGAAGCTGAGTGGTTTACGGCGGTTATACAATAATAAAGTATTCATCCAGTCATTTCTTTTGTCATCTGATGCAGTGAAGGAAACAGCTGGACTAAGACTCAACACTATGTCCAGTATCCTGTCATGTTCATTACAGACCTTGTGTCCGATGTCAAAAGATGCTTTAAGCCATCTGGAGAAACCAGGAAGTGCCCTGACCTCACATCCTTCTGCTTCCTTTCGGCCTTGTCAGTGGTCCAGTCAATATAAACACCTGTCATTTAGCACATGTAAAGTACTAGTGATAGAACAATATACTATATACAATCAGACGATACTGAAGACTAATAACAGTGCTGTTTGGTCAATGAAATTGACCATTCCCTTTAGTTTCTGGTCAAAAGTGTAATAAAAGCTTTGTTTTTCTGTGTTCGCATGTTTTGTTGTTAAATAAAGGACATTTTCTATATAGATTTTTTTTTTTTAAATTGTGAAATTTTGTGTACAATTTTTAAAAGTATTCTTCAATATTCTTCCAAATTTTGGTCAATCACAACATATCTAAATATATGTATTTTTAAAGAAAAAATGGGTAAAAAACTACTGACATAAGGTATTTTTAACATAAATCAATGTCCAAAGTAGGCTTATAAAATATATGATTTTTTTTATTCAGAGCATAAAATAAATAAATAAATAAATAGAACTCTGTAAACAAATGAAAAATGAATCTTATTCCTTTTACTATTCACTACCAAAAAATATGTTTTAATAAAATTCTCTATTTGAAATTGAACTTGTACTGTATTCAAACCGCACTCAGGCTCTTCAGATACTTACAACAATTCCCTTTTTTTTTTTTTTTTTTTTTGATAGAATGATATTTATAATTAAACCTGCAACATTTCAATTACCTTGACATTTTTACAGAACCATTTATCTTACACAACAACACTGACCGTGGGTTGAGCGATCATTCTTTACAACGAATGATTTATCGGATCTTTGTTGGAAAAGTCTACCAACAAAGCCTCCACAACAAAACCACTGCCTGAAGCAACAAAATTCACACATGGCAGACCGTTTCTGGTGCTGCATGCTTGCCTAACAAGGTATGTTAAATCTACGCAAGAATAATGCATGCAGTGGACACAATCAGCGCCAATCGGCGATTTTGTCTGTCAAAACTGAGAAAGAGTCACGGCAGAGAAATAACAGGAAGAAGATAAGAGAAGAAGAGGGCAGATCATCTAAGATGGACACGATAAAGCCAAAAAAGCTATTCCAGACTCCTCCATCTTCCTGACCGAGTGTTTTTTTCTCCGGAAGCATCTTTCGACTTAATGGCTGATTGAAATGATGCAGTCTTGGAGAGGGAAAGATAATAAAATGTGAAAAAGACAGGAAGAAAAGGGAGACGGTGTAGCTGAGAGAAGCTTTTCTGTGCGTCACTCGGGTTATCTAGAGGACAGAGAAAACTCTGCAGGGAGGAAAAAAACTATTTCTTTCTAAGTCCTCCCAAAGCCTCTTTTACGATCAGCTCCTGCCAACTCAATTAAGCAAACACATTGCAAAGCTGTCTCGCTCTAATGCAACAGGAAGATACGGCATGCACGTTCCTGGACTTGGCTAACTTATTAACAAGATTTTCGAATTCAATTATGCAGTTCAACGTCAGCTGAAATGAACACAATCACTTCAGCACTGGTGATCGTCTGATGCGGCTGTTATTTAGCAGACGCTTTATAATCCAAAGTGAATTTCAGGAAAGCCTTTTGTGCCAAAGGGAACACAAGTGATGGTATAGGTGGTCATTTTCAACTATTTTTAAAAGCACCTTTCATTTGTTCCTGACCATTTCTGGCGGTGCTCAGGTCACCTTACCTCTTCGTTCTCGATCTTTAAAGTGGCCAAACGGGACTGAAGCTGCTGGAACCTCAGGAGGAGCTCTGCCTGCACTGGAGGCTGGGCCGTGATCTGACACACCTGAAAACAAACAGATATTCAGTTATAATAATAAAACACAAGAGTCACCATTAACCCATAAATACCTATTGTGGGTTTTTAGTGACCCAAGACATCATTCTCTGACCTGGCCTTAGGGTTGGGTGATAAATAATAATGCTCACGGGTCTACTGTCTCAATATATGAAGGCAGTTCATGTTAAATCTATCTCTAGAGATACTTTGAGAGTCACTTCATAAGCTTTTCATGGTTTCATTTGATCAAATACACACTAACACTCAAATATCTTTATGACAAACCGCCAAAATAAAAGTTCAGCTTAACTTGAAGAAAGTACGACAGAAATCTTACTACTGTATATACCTTCTTGGTTTAATTTTATCTTTAAAAATGTTGCATGTTCTGTTATGTTTTCATTTGATTACTTCTGAAAACTTATAAATTTGTATTGACTCAGAATAAAACCGAATTTAGAGAAGAAATAAAATTCTAAATGCTAGCTTACTTGTGAACAAAGTTATGTTTTTTGTTTTTCATGTTTGTAGAATTTGTTTCTCCATTGCTGGTAAATGAACAGTGTTTTCGGCCTTATCGCCCAGCTCTGCAATTCTGATTCTGATTGGCTGTCAATGTTTTGATTCTTAATCGGCTGGGGAAAAACACTTTCAAAGTGATTCCAATGATATTGTTCCTCTGTGCAGCTGTGGACTTTAATGATAGCAATCAAGATTTTGTTTAAAAATCAATTTAAATTTAAAGTTATCATTCTTGTCATGAACGGGCCTTTGGAGAGCCTGCTCTAATAGAACAGAACACCGTTTGGCACTGCTTGAGGTTGAGAAACGCAATATGATTTGACTCAGCACAAACACTACACTGCCGGCTGAGACACAATAAAGGAAGGATATGAAGCAATCCTGACCACATATAATTTAGAATTTCATTAAGATGCTTCTCTCCACTCTGTATCCTGTATGATCTCATATGCTTCAACACAGCTTTAGACCAGATTAACATGAGGTTAATGGATGGGCTGTTAGATGTACCATGGGAGATGCATGTTAAAATGAAACGTAACGTCTGCTTACGGGTTAGTTGGAAGGTGAAGGATGTGCAGTACATTTTCATCTTCACATCATATGCACTACTGTTCAAAATTTGTGGTCAGTATGATTTTTTATTTTTATTTTTTTTACATGAAATACCTTATTCAGCAAGAATGCATAACATTTATAAAAGTAAAATACATTTTAAATTTTACAAAAAATTATCTTTCAAACAAATTTTTTTTACCATTTTGTTCATCCAAGAATCATATAAATGATGCAATACCGTATCTACAAAAATAAAAACTGTTTAAAAAAAATGTTTCTTAAGTGCTAAACCTACATATTAGAATGATTTCTGAAGGATCATGTGACAATGAAGTCTGCATTAAAATCTGAAACGCCACAACAGGAATACATTTTATTTTATATACCATATGGACATTTCCCAATATATTTGATTGCAAATAACTACATCCTTGGAGAGCATTAGTGTTTTTTCCCCCTCAAAGGTAATGAAAAATTATATAGAACCAAAACAGTTTTGCTTATCTTAAAATATTAAATTAAAAATAATAATTTACAAATGTAAAGATAAGAATTGTTATTAATATCAAATAAAATAATGATAAATATCATATAAAGTGAAAACAGTGGTAAATTTGAAATAAATCTCACTATTTTTTTGCATGTCTCTGGACAATGTTTTAAGAATCTTCCAGTTATCATAGCAATAAATTTAAGGAATTTTGCAGTATTAAGTTTGTTTGTCTCAATTTAGACCACTCAAAAAAAATAAATAAGTTGACTCAAACTATATTTCCATTATTTTCCTACTTTTTTGTGTAAATAATCAATGTATAATAAATATACTTGTTTATATAGAAATACTTCTGCTACTACTACTAGACATATTTCCCTAGAAATACTGCCACAAGCAGTTAAAGAAACCACAGCATAAAAGACTGTTAAGAAAACAAACTCCGTTTACATGGTGTTAAGATGTAACAGTCTGGTTGCTATTCTGTGTGTGTGTGCGTGCATATGTACGTGGGTAAGGCTTTGTTTAAATCTAACCTCATCTCCCATATGTGGCTGGAACTCAAATTTAACAGGAGGGCAGAAAGCGGTAGGGTACATTTCCATGAAGCGCTGACGGTCACTACGGGGGTCCAGACTGTCCACTGCGTTCTCAATGATGTCCAGGCCCTCATGACGAGACGTCTCCAGGTTATATTCGGCCGAGAGGTAGGTCCGCAGAGCCCGGTTCAGAGAGGCGTGATATCCCAGATCACAACACTACACCAGGGAAAAAAAAAAAGAGGCCAAGAAATGAGAAACATTGCCAGTTAAAACATATAAATAATCAGCAAAGAATCTCTTTATGTAGTATTTGCTGCATTCAAGTAATGGCGTGCTTGACTTCCAACAAAGAGAAGAAGCATTAAAACACTAGTACAACAAAAAGAAGAGCAAAGTATGCACATTAGATGTGTAATTAATGCTTTATCTATTATTTAATACAATTAGGGATGGATAATGTATTGTAGTAGTGTAAGACTATTAACTCATAAATTAGGTAAATAAGCAGCAAATTCTGGCAAGTTGTAACTCCATGTCAACCATACATGTACACAAAATCTACACAAACAGTTATTTAACAGACACTGTCAATGTAACATAGTAAAATTTAAAGAGACAGTGCATTATCAACTGCATTTTCTGTCAAGCTGTGTCCAATTGTGCCAATTTGTTATGAACAATATACAAAATCAATATTAAAAAAAGTCATTTTTAATTGTGAAATGTGAATTAAAAGCAGCATAAGCAGTCATTTAACTGACATTTTAATAAAGCGTAGTAACATTGCACCTATTTAACAGACAGTTCATGTGAAGTATAATGACAGTTCTTGAAAAACCTCAATCTTACAACCTTTTGGTTACCAGCCAAGATCTGTAACCAGAAGGCCACTTTCATAAGTTCTTACTCACAGCTAATATCTGAGATTCCAAACACATTAACACCAACGGCAATGCATGACGTACTGGCTCTGGGAATATCTGTGTCCCTGTGTCTGACCAATCCTACATGACACGACCCGACTGTGCTCTGGTGGTCTGTGTGCTGTCTTTATAAGGCTTTGGACAAAATAGCCCGGTAGCCTAGTTGTTCATGCCTGGCAGGAAGTTGCATAATTTGCATAATTTTTAACTCTGATACGGGAGTCATGGGGAACTCAAACGCAAAAAGATGTCCTGGATAATAAAATACGGGGGAGATCTGGGCCATCCTTGGGGAGGTTATTTAAGTTCTGACTGTGCGAGTCACTGAAAGATCTGCCAGATCTTGACTCCCAAAGCATCTGCAAACTTCCAAAGTCCATTTTATTAATTATCACGATGACCTGCTCTGTCTGTCAGGCCGCAAATTGTTTTAAGCGTTTGGATGCCCTTTTTTATTGAAATGGTGCTGTTCTTGTGCCAGAACTCAAATTGAGTCCACTTGACTTGAGTGCCAAATGATGACAACGCCATTTTTTTAACCTGCTTTGAGGTTCTTGGAGTGTTAAAATAACAAATTTATACATACTGTGTGTGTGTGTATATATATATATATATAATAAAACCCATGTTTTTTTTTTATTTTTTTTTATTTTATTGGTTTTATATTATATTTTATATATATATATATAAATAATAAAATACAAACATAATAAATAAAATAAAATAAAAACATGGGTTAGTATCAATAAGATCTGTAATAAGGAGCCCATGCAGATGTACCGCCTAGTTTGTTAGCAATATGCAGGGGCAAAAACTTCCTTATACAAGATCAAATTTTACACAGACAAGGTCAAGTTCTTTCTCTCCCAAAGAAATGTATGAAAAACTGACTGTGCATGCATATAATATCACCAAAACACTGCCAGCCCCCCTCAGAGTTTTTTGTTTCATAGATGAAATTCATATTGCTGGATATTCAGTTTATAAATAAATGATGCTGAGAGGATTTAACAATGATTCAAGCTGTATATTTTGAAGGAGGAGTGCTCAGCAGGGCGAAACGTGAAAAAGGTACATACTGTACAGTAGTTGACCTAAAAGAGTCTCTCAGACAGCCTGGTGCACAGAAAACTGGGTTTTAGGGCTGGATGCCACTTCCTTGCCATTCATGATAAAAATGTTTTTCCATATTCAGAAGCCGGAGGACATACAGTACCTTACTACGAAAATAGGACAACAGCCTGTTCATATAAAATAACAAAAGGGGGGTACAAAAAATTGATGATTTAGTCTTCTCAACTATAAATAGGTGAGAATCATTACAACAAAATTGAAATGACATTTTAAAAACACAAATTATCCAGTTAAATCTCAAAACGCAAAATAAACACTTTTCATTTGGTCTCAAGCTTTTGGAAAAGGCCTCTGGTTTTTCCACCCTCTGTTAAACCACCATTATTTCCTTTACTTATCCTCATTTTTTAACAGCTCATTTTGCAAAGACGTTATGTTAAGCTCCTCATTCTTTCTCAAACTAATGCATTTGAAAATCAGGCCTTCATCAGACGTCTTTAAATAACAGGTTTGTGTGGTTATTTGGAGATATGGAAATGAATGCAATTTAACCACAGTGTATTTTTTAAAACATCTCATTCCTGTCAGACACACCTGCATTTGAAGTCTCAAGAGCTTAAATTTGAATGCAACATTGACGGAGCTCTTGCCGAGGAGTCTATGCATTTCCTTAGATCAAAGCAGGTGTAGACAAAGATACATATTCAACCAAGAAACCGATGAAAACGGCAGCAGTCTTTGTCATATTTAACTGTCCCGGCAGACCTGAGGTCAGCTTACAAACTCTATTTATAACTGTCCTACTTGTCACACAAAGTTTCTTCGTCTGTGGAAGAATCCCTGAACCTCCTTTTCTTTCCCTGGTACTTACGTCTATTAAATCAGACAAGTCGTGAATGTAATACTTGAAGATTGAAGCATTAGTGGCTTCGAGCGTCAGCAGGTATTCGTTCCGAGCTTTGATCGACTTCAGCTTGTTCTCCGAGTACTTGGCCTGCCTCTGATGAGAGAGAGAGCGTAGAAGCAAAACAGACAGAATGTGAGAAATCGGGTTGAAACATAAAAACATGCAAGCAAAGCTTTTATCTCTGCATGCAGTCTGTTCCTTCAAGATTTCTTGTGAAGTGACAGAGAACAAATGCTTCCAAAAATAAACCACCGAAGACATAAGCATATAAACTGCAAGAATCCTTATACAGACATTTATGGACTAATATGGTACATCTATCTGGCTACAAAAAAAATCATGCACTGCTCATTTCCTGTATCAGTTAGGGTATTACTAACATTCAAACCCACTTAGTCGACTAATTCAACTGACTGACCGACAGACAGTGACTCATTCTAACTTCCATATTTTAACCATCCCACAATGTCTCGTTCCAGGAAGCATCCGTGGAAAAAACAATCCCACAGCTGTTAAATCATTTGTCATGGGTTTTAACAGAAAACAGATATACTAAGAGCATAAAAAGTTGCCATTTCTGTAAAAGCGGGGTCAGACACGTCTTCCATGCACAACATGTCTGAAGCATCATCATAACAACAACAATAATATACAATAATATATTTTTTTTGATTGTTTGCCATTTTATTGTATCTTTTGTTTGCTCTTACACGTTTTGTTGTGCTTTAGGTAGGTATGAGAAACAACATAACAAACAATGGAATATAGGTCATATTTCCCACAAAATGAAATGAAATAAGACATTGTATTTGGAATAAATTCATTTCGGCCTATTTTTTAATATTTAGGTATTATTCACTGTGAAATTTTGTTTACGAAAATTTAAAGAAAGAAATATAATATAATAATAGGTCATATATATAGGTCATATATATATATATATATATAAACATAAACATATATACATAATGTTTGTGAATATTTTCAACACATACTGTATGTGTATGTAGTTTATATACACATGAACATATATTATGTAAACAAAAACTTCTATTTTGGACGCAATTAATCACAATATATATATATACACGTAAATATATATATATATATAAAAAATATAATTAATTTTCTTAAAAAAGTTATTCATTTAATTTACTTGAATATTTCTTTTTTTTTTTTTACTTTATTTAATTTTTTTAGTACAATATGACAGACATTACATCAAAAGACGTATGGATCTATTAGGACTAGTGATCCTAAAACGGATTCTTTGGATGATTTATCATGGTCTGGTTATGAACTACTGAATACTATTTCTTATTTACCTTCTCCTTCATCTTCTCAATCTTCTTCACAGAGCTCCGTCTCTGGTGTCTATCCTCCAATCGGATGTGAAAGACAGGATCACCAACACGTCCGATCTGTTTTTCCTCCTGCTTCTCAGCCTCCTTCAGTTTGCTCTCGGCACTGATGCTCTCCGTGTGATACATATGGTAGGTTTTCATCACCTGCGGGACCCAGAGTTCAGAGGTCAAAGTTCAACAGCAGTCAGCTGAGCTCTAGAGAGGTGCAGCAGCTGCTCGTCTGAGCAAAACACCTTCATCCTCCCACTTGACACAAATCAATTCGGGTCTCCTTCAGAGAAACTTTCTTTTGTTATATAAATCCAAAAAGCACCAATTAAATTGTTTTAAGGGAAAAAATAAATGCAGAATTTTCTAATACCATCATTTGCATTTAAGATAAAATAAGATCTTTCAAAGAGTAACCAAATGAAACTACTAGATTTTTAATGAGCCATGACGGAGCTTTTATTTTACCATGAAAGAAAGAAAAACACTAGTAACTGCAGTCATTTTAAAACAGGATCGGTAGTTTCATCTAATATGTTGTACCTTACTCAGCTTCTTTCATCAAACACAAAGCCATTTTCAGATAAAGCACACTTTATAGACTGCTAAACCCCCGTGAAGAAAGCCAATTATTGAGAAGTGAATGTGCCACATAATGGCAAGCGCTGCTTCAGACGGTTTGAGTCATTGCTTTGGTTAGGTGGCTATTAGTCATATCCAGATGAATTTTATAACGAGCATTAGGATGTGACTCAGAACATATGAGCCTATACTAACAAACTAATTATGCCTACGATGTCAAACTCTTCACAAAGAGCGAGCGCTTAATCGACGCTAAAAGCTTTGTCGCGCTGTAATTGATGTAACATCGGCACGCCATGATTGAACATGCACGCAGCTGATCCAGACTCTCTTTTCCTACAAATGTATGAAATTTCAGTTCTTGGAGAAAGTACAAGTTTTGAAAGTAGACAGCACTTTAGTGTTTTTTGTGAATTATTCTGGGTAAGTAGGCCTCTAAAGTCCCTATGATATGATATTTTTTACCTAAAACTAATTTAACTAAATCAGTGATTTAAAGTTATAAAACGTTATTATAAATGTAAATTAAAAATCCTAGAAAATTAGAAATGTTGAACTTAAATCAAACTAAAATTAATTTAATATAAAGAATTAAAATTTCTAGCACTAAAACTGAAAAAATAAATTTAATTAAAAAATACGGTTTGAAAATATTAAATAATGAAAAATATTTTATAAAATAAAAATGTTAAAAAGGAAAAAAACAAAGCTATTACAACACAATAAAACTATACCAAAAATACTGAAGTATTAATATATACTGTAATAGCAGCATATATAATTAATACTAAAATAACAGTGGATATGGCTCGGATTCATCACTTAATATATTTTTGATTGGTAATTTTAAATCCTGTCAGGCAAAAATGTTTAGTACAACCATTAAGAAACTAAAATAACATTCCTAGCAAATATAGCTTTTGCATTTCTTTTCTCAGTGTAACACAAAAAAAAGATATTTTAAAGAATACTGACGACTAAACACTTTCAGATCCTATAAACTAATATTGTACTCACTGTCCATGCAAGTTCGATGCAACCGAAACGGTTCTTCAAAATATCTCTTTTACGTTCCACATAATAAACTCAGTCACACATATTAGGGCTGACACGAGGATGAGTATATATTTTAGGATAAGTCATTTGTTTTATTCTCCAAACTTAAATGAGCATTAGCATACACGCTAACGAGACAGACAGGAACAATTACAGCTGCTGTCCTCTCATATTTTTCCTGGCTGTCTTTTATAAACACATATATAAGACCTTAATTAGGTCGAACAAAATTAACCTTTAACAATTTTGTAAATATGATTGTGATGTTTTTGTGTCTTGTGCACTCTTGCGAAGCCTGGCGCTAATGCTAAAGCGCTAAGCTCTACTCATCAGCCTGCCTTCTCCTCAATCAATGGTGACTGAGCACCAAGCTGATTACAAGGACCCCTTCATGATTAGACCCTGAACACCGGGTCAGTCCAGGCCATAATCACAGTGGCAGTCACGCAGCATTATAATTCATGGTACAGTAAAGCCTCAAAGGGCCTCAAAAGACTACAAAACGCGGACCAAGCTAAATATTGTTCATGAATATGTACAGTCGGAGAAGCACAGTGCACTGCTGTCCACGGCTGTATAATTAGACACATGGCTGGGATGGCAGACCAAACCATTGGCCCCGCTCTCCACTTACTGGTCTGGAACTCTGTTTACATTTCTGCTGGTTTTAGAAGGACCAATTTTAGAGTCATACCAGACCTGTTATTTTACTGGCTGTGGTTGCGTGGAGGGTTTCTGATGCAACGGTCCCACAAGAGTGTTTCCCTCCCGAAGGGTAATTCAGGTCAAATGGGAATGATATATTTCTACAATGATCAAAAGGATGCTGTGGTGTGCAGAGTGATTACAAGATCAAACATTCAGAAAATCTGGGATTGATTTTCTCGATGGGTTCTTATGATGGGAGAATACAAATTAAGAAAAAAGATCTAATCAACATTTCTAATTAAAACCAGTTTGGCTTAGACATACACTATTATTCAAATGTCTGAAGCCAGAAATGAATATTTAATTCTGTAAAGTTTAAATGA
>JAUMHP010000073.1:14102505-14127149 GCA_032361065.1 Enteromius trimaculatus | reverse complement strand
TATATATACACACACACACACACACACACACTCAAAATGTAGTTTTAAACTGAGTTTTTAAACTGAAAAAAAAAAAAACCAACTAAATCTAATTATTATTATTATTATTATTATTATTATTATTTAAGTGTGAAATATCCCCAAACATGGTCTTTATAAGCTATGTAAGATCGGCGCTTTCATACTTTCATTTTTTCAGCCATTTCATTAACCTCAGTTGTATCTGGAATGCAAGCAAAACAGGTCACACATGTTGTGTGGAGGTCAAGAGTCAAAATAATTTAGCTATAAGATCTTCAAACACCCGCACTGCTGTTCCACACTCAACCTCTCAAGAGCAAACACAAGAGCCGACAGCTGTGTGTGTGTGTGTGTGTGTGTGTGTGTGTGTGTGTGTGTGCTTCAACACACCCTCTGGATCTCAGAGGCACACAAGTCTGCACTAAATGTTAAGTTCATCATCCGTGACTCATCATACTGTACAGTACCGGCAGCATCTGGGCATGCAGACATAAACAGGCCTGGAGAGATGATTCACGTGCCATGCCAAAACTCTGACTTTAATCAGGCTTCCTCTCAGGCTCATCTAACACCAGCCAGTTCTGCCTTTTACATAACTGTTTCCAGCCGATGGTCAAAACTGACAGCCACGGTTCGGTACATAGAGAGCCAGGGTGGCTCAGGATATTTTGAGAGCAATCATGCAGGCTGGCAATAGAGCAAAGGAATGTGGGAGGTAGGGTTTTGCACCATTTATGAATAATGGCAATTCAATAACTGAAGCTGAATTAAAAAAATATTAAATAAAATAAGTGTGTTATGTCACTTTAGATATATGTGTCTAATAAATATATAAAAGTATATAAATAGCAGGTATTTTCCTTAAAGCATGCATTTTTGGAAAACCCCTGGCCAAATTAATGTAAGATCATTTTAACACAATTCTTTTATAATTTAAATTATATTAATCGGTGGATGGAAACATAGCAATAGACTTTGCAGCTTAGAAGCTGGGTCTTTACATGAAAAGTTATATAATTGTAGCACTACTATCTGCTAGCTGACTATATATAACCATATAAAACCTCTGAGTATAGAGGGTAACATCTTTCCATTAAAATTAATCTGCCTAGAAAAAATGTACAAAGTTCAAGGTACATGGAAGGGCTGCCAGCAGCATGTGCAGGAGCCATGATGAAGCCAGTCATGTCAGAAATAGTGAGGTGTTTATAGACTTTTTGGCATATTGCATGGCCACAGAGGTACTGAATAAAGTGCCGTTTAACATGCGTGACTGTTATAGACAGCTTCACTACACTGCAAATTAACATCAGGGCTCTTATCCTCAAAAACTGTGCATCACTACTAGCAAAATACATGCTATGCAATTAGTAAAGAGGAATTTCATTAAAACAGGAACTTTTGTAATGTACTGACAGGGAAACAAATGATGACTTTTAGAAGAACAAACATGTCCTCTGAGTGCAGCCTCTGGGAGTCTTCAGAAACTACCTAGGACTCCATAAATAACCAAAAAGTGTTTAAAAACAGCATATTGTATAAATAATGAAAACAAAATACACGTGATAAAATCTGCCCAACCATGATGGAATTCTTCATTGTACATGTGCTCCAGTGATGGTTGGATGCACAGCCGTATGAATAAAGTACATCACAGATCCTTTAATAGGTTTTTTGCATTTAAATGGAAAATGTTCAATGTTTTTGTATAAAAAGTCTCATGTTCAACATGGCTCCATTTATTTGATAAAAATACGGTAATATTGAGTAATATCTTTTACAATTAATATTTGTAATTTCAGCAACTATTACACCAGTCTTCAGATTGTCAGAAATTATTCTAATATGCTGATTTGCTGATCAAGATCTATTTCTTAATATTATCAATGTTGAGAACAGTTCTGCTGCTTAATTTTTTTTTGTGGAAATTGTGATGTTTTTCTAGGATGCTTTGATTAATATTATTTTAAAAGAACAGCGTTTATTTATTTATTTTGTTACATTATAAACGACTTTACTTAACAGCAGAGAACTGTATCTCCAGAGCAGATTAATCTTACTTTTCTATCAATATCTTATAAATTAAATACTAAATTTGTGCAAATTAAAATCAAAGGAAAATAAAGTTAATGGAAACATCTTAAACAGCTAACTGAAAGATGCACACATACAAAGATCACATTTTAATGATACACAATTATTACAGTTGTGGCTGATACCAATAATTACTATATGTTATGGCTGATAACAAATGAACAGCTATTAATATTAATGCTATTAATAATATTTAACACTGATTAAAAAAAAAACAATAACTCACCTAAAAGTGAATTAAAGTACCACAACGGTATGAAAAATGTAAATTTATTTTGCTATTTGCTACAATAAAACATGTAATAGTGTTATTTAGTTTGCTAAATAATAAAATTAAACAGTGTTATTATCAGGCTAAATATAAAAAAGGGAAAGGAGCATACATAATAAAATATACATCCGATGTTGACCAATATGAAAAAAATATATACGTATTTGTAACACTTTAGAATTGGTACTTTTTAACTATTAACTACGACTTCTCCCTCAATTTTTTTTAATTTTCTGCTAATTAATAGTTAGTAAGGTAGTTTATAAGTATAGGTATTTGTTAGGTTCAGGGATGCAGAAAAAGGTCATGTAGAATAAAGCATTAATATGTGCTTAATTAGCACTAATAAATGGCTAACATTCTAGAATTATGCATACTAATAAGCAACTAATAGATGTAACCATAAAACAAAGTGTTACCAAAATCATATACTGGGTGTTCAAATCCCTTCCCTCAGATATGAGCAACAATAATAGTGACCGGCATTAACAAGTCTGTCGAGGTCTGCCTCTCTGTTGCAGCTGTGCCTCGGAGGGCTGAGGTGACAGCAGGGGCTTTGCTGTCTTGTATGTGCGGCTCATTACTGAAACGATGTTGTGATCAAAGGAAGCGGGGCGCACTGATTACAGGGAAGAGTAGTTTCAACACCCTGGGTGAATGACTGCCCCCCACCAACAACATCCAGCGCCCTTAAGGGAAACAACCCACTGCCCTCTCTCTTCTGCCACTCCGGTGTCAACACAGACAGCAGAGAGCAAGAGGCTGTGTGCAAGAGGCGCTTCTGTTATATAACTACTTACTTAAGGGATACAGACACATCAGCTTTGTGGTGAGGATTGAGAGTTTCTGGCATGAATCATGAGGTCTTTAAAGTTCATCCTGGACGTCGCCTCCACTGCACTCTGGATGTTTTTATCATGCTTAAGGTACTCGTTCTAAAGAAAACACCTGGTTCTTTTGTTATAAAAGAGTATGGGTAGCTTCTCTTTCCTTTGTGACTCTATCAGAACAGTATGGTATCATTTTCAAGGAATGGCTCACTCGAAAATCTGTCATTATCTACTTGTTTCAAACCCTTGTGACTTACTTTCTTGGAATATTCTGGTCACTTTTTATAGACTAGGGTTTAAAAGTACCATGAAAGTGGTCCATATGAGAATAAGACTATATTTTAAGTCTTTTGAAGGCATTTGATTGCAATGTGTATGGAACAAATCCATTTACTGGATAAGTTTGATCTGGTGAATGAATCGGTTTTGAAATTTCATTCTTTTCTGTGAATAAAGTCTTCAATTCTCACAAAATGCTTTGAGGTAATGTACCTTGAGAAGACTTGGAATATGAAACAATGGTTCACAAGCAAACGTATGGATACAAACAAGCCTTAAAATCAGCCTGAACAACCAAGGAATCTTGCTAATCATAAAGAGTGATTTTTAGACCTGAAAAAGTCGTGTCAATAAATAAAATGGTAAATCTTTTAGACAGTAATGAATCATGAATGAATGGGGATGTCATTAAATTAGGGAGGGAGGGATTTCTAGATCTAGAAAAGTCCTGCAATTAATAAAATGCAAAAACTCAGGTATTTGGCATGTGCATTTTTTTATATACTGAATGCTCATTTTTCAAGCTAAGCCATAATTAACTATAGGGTGAACATAGTTGAAAACAGAAGGCCTTTTATGTTATATTAATGGCACTTTTTTAACTTGTTCAAGCTTCAATTCTAAAATGTTGCATTTTTAAATAAAAAAAAAGCACCCAAAATCTTTGTGTCCCATGAAAGAATGAAACTCATGCTGGTTATGATCAACAAGGTGACTAAATAATGACAGAACATTATTTTTTCTCTTTAACTATCTGCTGGTCAAGCCCTTTGAATAACCCTTGTTTGAGACCAAACTTTTACCTCCTACATTCCAGCCTTGTAATTTGCTGTTGTGGTCGTCTCATGTGACTCGCATGCATGGCAGCACATAATCTGTTTGGGAGTTGTCCCCCTTCTGTGGCCTGCTCTGAAGGGACCGCCACGTCGTCTCGGTCATGGGGCCGCAGACATCAAACAACAGGCAGGAGGCCATGATTAGAGCCCGGGCTTCAAGAACTTCTCAGAACAGAACCACAGCCCAGAAGCAGAGGTCCCTTATGGCCGGACCCACATCGTAAATCTGACCGGCGAATACAGGCACACAAACAACCCCGAACCACACAAAACATCACATGCCCCATATCTTGCTCAAGCCAGGCCTAATTACACACAGGTACACTTTAAAAGGCTCTCATGTCCTTTTTATAAAGCAACGGCAACACAGAGGTTGTGTTTAAAGAAGTATATATCCCCAAATGATCACAAAATGGTTTTGCAGCACAGAAGCAGCCTAAATGTAATTACACAAGAATGTAAATCGACAAAATGTTCCCATCTACGTTCATCTATGATGTAGTATTTCACATATTTAAAGGGATAGTTCACCCAAAAATGCATGTTCTGTTATCATTCAATCACTTCATGTTGTTTTTAAACATATGACTGCAAAACATAGTCAGAAAAAGAAAAGATAGTTGTGTCCAGTGAAGACTGATGGGTCCAAAACAACATCCGACCACACCAGGGCTAAAAATTGCGACCAGTTTGGTTGCATATGCTCCCGAAATTTCATCTATGCAACCTCAAAATATATTTGGGAGCATTGGTGCGAGTCCATATAACTGTTGCCGTGCGACCCGTTTTAATTTCTCCACAAAACGTTAATAGTATGTTTGTGTTCTGTGCGCTGATTGTTGATACGATGACGTTCTGACGTTGAGATTGGTTAATAATAGCTGTCAATCACTCAGTCAGGTGACGGCGCTAACTACAGCAGGGAAATGTGAAGAAGAGGGAAAATGAAAAGAACATGAAAATGAATGATTTCTTTTGCAAACCACCTAAAATTACAAATAATTGCGCTGGTGATGGTGATCATGTGGTGAATGTTGATTCACCAGCCGAAAAGGCGGCGCACAGTTTTAGGAGAGAATGGTTGAAAGATTTCGAGTGGCTCCGCTATTAAAATGGCTCTACGCACGGCATTCACTGTAACGCCGTTTTCACACTGCACGCGTCAGCAGCGCATATTTTTTTCGGCGCCCATGTTAACAGATGACAGCACGTTGCAGGAGCAGAAGCGGCAGATCATTTCGGCGCAGAGTCTATTTTTGCTTATGATGAATTAAAGTGACAGTGCGTTGTTCTTGATCAAAACCGAACCGATTAACACATTTTACCATAAAATCGTCTAACTGATGTGTTTCACACTCACCATATAAAAAAATTAAATGCACAAAAACACATTAGCTTTTGCCCAAACTTCAAAAGGTCTGTTAAATGAATAAAACTAGAGGTATTTGTTAGCTTAAGATCAGTTTTTCAATTCAATTATTGAATCCGAATCCACTTTATTGTTGGTATTCTTTCTGAAATTTGACTTTTTGTTTTGAATTTTAAAGCATAACCCATTCAATCTAGCATCTGCATGCAAGCCTTCTGTCGCATGGCAAAATGTAATATTTCTTATACAAAATGTGAGAAGGGTAAGACATCAGGCAATTTAACACCGCATACACATCGCCAAAGAAGAGCTCGCCTTTACTAAATTTGTTTTCAAATTAAAAAATCTGTTAATATAAAATTTGTAGTTGTGGTGCTCATTAATTTTTGAGTGCTACCAAATAAGAAAAGATAATTTCGAGCCCTGCACACTAACAATCATCACAGACAAATGTTTATAAAAATATCTTTTAGTGTTCCACAGAATAAAACCAGTCATACAAATTTGAAACGACATGAGGGTGAGTAAACGATGGCAGAATTTCCATTGTTGGGTGAACAATTGCTTTAAAACAGCTTACAGTTGCTGTAAAGTTGTTTTTAGAGTTCCCCATCCAGAAATAAAACAGGAACTGCATGAAAGTAATAAAAACTGCAATGAAATAAAAATAGGTTTCAGAATAAAAGAATAACTTAAAAAGGAAGAGGAATGACAGTAAAACAATAGAAGGCTGAAAAAAAGAAAGTGGCAATCTAGATTAACAAAGAGCTTTTTTTGACATTACACAGATAAAAATAACTGCACATCTTATGGTGTATATGTGAAGTGGCTTGATTAATGCCAGGTTGCTATTCTCCAGAACGGCAGGGCATTTCATTTCATTTGAAGTGAGTACTACCTACAATAGATAAAATGGTAACACTTCTTTTTGTGGGTCCTTGTACAGTACGTTACATGTACTTACTGTTACAATAACAAATATATTAATGCATAATTACATGCAAGTAACCCCAAATCAACCACTAATCCATAACCTAACCATATAGTACAAGTTAATTATTACTACTCAGTACTTAAAATGTATAATTACACAGTAACAAGGACACCTTAAAATAAAGTGTAATCTTACAACAATTATCATAGATTAGTATAATTAAACAATATTTTCAACGGTGGCCAAGAAAGTATAATTTGTGCTTGACAAAGTATAATTATTCATCTGCATAAATGTTCAAAGGATTGTGGTCAGTAAGATCAAAATGTTTATTTGCTTAGAAATATTAGATAGAACTTTTCTATTTGAATATATCTTAAAGTATTTAAAGTCATTTATTCATGTGACTGATTGATCAATTTTGAAAACATTTGCTTATAAAAACGGTAATACTGTTCCCTATCTGAATACAAATTATAATAATTAAAACAGATAATAATTACTGTTCTCAAACTTTAAATCAGTACTGTGCATCTTCTGCTTGATTACCATTTATCTTTTTTTGTGCACGTGATAAATGGCTGCCAATTTAGAATCGGCTACTAATTTTCCTAAAATGCATATTTTACATTGATGCCTTTGACAAACAGTGCCGTTAAGTTACAGATGTCCCGAGTTCGAATCCTAACTCCAAGACCTATTCTGATCCCACGCCCCTCTAGCTCTCACACTTCACTACCTGTCAACTCTGCTCCATTCAATCATAATAAAGGTAAAAAAAAAATGCACATTTAACAACTCAATACAATACTCGCTTTTTTATTTCAAAATCAAATCAACATGGTTTAAGGCGTTAATAATTTATTCCTAGACTTACTTTGAAACTCTCCTGACAGGCCCACATTAAAAGATAGCATATTGTGAAAATGTAATTGAACACAGTTCTGACCTTTTTCAGAAGGCGTGTGGAGTCCTCGCTAATCTGCATGAAGCGCATGATGACATTGTTCAGATAAATGTCGCTCAGTGTAGCATGGTCCTTGCTCTCCCGTCGAACCTGGTTCAGCAACAGGTACCAGCAGTTCACCGGAGACAGGAGATTCTGGTCTTTCCTGCATGTGAGAAGGAGACACTGATCAAACATAATGAAAGGCTCCTGTCTGCAAGCTGTCAGGACCATCTGGGCACTTAACTCATGAACTGGACAAAACCACAGACAGATCCATCTTCCCAGCACCCCTCAGGATGCTTTAAGAGCCATTCACGTGGATCACACACATTAACATCCCTCTCATCTCTTCCCTTGATGACACATGACCTATTTAAGCATGCATGATCAGTGGATACCTTGTAGCATTAGGCACAGCTAAAGAACCAAGACTCAGACATAAAATCAAGGCGAAACATCAGTGTTTCTGGGACATTGGGACATTCAGTATGTTTCTGGGTCAGAACTCTCTACAGATCATAACATATCTGGAATTTGACAAGCACTGCATGTAGTATTTATTTTTATTATTTTCTATTAAACCCAAAATAAAAACAATTCAGATGTGACAGTTTATGTTTTGATAATAACAGACTACCTGTAGTTACTTAAAAAATAAACAATTGTGTTCAAAATTTGGGGGGAGCTAGTAAGTTTTTTGTTTTTTTGTTTTTAAAGAAATTAACAATTTTATTTAGTAAGGATGCTTTAAGCTGATGAAAAGTGACTGTAAAAAAACATGACAAAACTTAAAATGTATTATTTTAACTTTCTATTATTTAAATGATCTTAAAACAAAGAAACAAAAAATATTAAGCAGCACAACCATTTTCAAAATTAATTTTTATTAAGCATATTAAAAATTTTGAAGGATCACATGACACGAGTGAAGATGCTAAAAAATACAAATCTGCCATCACAGGAATATATTAGATTAGAAACACAAAACAGTTATTTTAAATTATAATATTATTTTGAAATAAATCTTACAGTTTTACAGTGTTTTTGACCAAATTAATGTGGCCTTAATGAGCATAAGATATATCTTTCATTAACCCCAAACTTTTAAACAGTAGCATATCAGACCACAAAATATTAATCTGAGCTGAAATTTTTAAAAACTCATCTTCTGATAAGAAAGTTATCATCATAACAACAAGGCCAGTACTGGAGAAATGTTATTAAATGTATCTATTACTTTTAATCTGCAATCAAATTGTATTGTTTTCCTCTATTTACAATTCTCCCTCATCTAGTTCTTTTTGCATCCTTCCAGACACTTGTTCTTCCAAAAAAGTATTAACGCAAATTACTTTTATGACATGGAGCAGAAAATATTAAAGTCTTGCAGTCTATATTCTAGAGCAAGCTCCAAAATGTAAGTATTACAAAAAAAAAAAAAAACTAAAAAAAATGTTGCACTTGAGGAGCAGGTGATACTGGCATCTGATAGAGATTTGGATGTAAGTAAGGAAGCATTTTTTTCATCTCCGTTTCCCTCCTTAACCCTCACTGCAAAACAGGCAATGCATTTCATCACTGCAGGGGAAGGTCAGTGGCCTGATGACATCCAATGGAAGTGCATCCGCAACAGCTGAGCTGATACATCTAGTTCTTAACATTAATATTGCTCTACAAAAACAGGAAACACATGAAATCCTTAAGTCTCTAAGATGATAGACATTCCTTGGAGTATCCGGCTTGTTTAGAAAGGGTAGAAGGATCAGTCATCTATGTGAGACTGGATCAAATGGATAATCTAATTGAGCTAAAAGCCTAAAGATGCATGGTCGCAATATGAACACACCGGGGATTCAGACTGCAGGGAGAATTATGGGAGCCTGTGCACTTTCTGTCAGTCTGCAATTACTGTAAATCCTTTCACAAGACTCTTGAGCACGCACTCGGCTCTTCTCTCGCATCAAGTGTGTACTGCATGTTAAGAATTTGGCAGAGTCAAGCTGGGTTGTCAGGAAGCTGAAGGTGCACATGTGATTCGGATTCATGAAGTAGCAAAAAATAGCTTCTTGAGCATTGAAATGCACAAAAAAAAGTCACAAGGTCAAGATATGGCTGGTGTCGAGCGGTGGGATGATAAGAGACCACTTGTACCTCACAATTGGAAATAACAGTGTGAAAGATCACATTTTACAATATGAAGGCATTTATTACATTATTCATTTATTACAAAGATTTTTTAAATTATACCCAATGGGAATATGACATTCTATATCCAGAACCTGTTTGTGTTTATTTTAACCTCAAATACTAGAATAAATTAATTCACTACTTTATGTTTGGGTTTGTGTGTGTGTGTGTGTCATAATATAACATAAAATATTAATAATTTTAATATTTATATTAATTAAAACATATACATAAAATTTAATAAATAGTGTATATAGATAATTAATTTCAAAATAATAAAATGTATAATAATATGCATGACGTGCATGTTTAACGTGAAGCAGTAAAATTACAAACTAAATCAATTAAAACTACTAAATAAAAATGTATAAAAACTACACTGACTTTTTAAATAGATATATAAATGTAAAAAAAATACAAAAAGAAACTAAATTCCACAAAAATTAAATTGAAAAAAAATATATATATGAACAAAAAAACTATAATAGTATATCTTTGATGAGTAATAGTTGAGGAAGTGCAAAATGCATGGTATCTCTAAGGTAAGTGTAGAAAGTTTACTGAAGCACAGATTGTCACAGGCTCCAACTATTTACAATACAGCTCCATCACAGAGAGTCTATTAGCTCACTGCCAGGGTGGGTCAAACAGGAGTGATGATGACTGGAGAGGAAGTTGTCACGCTGGGTAATCGTAATGCATGATGAGTTAATTTGGAAAGCATGTGACTAATCAGGACTGATACAAAAACAGCCAGTGTTGCTGAGATCAGAGAGTCAGCTGCACCATTAAAGGCTGCAGTAAATCAGTAGTACTGCTCAGACAAGACTAAATAATAACTGGCCCCCAAGCAACCACCTCTCTAAAGGACCAACAGTGATCACCTCACAGCTTGCATCTTTGACAAAATAAGTCTTACAAATTTAACAGTAGCAAGATTGCTGCTACTAACCACCACAGGAACGTGAACGTCATTACAACACTTTACATTTTCAAAGACTGCATCTTTCATTCAAGTTCCACTTCCTAGGAGTAAACATACAGCAGCTACAACGGTGGCAGTTATCCAAATGAATTCGACTTGGTTTTCTAAGCAAAATCTGCTGATATCAAAATAACCCAACAGATCTTGAGCAGTGGCATAAACACAAGTGATGCAGTAACTACATCAACACTGTAGCCAGAGGAGCTTCATTCGGTGCTGGTGTAAACATCCCGCAGATCGCAAACATTACATTGACAGCTCATCGATTGTGAAGTGCCAGAGCAAACTAGAGCGCATAACTGGAGGGTTTGGCATCCTACAACAAGGTCATCAAATGAATGCGCATGAAGGTTCAATCACAGACAAGTGATATCAACCTTAGTGGGGCAGAGCATAAATCTTAAGCGCGTTTCATGTCATTTTAGGCATGCAACCAAAAGACATAGGCAAAAAAAAAAGCACCTGAATTCAGTTTCCTGCAGAAGATTTATAATATAATATATAAAAAGGCACTTAAACTCAGTTTTCTAGAGGGGATGTGTCCTTGTGGAAGGTCTATTTGTCCAAAACGCATCTGCTAAGGAAATCTGGTGGTGCTGGATGATGCATATAATGAAATTATTCCCATCTTGAGTCCAGCAGCCTCCCTGAGCAAACAGTATGTGATGTCTGTTAGCTCGACAAACACGTGCACTAAACTAAGCACCAGTCGATGTGTCGCCACAACGACCGTGTCATCTGGGAGAGGTTTAACCACATAGCTCACAAAACACTGTCTTGTATTGATACTAATATGGATAGAAGCCACTGGACAACTACTTAATATTAAACAACATCTATAACTATAGGGCTGATATAATGCAAATATATACGCTACTGCAGTTGTAGCATCATGACAATTGACATGCAATTTGCTATTTTAAAGTAATTTCCCCCCCATTTTTTCTAGTCTTATTTTCACCTAGTCTTCAAAATGCAGGGAAAACTAGTGAAAAATTTAAATAACCATTCTATTTAAATATATTTTAAAACGTAATCGTACTGAGTTACATTTTCAGCATTGTTGTGCTAGTCTTAAGTATCGCATGATTCTGCAGAAATCATTTTAATATGCTGATTTGAAGCAATCCTTAATATTATCAGTGTTGAAAAGTGTGGAAACTTTTTTTTCAGGATTCTTTTCTAAATGGAAAGTTCAAAACAACAGCGTGTATTTAAAACGAAGTGTTTTTTGTAACAAAGTAAGTTCTTACTGTCATGGCTACGCAATATGATGTGATATTCGCTAGCTAGATTCATCCTCCTAGTACTTTCTTTGTAGCTAAATTACATCATGTAGTCAATTCTATTCAATTGCATTCTTCTAGCCATAATCCAACACAAAAGTCACAAATCAAATCTTCACTACCAAAAAAGAGACTCTAAAATGGAAACTTCTGGTTAGAAACAAGCCAGCTATGTATTTGTAATGCGACTGCATCTCTCTGGTCTCGAACCTTCAGGCCCGATCCATCACACTTTGCTGTGAGAGTCACCCGAGATGCTCCTATAGTGCCAGTGAGAAGACAGATTCTGTGATAACAATCCCACAGGTAGAGTCAACTGTGTTTCTTGACAAACAGCAGCTTAATCTTTCCTCCCACTGGTTTTTGCAGAATTCTGCTGACCACATATATCCGGCCAACTTCAACAGAGGGTTAAAGCACACCCTCTGCCTTGGCTCAGCTGGCCTCATCTCGACGCCATCGGTCAGACATCGGGCCAGACCTCTGGACTATGGAACAAAATGGGATACAGTCGCAGATTACGGTCTGGACCACTTCACTGAAGCCCTGCGGTTACAGAAGAGTCCAAGTTTAGCTAAGAGACCTGGTAAAATACCTCGAAATGCTTTCGAAATTGAAACTGTCGAACAACTCTGGGATGTGAATATCCAAGTTAATTACAGACAAATGTGCGAGCTGATTAGCATTCTGATGCTAATTAATCCAGCATAGAGCTAAACTAAGCTGGCTTTAAAACATCAGCATTTTATGATTTTTAATGTCCTAAAGACAAAAACGAATTACTTGCGTCACATCATCACACTGTAACCCGAACCCTTCTTTACTTCTGCATCTGTGAAATGGCAAGTTTAAGTCTTGTGTTTAAGAATACGTTAGTGAGTTGTGTCAAGTATCTTTATTCTGTTTTCAAGCCGACAGGCCACATAAACCACAAGCGCCACGACTGAGATTCTCCACTGCCTCCGGTTGTGCTCACAGCTGCTGGACTCATTTAGAGCTCTTAAACCAGCATTCGGTGTATTTACAGAAGTGAAAAGCAAACACACTCAATTTTTTGAGTTGTACCAGCGGTTTCTGTATCAACATTATATAGATGTTGACTGTCTTTTCCAGCCAGCGACTCTTCTGGTATATGAGAGCATGATCATGGTTCATGCTTGTTGCAGTGTATTACACTAAGAATAAATCAGCAGGAAAATATAAGTGACACAGAATGGTAATAGATAAGAAATGAGGATTCAATGTAAGGTCACTGAGAGAGGTAACCTATACATTTTACAAAATAAAATTTACGGTGAAAAACTGGCATCTGTGGTTGCCAGAATTCTACCGTAAAAAACATGGTAATGTCATTTTTGGGTTTACTGTTTTAAGATAAAATTACAATAAAATACCGTAATTTCATTAACTGATATAATGTTAATATACCAACATATTAAAGTACTGAAATCTGTTTTGTATCTGTTTTTTTAATGCACTGATAACCACCAAATGTAGGTCATGATAAGAAAGTCAAATAATGAACCAAAGCCCATCACAAGCAGCTTTTAAAAATGAACATAAATAGAAGGTGCTCAGTGTCATTCACACAAACACTAAACACCATCATGGTAAGAAACTGGAATATGCAATAAGCATTAATTTAACAACATTACATGTAACATACAACCCTAATAAAAACATAGTTATTCCAAAGAAAAACATAAAATTCAAACAAAATTTTAAATGCAACGCAGGGAATTCTGGGAACGTCAATTTACATTTTTTCCCCTGTAAATCGTATTGTATTGTAAATTGAATTTCCCATTAACCATTTTTACAGTTTTTTTCTGGTAAAATCACTTTTTTTTTTTTACAGTGTAAGCTAATACAAAAACTCCACACAAATAAAAAAATGTATCTAAAACATAAATAAAAAGGTATAAAAAGTATAAATGGATTAATTATTGATAGTTTTATTTATATATTGTATTATATACACTGTTTTGTTTTACCATCATCTACTTATAAAACATCTCTGTAATGTAAATATACAGTGTAAATACATATAGTAAAAGTAAATATATATCTGTAGTGTAAATAAACATATTTGAGCTGTCAAACGATTAATTTCATCCAAAATAAATATATATAATAAATATACACAGTACATACAAATCTATTATTTAAAGAAAAACTTTTATTTTGGATGAGATTAATCGTGATTAATTGTTTGACAGCACTTTTTTATATATATTAAATATATACAGTACACACTCCTATATTGTTTTAACAAAAACATTTATTTGTTATATGATTGATCGCAATTAATCATTTGACCATACTAATATTAATTATTACTTAAAAACAAAATTAAACTACTAAGAATTATTATTATTTTTTAAATACTTCATACAAACAAAAATATATACACGTATATATTAACATGTTTTCATATTTTGAATAAAAGAAAGCATCATTTGTATACTAAGAAGTTCTGAATTCAAACCACAAAAGAGTTGCTAGTATTCAACACTCATTTAACACACTCACTTATATTGCTGATGGTCCTTTGTACTCCTGGTCTTGGCCATGAAGCGTTCGGCGAGCTTCTCCAGGTTGCGCGAGTACTCCATCTCGATCTCTGACTTCTTGCGGAAGAAGTCCTGGAGGTCCTGAAGGAGCTGGACCCTCATGTCCGTCTGCTGCTCCAGACATTTCTGCTGTTCCACCAGTTGGGCTCGGATCTCTGAACAAAAACAACCAAACATGGTCTGTTGAAAGAGTCTCACGAATGGAGTGAAGACAAATCAGTTTAACTGCATGCTTTAACAGTGCTCTCAGTAGCAGCTCAGGCAGTCCGAAATGTTAAAAAACGGCCAGCAATGTATCTTCTATAAATAAAGCATTCAGATTTGCCCTGGGCTAGTTTCATTGTGCAGTGTCAGCAATCCCAGTAATCCAGGCTCCTCAGGTGGAGCAGGTAATACCCTTATGCTGCACTTCATTACAGCCAGGATGAGGAACGGTCCCAGAAACTAGCCTAATGACTCTCTAAAGCCACTGCGTGTACAGCTAGTCCAGACATGTAGGCACTCCACTTCATTTAACAAGCGGTTTTTGCCCAAATTACCTCCGGTTTCCTCATGTGATTGCCCCCTTGTCATTGGAAATGGAGCTCATTAAATTTGCAGTGCACTGTGGAGGCTTTGCAGTTCCATAACATAATATACATTCAGACTTCCTCTCTCAGCCCTCAAGTGACCCAACAGGTTTAATGTATTTCTCATAATATGGGAGAGCTGAACCACAGTGACCACTGATTCACAATAACTAAATGCTTTAAAAGCTCAAATATTTCAATAATATTATAGTAATAAAATCACAGACGAGCCACTGGATATTATCAGTAACTATATTTATTACAGAAAAGACATAGCCAGAAAAAAGCCCTCGAATGTTTAACATGAGCTGTTATTAACGTATCAATAGTTTGACAAGGGTGAATGGAAATTAGGGAGAAAAGGTAAGAGATTTGAACACTAGCTAAAATGTAAAAATATATTTGATAGAACTGGTTATACAAGGCATTGAAGAGCTTTTTCAGATAAATGAATTATTTCTTTAACTTTAAGTTACACTAAATAACTACAGATTATACATAATAATGGAAACACTAAAATTATTCCTGTTTGATGAAAGCTTTAAATGTGATGCTAAATTGGTGCTTTCATGTTTGTAATGTAGCTTAATTTCTTAAAATCTATCCGATATTTTACCTTTAATAATTATTTAATTAAAAACAAGTACATTTTACAAACTGACAAAAAATAATATAACAATTAAATAAATTTAGTAATTAATTTGTTTAAACTTAAAACTAACTTTTTTTAAGTAAGTAAAATTTTAAGGAAGTAAAATAAGTAAAAAAAAACATTTATTAATGTAATTACATTTTAAAATGTAAAATGTAGATTAACCAACAATGTAGAGAACCAGTGAAGATGTTTTAATGACAGGCTATGAATATATACTAAATAAATAAAATGAATTAATTAATTTAATAAAATAAAAAAAAATGTAAGTGATAAAATGCAACCAGAAAAAGAAAAATGTCTGGTTTAAGATAGGATTTTATATTATCTTGCTCAAAAAAAAATGTAATAAAAATCTGAAATATTTTTTCATAATGACTGCTGAAGCGTCTGCATTTTTATATTCCGACATGTCATATTTTGCACCAATGACCCACTGATTAAGTATCCATTACATAATCCACAACAGACCATTACCTCAAAGACATTCAAAGATATTCCAAGAGCAACATAAAACTTTCTATGCTCCACTTTCCTTCGTCTCCGGTATCGAGTGACCCTCTGTGATTACAAAGAGCATTCCTTGCCATGTGAGGTCATGTGTATGGTAAGCATCTGCATGGAGTCGGTGTGCTGAAGCATGTGCGAGACCGTGTGTCTGATCAAAGCCCCTGTGATCCACTTCAAACAGAGAGATAGATGTGAGCACCTGTGAGCCGTCTGATACTGCACAAACAAGACCTGAAGGTGGAAACCAAGCTAATCAGCCCTCTGCTGTCTGTCTCTACAGTTAGCTTCAACAATTTCAGCTCTCGCAGGTGGGCTACCGAGATAGCTAATGGCTGGGATGAGTGTATATCGGAGATTGCATGCTATTCTTTAAAGTGCAGGAAAATATGTGAACAAACAACAGGCTGTGGGTCAATTTAGAGATAACAGGGAACATTTTTTGAACCTTTTATAACCTCCACTGCACGTTAAAAAACAAAGAAATTACTGCTTCTCTAACAAAGACAGAGACTTCACATAAATTAAATGTGTATATATATATACAAAAAAAATTGCATTACAGTAATGCTAATTGGGGACAACTGAATGAGTAGCATGATCGTTTCTATGCTATCACGACAGCTTCAATATTCTCATTTGCCAACCCTAGCAGCATGCTGCATATCCTCCGTGATAAACTCTCTGCCAAATCTATGTGGGACATACTGTACCAGAATCCTGTATGCAGATGTCCTCATCAGCGCTACCTGAAATAGCAGCATTTGTCAGGAGACCTGTGTTAATGCACTGGGTTATCCAGAACTGCCATCTGCTTAACAACTCGGGACTGGGAATACTTTCCAGACTGTCACATTTGCTCAATTATCTAAGTGAGATGCCAAACTATTGTATTTGGGTAGTTGATATGACATGTCAAGCAATGACAGCAGGGTCCTGCGTTGTGACATGCTGCTGGATACCGTATTGAAAACCTCTGTAAACCATTTATATTTAAACGGTACTATGCTGCTTAATATCACAAATTAATTAGAATAACCTCAGACTGAGATCACATTTATAACGTCAAAAAAATTATATAATAATATATTATATACATATACAACAAGTATATTGATATTTAGCCTTCTTGTGCTAGGACCTTGCAAAAACTTAAAAATCTGTATCTAACCAACCACCCTTGGATGTGGCTCTTCTCTACAGAGCCGATTCACATGGTGCCAACATGAACATGGGGCGCACATGTTGTTTTATCTGACTGTAAGTCTTCTTCAGACCCAGCAGGAAGTCTGAACCTCAGAGGACTGAGTCCTGCTATTAGACCATTACCATTTCCTGAGACAGTCTGGAGGCCTGCATACACTAACACACACATAAACAGGAAAGACTGGCCCCTAGGCAGTCTTCTGAGTCTGGTCCGACTGTGGTCTACTGACCTACTGAGAAGCAACTCCATGTTCTGGTCTTCAACAGGACCAAATTACACCTTACTGCCTGAACTCCTCTGACCTTAAACTCTTCGACTTACCCACTGCTCTCCTCAAATTTTAAACGCGTATCAATAGCACACCCGTGGAAACTAAATGTTTGGAGATTCCTTTTTTTAGACTGAGGCCAAGCACAGCTGCCAGTAAAATGGTTTAGAAAGTATCAAAATTCTCAACAACGTGGTCAGCCAAGACTGAGTAAATATCAGTATAAGTTATTTTTTCAAGACAAATAAATGAGTTTAGTAGGAAGTCTAATCTAGTCTTGGCACCATGTTGTTAACACAAGGGGCCAAGCATAGCAACAAGTAATATACTGTATTAAAAAATAAACCAATGCTTAAAATAATTAAAACACAGATCAGTTACTTCCTTTAGACATTTTAGGAACACTGAACTGTTGTACTGACTAAATAATTCTGCTAATACTTCTGATAATATGCCTGTTTCCAAACAGGTTTCCCAAAAGTCAATTTTCACATTTAGAGTTAAAAACAGGTAATTTTGAGATAAAGCTTAAAACCTGAAATACATCTACACTGCAAGATATAAATGCCAGTTACAAAATAAATGAAGACAGAAGTTAACACTTTGAGCAAGTCACCTGTTGGCTGCTGAAATGGTTTCTATAGATCCTCCCAACAAGAGCAGACAGGCCCACTTCAGACAGATACGTGAAGAACATCAATCACTGAACATAATTACGAAGGCCCACGAGAGTCATCATTCAAATCCAACCCAAATAAAGACGTGGAGAACAAGAAATGTGAGATTTATAATTGTATTATGAAGGGGAAGTTTGTTTATTCAGCTGCTGTCTGATATCTGCACGAGCTGGATACATTATAGACATTTCAACCAATAATGTGCTTTAAAAAAAAAAATTCTGCCAATGTCAAAACAGTATAATTATTTAGTAGTAACTAGTTAGTAATACATACATTCACATCTAGTGCTTCAACTTCTGAACTCTCGATTACCTGCCAAGGAGGCATTTCTAATTATTGTTTACTTTAGGCTTTTCATCAGGTATTTCTATTTTAATTTTGCTTTATTGCCATTAACAAGAATGTGTTACCTATTTTAGCAACAGCAATAACCCTTATAGCTAAATTAGCTAAATAAAGGGCTGCATTTTGTATCCACAATAAAGGCCAGCTTTGTCGAGGGTCAAAAAAGGTTCAAATATTAACAAAGAAAGAGAGAAAGGGCAATAAAGAGAAAGGAGGACGCAAAAACTCTTGCATCAGGTGCACGGACGTACAACCATAGTGAGCGAAGACTGGCCCTTCTTTTAGTGATTCATATCCAGGCCGTCCCAGCTGCTCCGACTGCCCTCGGGGGAGGGGAGAGCATCACAAGAAACTCAATACACACATTCAGACTACAGTTTCATACTGAAAAAGGGCTACTTTCTCTCACACATTTTTTCCAGAAGAAAGCACCACTATGTTGCAAGATGACACTGAATGCTCCTTGGGCTCACTTTGTTCTTTTGTTTGGAAAATGCCAGCGAGAAGAGTCTGAAAACGAGGAGCGAGGATACCGTTTCATCCCCTCTCCCTTGCAAAAACTATAGTAACTGTTTGAGGGAGCTGCCAGGACATGCCACATTTGGAGTAAGGCTCTTGGAAACGCGTGGAATGCCGACAGATCTTCTCCTGTAATTAGACGGGTCTTTTCCTGACATCTAAGAGGTCAACAAGCAGTACAAACACTACATCATGTTTACCTCAGATCGTTCATACCTTCTCACAACCACACATCAAACGAATTGTTCACATCAAAAATCTTCTGAACTTCAATGATTGTTGTAAAAATGCAGCAGCGACTCCAAACGCCCTGCAGTGTGGTGTTTGAAGTGACGGCTCTATTCAAGAAACTGCATTCAGTGCTTGGGGGGCCCGCTAGAGCTGCCTGACGGGGCCTCACGGACCACACGTGAGGCGGTTCAATCCCACACACCAACACCTGGACGGCTAGTTCATTCAAACACATCTGCACTGTCTAATGTACTACAACTGTAAGGATCTGTAGGACACACCTGCAGAACTCCATCCCTCATCATCAGACATGTGGTTTATAACACTGAACGCCATTGACCAAGACGCCACAGACAATAAACAGTGCCTTTTACACATGATTCTTCAAGACAAACATCAGACTATAAAGTACATTGCGTAGTGGTTGAGTGTTGTAATGCAACTTTCAAAGCATAGCAATGATTACCAGAAGTATCACAACAACGCATCATTGAACAAGTAGTTGGGTCACACAGAGAATCCAGTAGGTGAATCAATTTGAAAATAACATTTTGGAATTTTTCAAGTTGTAAATTGAAACTATGTTTTACAAGAATATTCTATTCTAGTGTTATTGGTAACACTACAGCATTCAATTCTCATGTTCAACTTCAGCTGCTTATTATTAAAATATTGGCTGTTATATTTGACCATATTCTACATATACCAATACCTAAACTATTTTACCAACTATTAATAAGCACGGAATTAGCAGTTTGAGTAGTTAATGATTTGTTAATAGCAAGAATTGGACCTTAAAATGTGTTATTTGCCATTTCTTAGATTTTTTTTTTGTCAAATTTACTAAATGAAAACTGTTTCTTCATCAGTTTCTTTTTTTTTCCTCAGTGCATTTACATTGATTAGTATGACATCACTGAAGGAGTATCCAACAACATATCAAGTATATTATGTAGCAACACAAAGAAAATCCAATATTGTCATGACATTGTAGACAGCCAAAAACTGGCCAATGTGAAAACTATTTTGTTTAGTACAAATAAACGTTTATTAAAAGTATAAATGAAAAAAAGTTCTAAATGCTACATGTGAATTTAGACATCAAAAAATTATAATATTCGGCAAGAAAAATTGCTGTTAAATTTTGAGTGTTGCAAAAAAAAAAAATGACACCCCAAAATGACAATTCTGTCATTAATTACTCTCATGTCGTTCCAAACCCATAAGACCTTTCACCCCGTTCATCTTCAGCACACAAGTAATGATATTTCTGATTAAATATGAGAGCTCTCTTACCCTGCATAGACAGCAACACAACTAAAAGTTTCAATATCTTGGGTTGGTGTTATGTAATAGTGTTTTTACTTGTTATACTGTATGTAATTCTTACTTAACTTAATGCGAAGAAATCTAAATGTAGGAAATCGACAAACAAATATCCAATACCAGCCAATATATTCATCTAACGCTGACCTACAGTATATAATAAAATCAGAGAATCTAGAAAAAAAAAACAGCGTTAAGGGTCGCATGGTCAGACCAAGGGGTCAGTTGACGGGTTACAATGGGTTTAGCCTGTCACGTAGCTCTACAGTAAACATGGTGTTGTTACATCTGAGAACATTAGCAGACTTCCCACTGAGAGGAGTCCAGAAAAGAGAGCAAGATCACTCAGACCAGAGTGTGACAGCCCTGACACCGACTCCAGAGACGGCTTACAGCTGATGGCCAGGAAAGATCGAGATCGAGAGGCATGGTATATTTCAAATATCACCATTGAATACAAGCACCATGCTGCCACAGTACAATTTAGCTCATCTGACTTCATTATGGCAAACACTATATAAAAATTTGCAAGCAACTCTTACTTTATTTAAAAGTATGCTATATGTTAAATTTAATCCGTTTCCAACCAGCAGAAAATAAAATTATTTTATTCTCCACTTATTAGACAATCATGTGTAGTGCCTGTCTGCCTTCTTTCACTAGCTTTCACTTAACCTGGTCTTTAGCAACCCCACAAAGGTGATAAATAACACCAACAATCACTAAACCTAATCTGTCTATGTGCCATTTACTACTAAAAGGCCAACTGCCGCTAATCAGATCAAGGCTTGCAGGACAGGTCAAATGCTCCATGCCGGCACGCTAATGGGCATTTTGTCAAAGCAGCAAATCCGCTCTGTTATAAAAGCCATGAATCTCACTTATTATACATTTTATCACCTGGTCTGTCTTCATAACACCCCTGAGCGCTCCCACTGGACGCTGCTGTGACATTTGCATTCAATGTAATAAGAAGGCATCCTATGGTACTAGAAACACAGAGATTACACTAATCTCTGCATCTTGCAAGTACATCTAAGTGACTTAATTAAGAGCAATCATGCTAGACGCTTTTTTTTGGTATTATGCAAAATGTTAAAAATACAAAATCTAACTTAAATGATTTAAACACTGACCTTGTGACTAACTCTACAAAGTTTATTTTGTCAGTAATATGGTTCATTGATGGCATACAATTATTACTGTTTGATTACTATAATCATTTACCATGATCATTAAAATAGTACTGTATAATTCTCCAAAGGTAAATGCAAAAATACCCTACCATCTATTTGGGGTCGGTAAGATCTTTTATGTTTTTGAAAATATCATTATGCTCAAAAAGGAATAATTTTTTACTCAAAAATACAGTAAAAATGTAAATATATAAAATCATTGCACTTTAAATTAAATAATGTTTTATATTTTAATAAAATTTTAAAGATAATTTATTAATTACCTAATTTATTTAATACTCCAGTCTACAGTGCCACATGATAATTAACAAACCATTATAATAACTTTGTGTAAGGACTTTGATTAATAGGACATTTAAAAGAACAGCATTATTTGGAAATACCAATCTTTTGTAAAATGTCTTTACTGCCATTTTTCATCTTTAAGTATTCCCGACCTCAGGAATTACTGCCATTTTTTTATTTAACAATTTGTATGCAACAAACTCACTTGTAGCAAAAAGGACCACTTAAAATTAGGGTTGGGTCGATAGACGATGCTATAGTCCATCGCCCCGGCATCGCGATCCTCCGCCCCGCCACAGCAGCAGCAATCAGCTCACGAAAAGCACACTTAATCTATAGCGGCAAATCTATGCCATTAATAAGCGAGCGCACTACTGATGCTGGTGAGCACGGTAAATCATTTCCGCAAGAAGAAAACAGATGTATATGCGAAGAAACAGGGCTCATTTGGGGTTCCCCCCCAACCGCCGTATACGGCGACGTTGCCATTGTCAATCGCGACATTGTACAATGTTAAATTGGTCGACATTGCCCAACCCTACTTAAAATGTCTGCGAGAAGACACAAAGGTGTTAAAAAAAAAGTATGAATAACAAAAATACATGGTGACCCAAGAAGAGCACTTCTTCTGAAAGTGATTTTCGATGATTAAAATAAGTTATGCATTAACTACTGGTATTTTTAAATGGCAGTAATATTAAACTTTTGCAAGTTAGCCTAATGAAAGTATGCACGCATGTCAACCTGGGCTGAAGGTTATTTTAGCATACTGAGCAACAAAAGAGGCTAAAGCCTGACTTACAAGGGATCTATAATTGTACAGAAGACACAGCAGGACAACACATGTGTGCCTAAAAGACAAATTACACAACGAGGCCCTTCATGAAGATCAGAGGAACAATGCAATTGAAATACCACAGGGCCACATGGCACACATTACCCATCGGTGCTCATCCGAGACTATATCCCAGATCTTCTAAACACTGTTTAAAGACATCCCATTCCCCACAACCCCCCTTCCTGTGAAAAACAACCAGCACCTCTTCTAAACTACAGGTCTTTTCAACCAAAGAAGTCCAAGAAGAGTAACCCTAGAAGGACAGCGTTTACATTCAAGTCCAAGCCTGTCGCGCTAGAATATCTGTCATGGTATGTTAGCTCAGGGGGAGAAGGATTCACCGTAACAAAGACGTAATTAGAGGTAAAATGAGAATGTCTCAATCCCTCAGGGCAGGAGATAGTAGCTGGTGTGAATCCAGGGCCTCTGATTGTAGTGTAGAGGTGGCACTGGGAAGTTTATGCGATGGGAAGTTGAGACAAGTCAAGCTTGAAGACTGACACCGGTTAATAACCTCTATGACAGGCTGTCAAGATAGAAAATGATTCGTATTTCATACTCAAATCACCCTGTAAAAAGTTTGGTGTAAGATTTACTTAAAGTATATTTCTCATATAATTACATAGAATGACGAGTATTAAATTAAACACGAATCTTGAAGTTGAAAAACTAAAATAGTATTTTCTTGTAAACTTAATTTGTTTTACATTCTATACAGTGTGAAATAAATCAAACCGGACCTCTCCAAGAACCAGGACATTTTACTTTAACAAATCCTCCAAAAAAGAAAAGCTAAGGGAGAGCCATTGACTAATTGACCAACCCTATTTTTCACCCTGGGATTGAGCAGATGTACTATTGACACGCCATGCATTATGTTGTGGTTGCCGTTTGGCATTACGTCACGTTTGTTCCTGTTGTTCCCTCTTTTATGTCAACGATAGGATCTTCAGTAGACTCTAGCGAGCACAACAGCTCATCCACTTCAAATAGGTCTTACAAAGAATGAATGGAAATGAAGCCTGTACTCTGTAGAATATCCAACAAAGGACATATGGCAGTTTAAATGATGAAAACACATGCTTTATAGGACAAGCCTGCTTTGTTTGTCGTTCATGCTTGAATTAAATTAGGAAAACAAAGTTCAACATGTTGTTAAATAAAAGATATATGGAGAATGCATAAAAATGGATAGAAGGAAACAACTGTCTGAAGTTAAAAAGATCTTAATGGAAACAGGCAGCTTTTCTGCTCTCGAGATGTTAATTAATGGACTGGACTCTGGCTTACACATAACACACTGATGCACATTTATTAATCAAATCCGTTAAAAGGATTGTTAGGCTGCATTAATTAGATCAGCCGGAACCGGGAACACTCCCCTTAACACACGGTGTACTCGCTACA
>JAUMHP010000073.1:14079712-14102109 GCA_032361065.1 Enteromius trimaculatus | reverse complement strand
TCTCGTCATTATACATTACCATCACTCTGTTATTCTATTTGATAATGTTCAGTGCTTTGCTACAATCTGTATTGTTACAAGCGCTATATAAATAAAAGTGACTTGACTTGACTTGACTGAAGATGATTACTTGCATTATTGTTTTCATCAGCTGTTTGGACTCTTATTCCGACAGGACCCATTCATGAATGTGCTGCACTTTATTTTAAACAGCCAATTATTTTAGATGTCTGTGATGAAGTGGTGTATGGTCAATCAGGAAAAATGGATAGCATCTATAAAGGTCAAGATATGAGTTTGACCCTGCAACCTGTAAAGATGCTAGTTGATCTCAATTAGGTCACAGATTGACAAAACCACACAAATCATAATATAGTCCACATAATGATCAAAAACTGAGAAAAAAAATGATATAAATAAATGCTAATTACCCAAACATGTATTACATTATGAATTATACACATCATCTACTAAACAAGATTTGTCCTTACATCTTTTTCTGCTTAAATGTCAAACCTCTGCTCAGACGCACACAAACAACACATCCCAAAAGCTGCCTTATGTAAAGATGTTGTTCAGAGTTATGGGACGGGGCTTTAAATAAGGCCTGGGTTGATGTGAATGAGGCTTCTTATCTCAAAGTAACAGCTGGGACCACATACACATCTCCACTGGACAACCAGACGGCAGATACGATCCACACACCAATGTTTTCTGTGTCTCTCTTTGCCTCACTCACATAAACACACACACACACAAATCACAAAGTAACACAAACCTAAAAGACACAGTAGTGACGAGTTATGCACCAAACCCTGAAGAAAACCCATTACAAATCTTTTCATTCAAGTTCATATCTGTGTCTTCAAGTTATATTTAAACACAAAAAATGTCATGTATGTCATGTAAACACAGCGTACAGTCATAAAAGAACAAAACCGTAGTCTTTAATGAACAAAAATACTAACTAATAATGGGCAGATCTCAGAGGAACACAAGCATCTACAGCCAGATTCCCAGGTAATTATAGTGGAAGTCAATAAGGCGGAAGCTGAAGAAGCCCACATCCTCTTATCTCCAGAAAATATCCCCTGGGGCATACGGCCCTTTTCTCTCATTCTCTGTCCCTCGTCTGTTCCAATTTTGCTTTACATGGATCCTCCTCGCATACAAAATCAATCACTCAATCGCTCTAGAGGACATTTGAAGACACGTAATACAAGCTTTTCTGCTAAACCGTCAGGTGCTGTTACAAGGCAACTGTTTTCACAGAGGAATCTTTTACCAGAAAACAATTGAGACAGAGCCCCTGTCATATTCCCTGAAGATCACATATGCAGGTGAGACCCTAACAGGGTCATTTATCAGCGGGACTGCTGTCCACCAGTGTGCCAAACTGAAACCAGGCTCTTCTCTACTCACGTGCATGTGCATCTGGGACTGCCGACCATTCATCACCACAATGACAACCCATTAAACAAATCACCCTTCTTCAGTGACGACGACAGAGCTACCACAGGTCAGGCTGATTAAAATGGTTTGACCCACTGACACCCTTAAGAACCCAATATTTGAGTAAACAAACTAGAATATCCAACCTAGTCTCATAAAAATATGTACCTCCGTGCACTTTTTTTTTCTTTTACACCCCTTACTGCATGTTTCTAAAAGTTCAATACGTAAACCCTGGCACAATGATATAGGTATGTATTGTGGTGGTTCAGAATTTAAATATCCGTGGACTGTTCCCAACCCTACACCTACCCCATGGTGTTAACAATTGGTGCAAAATTGCTATAAAAACGCATTTGTTGATGCAACTGTGCCATTTCATCTGCCTTTTACACAGATTTGAACTGTTTTGTTGAACTGTAATTACACAAGATTCAAACCGGAGCTCCTCGCCTCTCAAGTACATCACTGTACTTTGGGAGCTACCAAACAAACATAACATGATATTCTTCCAAGTGATTGTGTAAAAATCACACTTTATTAATTGAACCTCTGTAAATCTGTGTGTTTTACTGCCTTTAGTGCTCATTTCTTTTGGAAACTGCAATGTTGGAAACTTGTTGGTATATATTTCGTGAAGAAGAAAAAAAAAGAAAAAAAACATTAACCAATCATCTATTCCTTTTTAATAATTAGGTATCTTGTTTCTACGGCAGAAAGAGATATATATATATATATATATATATATATATATACACACACCAAATATTATTATTATTTATACATGTCATCAAAGCAAAAGCTACTATTATATTCACGATAGCTCCAGTGACATTACTATGGTGGCTATGAACACAGTGACTGGGTAAGTTCCAAAAATACATGTAGAGCACATATGAATGAACATGTGAATCAGATTATAAAGCTTAATGTTTATAAAAAATAACTTATTTTCTGAAACTGGACTCAATTCAATTCCAGTTGATGGAAATTAGTGAAAGCTAATTGGTGTAAGCTAACCCTAAGCCAACTGTTACCACAAATGAACAAAAGAAGCATTTCTAATCGATCAATGAGGTTAATTTGGTTTAAGATGCTACCCAACAAGGCAGCTACCCATTTAGACAGTAGGCATCAATGTAGTCAGATTTTGAAATAAAACTAATAAGGGCCCAAAGGGACTAAGCATTCAGAAATCAGCCTCCAGAGCTTCAACACACCGTGGATAAACACATTTCCTCTTTAACTGCAATGCTCACCATCCTAGAGCAATTAAAACCTCTCATCTAAAGCTAGATAATTCGCCTACTGGTAATTTGTTTCAGGCGGTGCATTACACAATTAGAGCAATGAAGATTTATCACAAAGTGCATTCTGGAAATGAAGCGCTTCTCTGTTGGCAACGTCAGAGCATCTCGTGCAAACATGCACTGCGTCCCCTCTCGTTCTCACTCAAGTGCTTCTCTTCTGGCAAAAAGAACAGCGCTCCAACGTGGATACAAGTGAGTGCAAAAACACTTCAGTGTTCACAGTGTCAAGCACGGTCTATTTTCAGTGCTAGCTGCCTGTGTCCTTGAGTAACTGTTCTTTTAAGCAGAGCAACGCTCAACTCTGCTGTCAGGCCTGTTACTTCAAGCCATTATAAAACTGAACCAGGTCTTCTGGGAGACACGTCAAAGCGAGTGTGCTCCTTTTCCACCCAACCTGAAAAACAAAGACCTACATAGCCCTACCGTGCAATTTCTTTTTTCCATGTAATGCGCACTACCTTGCTGCTTTGTGCAGTCTGTGCTGAGCCAGAGTACTGGGGGTAGTTTTACATGGAAATCAGCAGAAATGTAGATGGGAAAACCTGATTAACACAATGGAGACTGGTGTCTCCGTGACCTTAGAAAACTCCCATCGTGCTGATTCATCATACTGTTTTACAGAGGGCATTTCTGTAACAAAAATGATGTAAGAAAAATGAATGAATAATTCAAGGGGGCGACCACAGGATGTCCACAGTCACAGCTGTCAACGCCGAAAGCTATACTACTCCAATGAGAAAGGAAATAGCCTAGGGAGAAACAGCATGGAAAACTGTGCAAATTGGAAAAGAGTCAAATTAGGTGGTTTTTCGGACTGAACAAATAAATGTATAATTATTTACCCGCCCCGATTAAGGTTAATCATCTAATAAAGCTAGTCAAAATATTAAATATTCACAATATATTTGCAAAGATTTTGCAAAGGTAATATAAATTTAAGCAACACTGTCAATTTCATTATAATTTTAATGCCCTTTTAATTGGCTATTAAGTTTCCTAATGAGCGTGCCATTAGTATAATTTAACAATTAGTCTAATTAGCATCTCTGATTTATATTTAAGTAGAAAACGCCATTCAAATTGTTAAGCTTGATTAATTTCCATGAATCATTTCAAAATGTCAAGTGCTAATTTATAACTCTAATTTAATTATTTAATTCCATTTTGTAGCCTTTATTACGATAGAACAGATCAATAATGACAGGAAGTGAAGTAGGAGAGAGAGAGAGGAGGTGGGATCAGGAAAGGTCCAAGAGTCAGGATTGGAAGAGCGAACGCCCAAGCACCACAAGGCTATCTTGATATTAATACTTATTCAATATTATGAATTTTATGTATGTATTTGTGTTATAACTACATTATCTGCTATAAACCTATAGGACAATGTATTAAAAGTAGTTTGCATATAATTAATCATGGTGATGTTCTCTGTGGTTGGATTGTAGTGCTGCCGTTTCATGCTAAGAAAAGTTTTGTATTCTATACCTTACTGTCAACGCCTCTTTATGATCATCAACCACATGCAGATCCATGTATAGACCATCTGCAGCTCAGCACCGAGCAGAGAAGAGACATGTACTGCAAAAGATGCTGCTCTAGTGGGAAATGTCTGCTTATAATGGATCTATAGAAGACAACAGGATCCATTATCATCTCTCTTATGAAAAAATACTCCATAAGGCGCACCAGACTTCATCGCTCAGCAGGACGGCCAAGGAGCTCACTGAAATATAAGACAAAAATGACATATTCCAGTCCTGATGAAGAGCTTAAAGTGACAAGAATCTACACAATATGCGATCCTGCAATTCTGTGAGGTGCTAATACTTCTGACAACTACAATGTTCTAGATTATTCTAAAGTATTTTGGTGTAACATTTGACTAAACAGCTTTTTGTAAGTTGTCTTTTGCCAACTGTTTTTAAAAAGAAAAAAGTAGAATTTAAAATAGCTAATAGATATGTAATGTCAAAAAATGAATAATTTCAATTATTTAAAAAACTGTGAGGTTTAATCTCCAGAAGCTCAATCTTCTTAATTCCTTTCTTTTTTTTTTTATAAAAACACTCCAGCTGTCTTAATAACATGCAGGAGCTTAAAAAGGTCACTGAATTGTAACGCAGTACTAATTTAAATTTCATAAAAGGCCCTGAATAACTTGCTTTCCATTTGTGACTGCTGGTGGTGAGCTTAGAAAAGAACCAGAGCGTTCAGATTGATATCAATAAATGGTCTTTTCTTTGGGACATCCGTGACTGGAACCACAAACCCGGTCTAAAGTTTCTGCCTCCTGAGAGGGAACTGCACAGGCTGAGCCATGGCACATGAGATGGATCTGTAGCCCCCTGAGTCTCCGAGACCACAGCTCACACCCCGACCACAAAAATCGCAAAAGCCTTATTGTGTGGGGGACATAGACCGAACCCAAGGCAAACAATTCCTAATATCAACTCTAAAAACAGACACAACCGGCGGCAAAGGCAGCCGGATTAAAAAAGAAAACATAGAGGGAAGACGTTCTGGTGACTTCAGTGCGATGATACAACATTGTATGAGTTACATAAATAAAGGACAAGGTTATGCCTTTGCCATGAGTAATAATCAATCAGGCTTAACACACACAAAGATGGGGGAAAGCCGTTCCCTGACATTTCATGCCTGACCACTGCCTTAGAAAAGCTCACCACCCCCAGCGATTCAGCGCCAGTGGCCCTAGACATCTTTTCAAGGAAGGTCTGCTGAAAGCATGGCCTTTGGCTATTGATTAGGCCAGGCTAGAACCCACCACCTACCCCCTCAACCTTTAGAGTTCAAAAGGTCAATGCACAAGAAAAGAGGAAGGGGGTTGGGAAGAGATAACTCTGGCAGTAGATGAATTTCCATTCGATCAAGGAACTGCCACATGGGACAACACACAACCTAAATTTAATCCGAAAAAGAAAACTACAAATATTCAGTGAATTATGTAAAACTTTGTAGGAAAGTATTAAACATACTGAAATCCTTGTTCACGAAAATGTGATTTTGAATCAAATTGTTATTAATAATTAGTGCCACTGCTAAGTTAGCAATGATTAATCACATCTAAAGGTTTTTTTTTAATTAAATAATATATGTGGGTATACTGTGTATATTTATTATGAATACATATAAAGACACACACAGTATATAATTACAAAATATTTACATGTATATATTTATATTCATATAATTTATATTACACAAAAATATATTTTATACATAAACATAACATTTTTCCTCAATATATATGTGTTTGCATTGATATATACATATACACCATACTATTATATTATTATAATAATAATACTGTATCAGTGACAACAAAAAAAAAAAAAAAAATGTAAATAAATTATCTATAAACAACTAAAACATTTAAAATTGTAACATTTCTTCGCATCATGCTAATATTTGCTATCTTTACTATCTTTAATTTATTCTGATACAAATATCACTATTACACCAGTAAGTGCTCATTTGCATAACATTATGTTCAGCTTAACATATTTGCATCATCAACAGTCTCTCATGTCACCACAAATTACCAGCCGTCATAACAAAATTGCTAACTGTTAAGAATGAACACCTTGTAAACCATAACTCACTCTTTTTTTTATCCACATTGATTTCAATAGTTCCTTCAAAAACAGTCCAGTCTCCTGTCAACATTTTACTAGTCCTCTAAAATCCAGAGCTGTTTTGTCTTTGTGGCTCTTCAGACTTTTCCGCCGCTAAACTTGACTATTACTTCTTGAGCATCTATCTGATGACGACAAACATGGCCTGACTTGTCAGCACGATAAAAGCTGCTTGTTTGCGGTAGCTGCCAAAGTTTTGATTGTTTGGGATTGCATTAGTTTAAGTAGGATGAAGACAAAGACACGCTGGGCTGAGCGCCAGCATCATTTCTACTGCAAGAACAGCCAAGTCAGTAGACCTTATCCCATCGTACACACCCAGAGAGACATTAAGGGCCATGCAGAGAAACGCAACTCGGTTATACAATATAGATGCATAAAAGTACATATTTTTCATATTTTATGGTTTAAAGTTCACCTGACCCTGATCGGCTTTGCTGCTTACATAAGGCGAGTTCTTGCATTTAAAAGAAAGCTAGATAGAGCACAGTGGAAAGAAACATTATAGGCGACTTAAAAAAAAGTTTGACTATTTTTCACTTGACATGCCTTCAAAGTGGAACACTTGTAGAGAAACAACCAAAAAATGATGCAAGATGCAAATGTGGGAGCCAAAGCCATCTGTCAGAAGAAATGCAATGGCAGTGATACTTTAAAGAGGATACATATTTATGACTGCAAACTGTATAACAGCTACATAACAGCATACAAAAGAAAACGGTCTGTGTGTGTGTATGTGTGTTATAGGCTTGAATTATTACATTTTTAAACATGTTTTTATAATAAAACTGATTTTTTTTTTTTCACTCAGTATATAAAAACATAAACAAGTCTTAAAATATACAGCTTCACTTATTACAAAGGGGATCCTTTGCAAGGGAATAGTCATATTTAAAAAGTATGAAAACCCCTGGCATTTAGGCTGTGATCACCAGTGTTATTTGTAGAAGTGCTGTATATAAATATGTAAAATTGCCATGCTTTATAAAATCTGTAAAGAAGCAACCAAGATAGCGTGTCTAGCAGCGTGCCACCAACAACAACCCGAGGGAGGCCTTGGGGAGGGAATGCAGGTGCTGTGAGGAGACATCTTGGGTTGCTTTGAGAACAGATGATAAACAATGACAGAGTCATCAGCGTAGTTGCTAAGGGAACACATACACAACCATCAGGGTCTTTTGATCTGTTAAGAGAGAGCGAGCGAATGAGAGAGAGAGATGCATCACATATTCATCTCAGGAAAGTACAGAGAGAGCAGTGGGCTAAAATAAAAGTACTTAACCTTATTAATCTAATAAAAGAAACCATGACAAGCTAAAGCACGCCAAAGAAATGCACCGTCATGGCGTTCATCCTGATTGTTTGCTGCTTATCTTAATAGCCAATAATTGCCTCTCTGAAGCAAATCAGAGCTGATTGCATATTTCAAATTAGCATATATAACCAGTGCATCATGTAGACGAAGCTAATAAGAAAAATCAAATTAATGCCATTTACAATTAGGCTAATATGAAGCCTCATATCACTGTATATAAATAGGGGTGATGATAAAGAGGTATCGCTTCGGGAATGGGCTGAGATCAATACCGGTCAATGGAAGAGCGTTGAACACACTCCTAAGTCAAAGCATTGTGATGTTTAAACATACGGAGGAAATGAAAATAGCCTTAAGTTCTACTCATCTGTTTACAGTCACCAAACTTCTCGGCTCAAGAGTGCAAGTTAGGTGCAGAAAGAAGATTAGAAGAGATTAAAACAGTTAGGTTAAACCAGAGCCGAACGGTAATGTGAGACCTTCAGTGACTCAGGAAGAAATCTCTCACCTCCTGCTTCATCCCCTGACAAAACCGTACTCGTTAAAGGCCGAGAGGCTTTGGTATCACCGGTTCTTGTCTTTGTACACTGGTGAGTTTTAACAGTTCTAACCAAGGTCTCTCTGGCAACTCATGATGGGGCCCAAGGGAAGGGTTTGCCTGCTCTTACTCCATGGCAAGGTTTGCACTCAGGTCTTTTCAGGTCTGAGGCCTAAATGGCTGAAATCTTCTAAAATTGCATGAGCTACATGTCCAAACATGTTTGGATATGAGCAGTTCAGGCATATTGATGAAAACTGATAACCTGTCATTCTTTTTCTTACATAATTGCATAAGAATTGGTTTGTAACAATTTTATTTGTGCATTCTTAAAATCAAAATGAAAAGGAAACTGTTGAAAAGTCAAACTGATTATAGAAAAAAAAAGTAGGGCGGGGGCTTGGATCTATACATTGGTTATTGATTAGACTGTTGCAGATTGGTTACAACTGAGCTTACAGTTGATTGTAAGGAATTAAGTGGAGTTAAGCGTTACCCTGTTACCCTGAGAAAAATCTGCTGGAAGATCGACTTATGACATTTTAATTAAGAATGACAAAAATAACTTGCATGTTGAAATTTACTAGCTATAATTCAGTGGCATTCTGCTGGCAAAAGAGTCCATTGTCAAAAGCATAGCAATGAATGAGGCATTTCAGACAAAAGTCACTTTCAAACCAATCAGATTTCTGTACGCCTGTGTGTGTGAATTTGCAAAATCAGTAGACTTGAGTGAAATCTGCAATTTGAAATCTGAATTGGAAAAAAAAGAAGAAGGTATTTTTACGGCCATATGCGAAACTTTAAAATGTGAGGATTTGTGCAATAACAATACTGTGCAATATTCACACAAGGGATCAGACAACCGAACTCATAAAGACCACCTACCAATTCCTTGACTTGCGGTGGTATTGTTAAAGTTTGGGATGGCGGAGTCAGGGTGTGATGTGTGGGTGGAGAGAAGCAGATTTTATTGGGTGGAGTGAAAAGCCCAGCATGCGTGGAAAGACTAGGCAGGAGATAGACTTAGTCTATCAAACAAGAGAGAGGGAGAGTAGACACAGATGGTCCCATCAATAACCCCCCCCACTCTTTGCTCCACCACCAAGGGTGTTCATCCACTATTTGGGCAGTAGAATCAAGCACAAAGACTAATGGTCTGGCCTGAGCAGATGGCAGGTATTTGTGGACCTGTGGGGAATGGTGGTACAGGATGCCTCAAGCAGGAAGTGTGGGAATTCAACAGCAAAATAGACTTCATTAACAATAATGAGCGGTAAATTGTGATGACATAGCTGTCAGGCAAAGCCATTGTATTAATTACTGATTATAAACTGGTTTAAGTTTATTTTGTCCTTGTTTGTAGTTTAGAGCCAGTAAGAGAAGTCTTTACCGCATTACCATTTCAGCACCGCCAGCATTAAAATTAAATGAAATTAAATCAAACTGGCTTTCCAATTTCCAAATGCATAATCTGACTAAGCCTTTTCATACAACAAGCAAAACCTGGAAATAAAGTACAAAACAAAACTAAAATAAATTGTGGTCACTGTAGGCTCCAATGAAATAACAGGACATCCAGGGTAAGGCTAATATGGACAGAATAAGGTTTGAGCAATGAATAATAAATATGAATAATCTCAGTCAGCAGCAAAAAAATTCCACAAGCCCAAAGATAAAGACTTTGGTAGCACTGAACAAACCTTAGGCCAATTTTAGACAATATCTCATACCTCATTCATAATCTAGCAAGGCTGGAGTCTGTATAAAAAAGCAAAAGAGGAGCTTAAATCTGAGGAGCAATGATTGAGAAATAAATAAACGAATGAGCCAATGAACCAATCAATCAATGAACAATCAATGAGTATATTTTAGATTATATAACTCATTACCATATCTTTTATTTTCTTTCAATTCTTTCACTAGTTCATATTAAATAGTTGGTGTAGTCATTCATTTTAAAAGTACAAAAACATTCCAAATATAGTTTGTCACTTTAAATCACAAAATAATGAGCAAATTCTGTTTTGAATATTGATTTAGCTATTTCTAGAAAAATAAATATACCCTCATTCAGAAGTGCATGACAGGGCACTCATTGCAAAGCTTCTTTAGAGGTTATAACATTTTATGTGGGGAAATATTCTCGCATGGCAGGTTGAAGACAGCGTCCGTGTCAGGAGCCAGCAGGGGCAGGCCAGTGAGTTGTGACCCAGTGCCATGAAAGGAACGCAAACCGTGCGACATCAAACAGACAATCTGGCCAAAGAAAACAGCACTATGTGCTTTGCCAGCAGGCAAAGAGACCAAATTATGAGTTTACACGTATCTGCACTTATGAAGTAATGCGCCCATGCGTTGCAAAGCACAAATAAAAAGCTAGCTATACTTTTTAAAAGCAGCATTCATTCACTTTCAATTGGAACTGTCTGCATTCATGCACAATCAGAGTAACATCCAACTAGAATGAATCAGACTTCACATTTATATTGCATTTGTGTGCCTTTCCATATTTTGTTATGTTCATCTTACATCATTCTCTCTATGCAGTCAGGGCCGCATGGAGCGCAGGGTGATGGATACGGCAGGTTTGTGTGTTGATAAGGTTCTCCAGCAGCTTTCTGTGCAGCAGCCACTGGGATTCTCACACCTCTCAGTCCTAGCTGGCTGACCTAACCTGAAAACTCTAAAATAAGCTTTATATGACTCATGATGGTGCTAAAGCAAACAATATGAGTCATAGTTGTGACTGATTAAACATCTCCAAGTTTATGTATGGGACACGTGGGAACTATGAGCAAAAACAGTTAGTCATGACAGACTTACTATGCGAAGTGTAACATTAACAAAGTTTATTACTAATAGGATTTAAGTCAACATAAAAAGTACGACGAATCTTACTGCATGTGATTCACTGCCTTTCCAGAGAACACAGAGATATGTGCTTGTTATCATCATCAAAATAGAAATGTCCTTTTTAGTCAAAAACCCAGATTTATTACACTATTAATACAAAGTTTCCATTGAAAAAAACAATTTTGGTCCCCCAATTATCCTTTCAGTGAAGGTTTAGGGTGAAGAGCAACTTTTAAAAATGTAATAGATCTGTCAAATGTTTATTTGCGATTATTCTTATCTAAAATAAATGTTTGTTTACATAATATGTGTGTGTGTGTGTACCGTGTAAATATTTATTCTCTATATAAGAAGACACACACATGCAGCATAAATTTAGAAAATATTTAAATTACGTGTATATATTTCTATTCTTAAAAATTATATCATATATAAATATTTAATATATAAACACTTTTCTTATGAGTACTTATATATGCACAGTACACACATATAGCCTATTACTTAAAAAATAATAATTACGAAATTGATTAATCGTGATTGTTTAAAAAAGCCTTCAAGTATGTTAAAAGGTTCAAAAAAATAACCTTTCTGTCAAGTACACTCTCAGAAATAAAAGGTACAAAAGCTGTCACTGGGGCGGTCCCTTTGCAAAAGGTAATTATTTGTACCTATTGGGTTTAAATATGTACACTTGTACCAATATGTAACTTTTAAAGGTACCAAATTGGACCCTTTGGATACAATCATGTACCTTTTTGGAAAGGTACCACCCCAGTGACAGCTTTTTGTACTTGAGTGTAAGTGTAAAACACTTTTCATAATCCAAACAACTGACAATAGATAACATATCCTGTCATGCACTTCATTTCACTTCAAATAAATCAGATTACACATATAAAATGGTTGTGAATACCATTTACTTTTTTCTGCTTCCCAGCCTCATTGAATTATAAAAACACAATCCGAGTACAAAATAAGTGATGGTCAGGATCAGGATAAGAACAGAACGTGTAAACACCAAGAGCCTGGAATACAAATAACACCCCACTTAGGGCACAAGTCCTCGGGATAAGCCGATAAAACGGGATTCCAGGCACAGTTCCGGCCTTTCTTCTCTCTCACAGTATCACTTTCACGACAAATCACAGTGCTGCAGAGGAAGCCGGTCCAAAATCAGGTTGAGAGAAACTACACAGAGAGTATGTTACATTCACCTTTACCAGATACGGATGGCAATTTTTGGAACAAGCACAAAAACATAACTGTCAATATTGCACCAGCATAGAGCTTGTTAAAACTAGTCTAAGAAAAAAGTCGTGGCGGTTAATCGGAGGGGTGTTTTCGTGTTACTACAACTCCGTTTGGCTGCAGAGAGAAGCTAATGAGATGCTCAGCACGGGCGGATTCTGTGCATCACGCTGCTATTAACAGCTTAGTCATCATCAGAGCGAGGGGCTGAACATTCCTGCCAAATGAGCGCCGCTCTTCTGACAAACGCCATGTCATGATAGCGACGTACCTCTCTCTCTCTCTCCTTCTACATAAATAATAGGCATTTCTGTCTGCAAACAGCCCTGGAGGACTCAGCCCTTGGGGTGATGCCAAATCCCCATGGTTACTACAATGCAGCAACTGCCTCTTTCCTGTGATGATGATGCTCGTGAGACGAAAAGGAAACAGACCATCCGGCTTAGTTTGTTGGAAAGTAAGAGACAAGTTTTTAAGAAGTTCTGCTCAACAGTGACCATAACACAAGGTGCATAACTGACCGAGGATTCGCCATCACTGGATAAGTTGTGCAACTAAAATTAGGAAAGGGACAGTGACTAAGTGCGTCTAACAATATGGAATATTTTCAGTATTACTAAACATGCAGCTACTTGGTATAAAATCTCAGGCATCATCGTCTTCATCTAAATATAAAGCAGCTGCAATCCAGGAGAAAGGCACTGACCTCATATTTCTACGTTCTCCTTCCAGGGTTATGATTATATTAACCTTCGTGAATTTTCCAGGCTTGGAAATCACTTATTTAAAATCGCCTATGATATTACGGACACGTCCAAAATACAAATACTAAAAGAATGAAAAGAAAACCAACTCAAAGCAGTGAAAACCGGGTTATGTTGATTAATGACTGTTCATTTCAAAACTGAATACATGTTCATATTTTCATTTTTGTGGGACAAGGTGTCACTAAAGGCTGTAACTCTTAGAAAAACAAGATCAGAGTTTAAGTTTTGCTGATTAACATTATTAGTAATTAAATATTAATTTATTACTTACATACAACATGACAAACCACTTGTCTACATTTTTTAAACATGCTTTTTTGTTATTATATCAACCTTATTTGTCATTGACAACAGCATGTGACAAACCTGTGCAATAACAAGATCATCTTCTTTATGTTTTGCGACTCCTATAAGGTTCAGTCTGTGAATCAAACATTCAGCAAGTGATCAGTTCAATGATTAAATGCTCTCACTGCACCACTGCCTTCAGCAGCCATTCAACAACCACTACTGCCGTTTATGATTCTTACCTTTGACTTGAGTCTCGTAGTCTGTAATGATCTCTTTATCCTTTTTGAACTTCACAGGTGGATTCGACATTTTCAACGGCGAAATATCAAGAGTTCAGTTACGAGAGCGTTTGGAAAGTGGTTTGTTTTGGGTGGCTTTTCCGATTTCCAGGTCGCCCTACAGCGGACAGTGCATCCCAGAGATTTTTCAAGTTGCTCAGGCTAAAAAAAATCCCAAAAGCCAAACGCCGCGAATGTTCATCTTCCGAGTTCCTAACGTTTCCGAGCTTAAAATCCGCCTTCAGTGCGACCAAAACACAGCGCGCACGGGAAGAGTTACCTCCCGAACAAGTAACCCGTTCCTTGGGCAAATGTCCACGGCTTGTTCCGGCAAGAGCCAATCCGGTCCTTCAAGCTGTCTTTTAGTCACCCGCCGACGGATCTGGACAGACTGAGCAGCATAATGACTGGCGTGATTTTCTGCACCCTTTCCTCGCGTCCGCGGGTCTGATCGCCGGACAGTTTCACGGATCCGCGACTGACCTCAAAGCAGCTGGAAAAGCAAGTGGTTGGAAAAGGGAGGGATTGGAGGCGGAGGGGGTGCACGTAGCGGAAATGTGGACGGGACTGACAACTTTTCTAAGCAGTTGTCCACGAAAGTAATTTTGTTGTGTACGTTAGAGCAGTTATAGAGTAGCCAGTTAAAAATATAGCATTTAGACGATTATAAACAAATCAAAAGAGTTTTAAAAAAACTTGTGTTGTGTTTTAAAGATTTATATATACAAATCTTTACATTATGAATCCTTTTATAGCGCGTATTATTTAGAATAATTTAGTTTTAGAGTAAGCTTTTTGAATATTTTAACGGTTTTTAGGAAGGCGTCGTGTAGGACGCCTAGTGGCCAGTGTTCCCATGGAAATAAATCACTCGCCCCCGTGTCATCTTGGCAAAAAATGAAGAGGTTTGATTCCGTTCCGGTTTAATTGACGACAATCTTAAGATTTTGGCAGAAAAAAATGCACCAGTTGTAGCATAGTCACACAGTCAGGGTTAGTGCATTTTGGACTTTTTACTGACTTTTCAGTGCTTTTACAGGGGCAAAATGTAATCCTTAAATTTTCTACATATTAAATAAGAAAAAAAAAAAGCAATTTAATTGTATTATTTATTTTTCTATTTTATAAAATACTAACAAAACCTATAATGTATATAATTTCTGAAGATAGATATTGTGGATAAACCAGTCACACAGCGCCTCTTACAGGACAGCTGTTTTGTTGCAATGATGCCTTTCAATTTATTTACAAATGCCTTTAGTGTAGTAGCCTTGTAGATTTTATTGTTTTATTTTTATACCAGACCTGGACGTTCAATCTATAAAACGGTAATAAAAAATATGTGGACATCATTTTAAATTGCAATATGACTTTGATTTGTTAATCAAATGTACTTGTTCAAAATCATTTTAATATCATTCCCTAGCAATAAACAGGAACTAACAAATACATAAACATTATATATATTTTTGCATATAAGTTCAAAAGGTTTAAGAAACCTCTAAAGACTTCTTTTCTTTAAGCACTTGACTGAATTCTGTTGATGCCCTAAATAATAAATTCTCTGCAGTAATAACTGTTACTGCATATTTTTATGTCAATTTTACACAAATGCCAAATAAAGAAAGATCAGACAGGTTAAAAGTAAAATTTGAAAAGTTATTTTAATAATTCGCACTGAGCTAAAAGCAAAAAAACCCTTCAAGTGAGAGAAATGAAATGTGAATAACCCGGCTGGGTTATAAACTAAAAAACATTCACTACTTTTTGCACTGTTATTTTCGCTGAAACATCATGACTTAATAAATTAATACTTTACAGTAAACATGGAGGGCATTAATGCACAGCAGCATATGGTAAACCATGAACACACAGTAGTAGCATCTTATATTTCACAGATATAATTAAGTAATTGTCACGTTTTGGTGAACTGTCTTTTCAATTTTATTTTAGGTGATTTTGAAAAAGCCATCTTCCAACACCTCTGTGAATTTGTCCTTCATCTGCTGACGAAAGCCACTGTACCACTCCAGCAGTCTCATCCTCCTCTCTGTTTTTTCCTTCTGGCTCATCTCTCTCTCCCTCTCCAGGATGGCAGGCAGCTCCCTCCAGTCCTTGAGGAAAATGAAGGGTGCTCCTGCATCTTTAAGTAGTCGGAGAGGGGACCGGTTACCAACGGCACAGGCCCCTGGAGTCAGGACGTCCTCCACCACGGGCACAGAGCCATAGGCACAGGCTTCATAGATGCGGTAGCACTCTGTGTTCACTCCCACAGGACAGAGAGTGAGGTCACTTTGTGCTAATGCCATCTGGTACTGTCTGGAGGTGTCTGCTGTCTCTTGAGGAAGCCACCTGATGACACAAAATGCAAGAGGTATTTATGAAAAAACCAAACACTTGCTGCAATCCAGCAATGTTTGAGGTATTATGTTTAAAGGACTTATGTGTAAAACAGAAACATGTGATTATAAATGTCTTTCCTGTCTCTTTTGATCTATTTAATGCATCCTTGCTAAGTAAAAAATAGTAATTTCTTTAAAAAAAAAATAAAAGATTTTTTGTTTTTTTTGTTCCTAACAGAAGAGTAAGTGTTTTAGGTATTTAGTAATTCTAGCATTACTGTGAATCCAACTTATTTAAAAACAGACCAACAGTAAAGGACAGTACTTCCAAAAATACATACTTCTCTCTAACATGCATGAGGCAGTCTTTCTCCAAGCCGTTCTGCTTTAGGACACCCATGAGAGTTTCCCTGGAGGAGTTTTTGTACATAGTCCCGAGAAAGTTGCAGAGATATGGTCTAACAGTTTTTACCATCTGACCGCTAAGTGTGACAACAGGGAAATGCCTATATCTGTAAAGAAAGAAAAAGCAGATTATAAACAATCAAACTGACTTATTTCATTCTAAATTATATAAGAACAATAAAAATTGCATGCATAGCATCTGCTCACTGTTCTGTAAGTGTACTGTATTAAAGAATTCTGCAATCTATTTAAATATTACAATACCTCATGAAATATAAAACAAATATAATTATTCCTTCAAAAGCTAAACTTACGTGGCAACACCCAGTGGCCACTGGAAGATGTCTTTATCGTTGACCCAAGGACTGTCGTACACAAGAAAGAGCAGATCCACAAACCCGCCGTGCCTCTTAAGGTAAGGACTGATCCAGTCATTAATGCACTGCTCGTTGCCCAGAAGAACCACAGCAACCCGAGAGACAGAGCGCATCTGCACCAGACTCTGGACGTGCTGCAGCCACTGGATGGAGTAGGAGATTTTCTGCTGCTCACGGCCATTCAAAACCAACACCACACTGTCTGTGTCGAGAGAAACGTGCCCTTGGACCACTGCTGGCCCTGTGTAGAAACTGAGCACAGATTATGATAAAAGAGATCGCACAATTGTGCATTCTGAAATTTTTTGGAAAGAAATCTCTCTAAAGAAAGACTTCAATTATACATTAAAAAAACATGTTTTAAAGAACATATAAATAAATGGTATTATTGTGAGAATTATTACAATTGAAATTTTTATATTTTAAAATGTATATTTTTAATGCATTTTCAGTATTTATATCAGAATTTTAAAGCAGCATTAATAAAAAAAAGCATTAAAAAGTCTTCACTTCTGATCAATTTAATGCATCATCGTTGTAAAAAAAAATATCTTACCTGAAACTGATCTTCCCAGACTGAATCTCTCCCTCTCTCCATTGGCTGGATTTGTCTTGTGGGTTGAGAGGCCCTTCTAAAATATGTTCCCACAAATAAAGTCCTAGGAAAATGTAAACAAGGAACATTACTTCATGTTCATGAGACACAACAAGCAATGCAATGATTGCACTTGCCAATTGCCGCTTTGCCCCAGATCTGAACTTTATACGTTTTTGGCCGGTTCTTAGCTGCATGATCTTGGTGTGATCTGAAGGCATCTCTGCGCTTCTGCAGAACTAAAGAATTTGCACGCTCATCCTCTTCCCATGGGTTCCACTCTTCCTCTCCTGCTCTTCCATTATCTGGAAACGCACATTATTAAACAAATCTGTTGTTTACATGCGATCATCAATTTATATGCGTCATTGCATTTATGAGCTATTTTGTTGTTAGTTTAATATAATTAACGTATTAGATGATCCTGGTTATGATTCACTGTCTCACCTATAATCACAGAGCCCTTTTTTACCACGCGATGAACGCGAGAAATAATCCTCTTGTTGAAAAATACATTATACGCTGCATACAGCGAAAATATCGCATAAGCCAAAACAACTATGATCGCTATTTTCCGGCGTAAAAATCTCATGTTTAATTTTCAGGTGACCATCCTGCGGATCCCGACCAATGTGTACAAGAGAAGACCTTTTCAAATGAATTGGTTCACGTCTGAATGATTCATTCTCAAGGCCGAGAACCGATTAGTAAGTTGAGAAGAATCGGATGACTTGTTCACAAAAACGGTTCAAAAGAATCGGTTTGACGAAATGAATCGAACGTCTCGTCACAACTGTTTACATTTTCCCGAGGCTGCCGTGTACTGCCTGTTCAAAACTATGACAGCAGAAATATTTAAATATGTTAACAAATATATTGAACATTATACAATATACACTAATTGAAGAAAACATTATAGTTATCATCTAAATAGCTTTATAGGAGGAATTATATTATCCTCTCTGTTTTACTTTGCGCTTTGTGTTCAGGAGATACCCGGTCAGCTATGAAGCACCGAAGGAGGCGCTTCCGCAGTACAAGCGCTCTCTTCAAAGGTCGGTGTGACCAGACGGGCTGTAAGCCTGTTTTAACCCCACAAAAATGATGTCTTTGCCCGCTCGTTTGGGGGCTTTGGCCCCTTACCTGCAGGCTTGTGGTCAGCTGAAAGCAGTATTTCCCGGAGTTGTGAACACAGAAGTGCTGGTGAAGTCTGCCTGCTGTGTGTGGTAGGTGACCACATATCGTGGACATATGATGACAGGCTGTTCAAGACTCTTGATATTCTAGAATAGTGTCGTGTATAAAAGCATTACCAAGTAATTACATAAATGTAATTTAATTACTTTTCCCTAGCGAAAATTAAAGTAACGGATTACTTTACTGAATTCTATGTAATTTAATTATAGTCGCAATCTGATGTAATGTTCAGACTATAGAATAATTTTATTTAAAACAATAGTGAATTTAAATGTGTTTTTAATATAATCTTGTTCCTTTAAAATTTATTGTTCAGTTCAAGAATAATTTATATGCACGCACACACGGAATGTGTTTTATATACACAAATATATGAAATTATTAAATTAGTTCAGTAATCTAACTACAGTGTTAAAGATGTAATTAGTAGCTGTTTTTTTTTGTTTTTTTTTTACAGTAATCAGTTCCAGACTAATGTTTATGTTATAGTCTAAAGGTCTAAATTAAATAAATTTACTTGTTACTCTGGTTCCATTGTTGCATACCAGACCACATTCTAATACAGTAATTAATCCTATAAGAATCCATATCATTGACATATTATTACATGGTTATATATGAACCACAAAACCAGTCATAAGTAGCACGGGTATATTTGTAGCTATATCTAAACTGCCCCTGTTAAATCCATCCAATGACTATTCTATATACTTTTTAGGCCATTTTGGAGTACGTCTTGCTCACACCGACATTAAAATCCCGGACTTCTCTGACTATCGGCGTGTTGAGGTGTTGGATCCCAAGAAGTACTCTCAGGAAAGCGGCGATGCTAGACGGGCCTTCTCTTACCTGGTGACTGGATCCACTTTTGTGGTTGGTGTCTACGCTGCCAAAACAGTTGTGACCCAATTTGTGTCCACAATGAGTGCCTCTGCGGATGTCCTGGCCCTGTCCAAAATTGAGATCAAGTTGTCCGACATCCCAGAGGGGAAAAACATGACCTTCAAGTGGAGAGGCAAGCCTCTTTTTGTTCGTCACCGAACAGAGAAGGAGATCGCAGCCGAGCAGAGTGTAGATCTCTCGGAGCTTCGGGACCCCCAGCATGACAAAGACCGCGTCACCAACCCCACCTGGGTCATCGTCATTGGTGTCTGCACACATCTGGGCTGTGTCCCAATCGCAAACGCCGGTGAATACGGCGGGTACTACTGCCCCTGCCACGGGTCACATTATGATGCTTCAGGAAAAATCAGAAAAGGACCCGCGCCTCTCAACTTGGAGGTGCCTTATTATGAGTTTCCCGATGAGGATACTGTAATTGTTGGATAAACAATGGACATTTTCTCTGTATGGTTTTAATGTGTCTGACCAAATCTAACTATTAATAAATATATATTTTAAAGCAACCAATATAAGTTTTTGAGGCTTTTGACTGGGCATGCAAATTAACAAACACAGTTCAGACCACCAAAAAAAAAAGTTTAATTAAATATAATTAAATATTTCTAAAAAGGCATTCAGCAATACAATTCACATCAATTCTACAATGTATAATTCTTCTGAAAACAAGCTGCACATTATTACAAGACATTGCAAAGAATATACAATGTCAGATTCATTGGGAAGCTTGTTTCTGGCATGGGGAAAAAAGGTATAAAGTGATTAAGTCACCATCTTTATCTCACAATTCAGGATATTTATTTTTCTCATAATTGCTAGTTTACTTTTTCCCTTAGAATTCTCACAATTTTGTGGTTTTTACCCTGTTATATAATTCTGACTTACTTTAATCTCACAACTGTCTTTTCCCCTCAGAATCAGAAGTTTAGTAATTAGTAATCTCATGATTTTTTTTATTATTTCAAAAATGCAAGAAAAAAGTCAGAATTGTTAGATATAAACTCTGAATTGTGAGAAAAAGGGTCATGATTGTAAGATTTAAAAAGAAACCTTGCAATTGTCTTTTTTATCCTGTGGAGATTCAAATGCACCATATATAGTTCAAAACATTTTTATACAGTACAACAATACTAATATACTATACACCAGTTTCAACTATAGTACTCAAGCTTCCAATCTAGCAACCCGTATGGCATACGATTATAAGGTTTGAAATGTTTCCCATTAAAAATAAGGTAACTTCAGTCTACATAATGCACTTCAGCTTGAAGTTCCTTTTGTATATAGCTCAGAAGAGCAGCGGTCACTTGCTGCTGTAGTGTGGCATTTCCCATAACAAGGGCAGTCAGCTGTGCAACATCAGTCCATGTTATTGAGCCTAAAATGTTTGCAACATCCTCATAAAGCCTGCGCTGCTGGTCAGGTGTCAGTTCCATGATAACCTGAGGTAGAGGTTTAAACTGTCCACTCGTCATCCAGCATCCAATCAGTCCACCAACAGCCCCACCTTAAAAAAAGACAAAAGGGCAGGTAAGAGAAGCCAATATCACATATTGCAGAATATATAAGGTTGAATGATCTATATAATAAGGCATGAATAGACTTGCCCACTGCAATTCCCAGTGGACCACCTAGTAAGCCTCCTGCAAAAGCCAAACCACCAGCGGCTGCTGCTCCTTTCCCAGACTGCTTCACCGCTGTTTTTACTTGTTGATTCGCGGACAGTTCACAACATAGTTTCATTACGTCATCAACGCGTGGCGGCATCTTGCTTGTAAATATTTCAATGCAACTGCAAAGTTAGAACACACTTATTTATTGATTCGGAGAAGCACAAAAATAAAGTGTGGCTGTATCATAAAATATATTTAACATATATAAGTGACGTGCAAACAGACGACCAAATTAAAGATCTATATCTAGAACACATTTACTGTATACAATGTGTTTAAAGGACACATAAAAATATATGCACCGTACACTCACCTTCAAAAGCAACTTTAGATTCCCTATTAACAATATAAAACCGAATTAACGGCATCAATCATTTGGAGATTTGGCGACTCAAGTCAAACTATCAAACCTCTAGAAATCAACACATCACGCCAACAAGCGCTATGTCATGGGTTTTTTTCGCGTGTGAAGCTGGAAATATATTTTTCAAAATAAAATACCTTCTGTTGTTGCGCGTTTGAGAGTAATTTGAATGTCTCTGAACCATCTCTCCAACATTTTTAAAAATTGTTTAAAATTTTATTTTTTTATATATTTATTTTTTTCAACGATAAAACTCGTTGAACTTTGCTCAAAAGTTGTAAATCTGTCTTTATACCTAATATATGAAATAAATGGTAAGAATCTATAAACACACACACACACATAAATACACACACCTATATATATATGTCCCACACGGATCATCATCATTATTAAAAATAGGGATACTGTTGCAAAAACAAACAAAACACACATTTTTGTTGCTTGAAATAAATAAACTTTATATATAGATATATATATATACATATAATTTTATTTTTTATAAATTTTGTTTTGTTTAATTTGGAAGTATTTACATAACTAAAACTTTTATTCTTTTTTTTTAATTCTTCTTTAATGATAGAAAGTTCAGAAGAGCAGTATAAAACAAAAACCTGTAACTTGTGGTGTAGCATCCTTTCTGAGCAAAAATATGAATTTATTTCAAACCAAAACTTACTAACTTTATAACAGTTTGTTATTTATGTATTAATATTAGTTTGAGCTGATATTCACATCAGTTTTTTTTTAATGGGATACCTTTTTTCCAGGTCCATATGAAAGAGGTGATGTCTGCCGTGTGGGTTCAAGGCCTGGACCAGAGCTACCTC
>JAUMHP010000073.1:14053822-14065963 GCA_032361065.1 Enteromius trimaculatus | reverse complement strand
GACCGCGTTGAGCGCGCAGAGAGGAGGAAAAATTACAGAAAATCTCATTGCTGTACTCTTTATTTCTCTCTGCTTCCTCCAGTATCAGCATTTTCAAGACAATAAACTCTCCGTCAGCAACAGTTCCTGTGGTCCGTCCCATCATTGTACACAACGCAGTTTGTTACAGTGAAGGTTGAGACCGGTTACATAAGCAAATCAGAGCAACATTAGCTTATGTTACATGCACTATGCAATGCTTTTCTTTTACCATTATCATCCTCATTTACATCCTCATATATGGGGCTGCTCTATGTCAGCGGTTCGGTTCATGAATGAATCTGTGTGCTGAATGAATAATTTTAGCACCGAATCATGTCTTTAGTTCACAGACGTTTCTTCCTTTTGAAGTGCACAACCGCTTTCATGGCTTTTCTTGCATCCACTGACCAACTATAGCACATGCCAGTAGTATCGTTTTTAAATATGTAATTATAAGGAACATACTAAAGTCTTTTGATTACCAATTTATATTGAACGACATTATAATTTTTTTTTTAATCTTCTTTGATTTTTTTTTTTATTAAGACTGTACATTATATGTAAGCCTTGAGAAATGTTCTTTCAAAACTACACACAGCAGCAGAATCTCTACTTAATCGCTGTTATATCAGTGTGTCCATGTGCATCTCTGTACTATGTACTTGTGAAAGGGCCTTTAAAAACTGTTTTAGAGGAACTTCATCCACGTCCTCTGTGCTGTGGCATTCTCATTTCAGATCCAGTGTAATGAGTAAATAAATTATTACTAACGTTGTTCTGTTTATTAAGTTGTAAGAATGATCAAATAATAAAGATAGCTACTGCTTAGCCATTGTGATAGCAAAAATTGGAGAGTTGAAATTTCGGTGTTAAACATTTCCGAGTTGATTTTAACACCCAAAGAGTAATTTTAAAGTTATTGAGCTAACAACTTGAACTGCATACTGTGCTCTTAATTCATTAAAAACAAATGTATATTTTTTGTATGTAAGTGTTCTTTTAAATTGTTGATATTTGTATATTGTAAATATTTTTGCTTGTGCTTTGTTTTGTGGAAGATGTGAAAGAAAAGACTAAATGATGATAATATTAAACATTTTTAAATTAAAATTCAAAATCGTGTTCATGTTGAATTCAACAATGTGTCCTCTCAAAAAGTTGTGGGGGCTCTTATTTTCATCAGACTGTTCTGAAACCTTGCATCTGACACCGTGGGAAGGTGTCCTCTCATTCTGAGGTGGAATTGTTTTGTGCAATGTAGAACTTTTATTTATAGCTTTATGAAAGAAGACACAAAACAACATATATGAAAGTTGTGGGTGCTCTTATTTTGTAATTACACATCAGACTGCCCTGAAACCTTGCAGCTGGCATCGTGGGAAGGTGTCCTCTCATTCTGAGGTGGAAGCAGCAACCGTATGTTATTTGCTCTTATTTTGTGATTTGGGTAATGCAGGGCTTTTATTTTGGTATTCAACATCACCACAGTTTCGGACTGTGTGCTGAGAAAAAAATCGCTTTTGCCCTATGAGCGTTTGTATTCTCTGACGTCTTACCGTAATACGCTGTTTATGCGCGACTGCGGCTGGCCTGACCGCAATAATAAAACGACCATTTATTTTGACATTCGTTGGTGTTTTCCTTCAGGGTGATGGGGAACGCCGACAGTGTTGTAGCGCAGAAACGACTGGCTCGTTTTCGTCCGGATGAGAGACCTGTTATAGAGGGGATATTTGACAAGCTTTATAAAAATGGCTCCTCTGTTTCATCTGGAAAGGGGAATGTTTTATCCCTAGACATGCTGAAGGTAAGCAGCCATGGCGTAATAATGCATTGAACTAGATCTTTTATGCTTAAAATGATGCAGTCTATATGATAACCTTAATTTGATTAAGTTTGTTGACGATTATGCCGTTGCTAGCTTTTAAGAAGATTGCGAGGCACGTGCTCCTGGCATCATCTTGATCCAGGGTTGTTATTATAGTTAAAACTAAAACAAATGACTAAAACTAAAATAAAAATGAATATAAAAATATATAAATATACTTTAAATATATAAAATATGCACCAAAATTACGGAAATTTGTAACTAAAAAAAATAAAAAATATAATATAATAGTATTCAAGTTATATTAAAATACTGTATGCTTCAAAAAAACACATGGGAACTGATATTAGAAAATGGCCACATTTTTTTTTTTGATTTACCACATATAGTAAATACTTCCTCATGAAAGGGGCAGTTATAAATAATTGTGTATTGTTATTGGATAAACATTTAAATGTTGTCTGATGTTACTTGTAAAAAGGCAAAAGAGTAGTGTAGAATATGTAAAAAGAAGTATGTGCTAAAAACATAAATGTAAGTGTTATGTCTGGTGAACAAATGCAAGTCATTCAAACTTCTATTTTTCAGATTGCATGTCTGTGCCAACATGTAACATACATGGATATGGATTTTTCAGTTTTCTTTTTATTTGTTGCAGATGACAATGGGAAAGATGGCCCCAGAATCAATGATAAACAGAGTATTCCAAGGCATACACAGCATTGATCCAGGAGTGCCAGTGCCCCCTGGTGATGGGATAAGCCGTGAACAGCTGGTGATTTTCTTGGCAGATATTCTTAGAGGAACTGCAGAGGAACGTGCACCTTTGATCTTGGTAATGGCAGAGGGTGCAAAGGCAACTGTTACCACAACTGAGCACATCAGAGGTGTAAGTACCACAAAAAGTGTTTTTATAAATAGGTGTGTATATATAGTGTTTCGGTAACAGTATTCTGTATTTATATATTATTACAATATTAGTTTATTTGACGATTTTCAGCTAATATTTTATGTATGCAATTCCAGCTTTATTTCTATTATTTGTTATGCTTTTAGTTAACTATAAGCAGTCGGATTAAACCACTTAATATTTTTAGTCATGGTCACCAATTAATCCCAGAAAACTTAGTTTTGAAGCAGTGAAGCATCTCAGTTCAGTTTCTTGCTGCTATGATATCGTAATATGGATTAAAAATAAAAAATGTATTGAATAGTTTCTGGAAGACCTGGCTTCAGCTGCAGTGCAGACTCTAGCCCACAGGGGACATCTGCGGGCTTGGCAACCAGATCGCATGGGTGATGAGCCTCAAGGTGTTAAACTTCTGGCAGAACAGTTGACCTCAGAATTAAAACCTTCAGGTTTGTACCTGGAACAAATGCTGTTTTAAATTAAAATCAAAATGAAAAGTAATAATGGAAAATAAGCATATTTTTGAATAATGTATATTAAAATGTAATAGAGCATGTCACAAAGATTATTTAAAGTGCTGGAATTATGGGTTATGAAAGGCTTTATTTTGGTTTTGGGAGTCCCTGTCACGCTCAGCTGGAGTTGCCTGCAAAGCATTGGATGGCACTCCAGCACCCTCTGACCCTGTGTTTCATGATTCTGGACTCTATCAATGAACTCTTGTCTCCGCTCACCTTGTCTGTTGTCTCGGTTGTTCATTCATGTCTCCGCCCATCTTGTTCGTTGTCATGGTCACTCATCTGTTTCTCCGCCCCTCTTTCTTGTATTTAAGCACCTGTCTTTCATTGTGAGTTCGCTTGTCAACGTTGGTTGTTCCCCGTTGTCAAGCCCTCTGTGTTTTCCCTTGTTCCTGGTGTTTTTCTGTGTTTCTCTGTCTCCCTCGATCTGGACCTAAGCCTTGCCCCTCTGGACTCTGTTTACCTCATCGCGTGACCCTTTGCCTGGAACTCTGATTATTCTCTTGCCGTCGCCTTTAATATGCCCATCTGCCGTTATCAACCCTGCCATCTCTGCCTGTTTCAATCTGTGTGTGTGTGCGTGCGTGTGTGTGTGTGTGAACATTAAACGTTTTGCAAATGGATCCGAACGCCTTCCCGTGTCTCAATCGTGACAGTCCCAAACAACAGGTTGACATGAATGCAAGGTCCATAAACTCTTAGAACATGCATTTATTTTTACCTTATTTGTTCAACGATTACAAAGCAAATTGTTCAACAATTAATTTTCCAGATCCTTCCAGTGATTGCTTAATTTTAATAATAAATTTGCTTTTAATGCTCCAAAAGCAGGACCTAGTGACAAATAATGAATTTGCAATTTAATTAGCAATTTTTTCCCAGATCTGTGCGCACAACAAATGGGCAGGCAATACGTTAATGTTTCATGTTGATGTGGGGACTGCATGAAAGGTAATTTTCAAAAAACCATAATGGGGCACTTGAATATAATTAGTTTTTGTTGCTTTTATAGAACAGAATACCTGTGACATTTCGTGTCTGGAAGACTGGATTTTTCGGATCCCAGCAATGGCCATGTTTTTGGAGCTCCTGATTGCTGAGGGTCTAGGAGTTGAGTTACCTTCCCGTCCTCCCCCAACTCTGTTGCCTCCGTGTCAGTACGCTCCTTGGAGTGAACTCCGTTGTCTCTTGAATATACCTCTTCTGATGTTCCTGTCACCTCATCTGCCAGCTGGACACAGTGCCCCCTGGAGGTTGCTGTTCTCCACAAACATACACGGGGAAAGCTTTACCCGGCTGGTGGGCAACTGCAAAAGTCGGGGTCCCACTGTCATTTTGATAAAGGACACTAAAGGGCATATCTTCGGGGGCTTTGCATCTCAAAGCTGGGAGCTCAAACCTCAGTTTCAGGGTGAGTTTGACAAGAAAGAAACATTTATAGTGTTATGCATGACAACTAATGTTTCTTCTTCTTTTTGCACTAGGTGATTCCAGGTGCTTCCTCTTCTCCGTTTTTCCACACATGCGAGTGTTCACCTGCACAGGCTATAACAATCATTACATGTACTTGAACCAGGGCCAGCAGACTATGCCGAATGGCTTGGTGAGATCAATTTTAAAGCAATAGCACTCAAAAATGAAGATTTGCTAAAAAATATCTCACCATTAGACCTTTAGAGTTTGTTTCTTTTTTGGAGCAGATCTGAAAAAAATCAGCATTACACCACTTGTAGACCCTCTGCAGTGAACGGGTGCCATCAGAATGAGAGCGATCTACAGGATCACCTCTTTTAAAGGGAAAATCTGCATGTTTGTAACAAACAAATCCATCGTTAAGGTGTTTTAACTTTCCATAATCCGCAATAGCACTTAGTTCCTCCAGTAAAAATGTCTGTTCCCTGTTCTCCTTTCACATCAAAATTCACTGACATATTTGTTTAGAACTGTTTTGTACTTTCTTCCTACTTGAAAGCAGTGTTTAATCCGTACATATTTCTATCTCAAATCGGTTGAGTTGGTTCCCAAGAGCAATATAATGAATAGAGGACTTATATTTTAGCTCAAAGCAGTGGCTTGATGTCAAAACATCTTAATGTGAGAGTAGTTTATTACAAACAGCAGCTTTTCAGAAATCAGCTGATGAACTGGAGTCATGTGGATTACTTGTGGAATATTGTGATGTCTTTATCAACTGTTTGGACACTCATTCAGACGGCACCCATTCACTTCAGAGGATCCACTGGTGAAAAAGTAATGGAAATCTGTTCACATGATAAAACTAATTCTTTTACATCTTGAGTGGCCCTAGGGTGAGTACATTTTTAGCACATTTTCATTTTTGGGTGTACTATTCCTTTAAACAATGTTTAACATTGTTTATTACACCATTGAGCAAAAAACAAACAAAAACGAATTGTCTTTTCTTTTAGGGTATGGGTGGTCAGCATGGCTATTTTGGTTTGTGGTTGGACTGTGACTTTGGACATGGACACAGTAGGGCTCGACCACGCTGCACCACATATGGCAGTCCTCAACTCTCAGGCGATGAGGACTTCAAACTGGACACCGTGGAGGTGTGGGCCGTTGGGCAGCCACCTGAAGAACAGGAGCAGGTCTTTGATAGAAATGTTACTAGTGAATTTTGTATTTTTGAAGTTAGCATTTTGATTTGAACATTTGTTTGTGTTGACCTTCAGGATGAGAAGAAGAAGAGCGTACTAGATGCAGATCCTGAAGTACAGGCCATGATGGAAATGACAGGGAAGACCATGCACAGTCAAGGCCTCCGAGAACCTGAGGAGGATGAGGAACAGTGAGGAAGGAAAAATATGAAAAATCAAACGAACAGTATTTCATTTCAGTGTTTGGTTTGTGCTTTTACACTATTAAAGATATACAGTAGAAGATACCACACTGTTGCAAACCACTTACTGATATGTTTATACTGTGTAGTTTCTATGTTAATATGCAAAATCCAGGAGCTGGTTTCCTGCTTTCTGTGAAATATTAAAATGTGCATACAAAGACATTCTATCAAATACTGTTCAATGCTGAATATTGACAATGTGCGACTAAAGTCCACATTTCTCATCAAGTATTTGGTTGTTATATATTTGCATTTTGTCTTGACTGATACATTTAGTATCTGTTAATTGGAAGAATCATTCATTATATGGAAAATGAATATATAATTCATCCCCCGAAAAGCACTTGCCTAATTCATTTCAGTTAGGGGTAATAAAGGTGTTTGTCCCCCTAGCGCCGTAGAAGACGCAGTACGAGTGAAGTGTCGACAGGGAACCATAATAAAGAACATGGTTATAAAAATGTCAGTTTTGTGTTCATCTGTTGTATTTATTTCTGCCATTTCTACTTGATTTTTTGTGTTTTCAGACTGCATTCAATTCAGAGTGGTTGGATTCTGTGCAGTGAACTGCTAGAATGTGTAGTCCTGTTTCTATCTTCCTAGTTCCCAGCATGCATCACAGTATCAATAAAATGTGCAGATAACTGTTTATTTGCTGCTTATGGTGTTTTGAGTTATTCATATTTTTTAAACCACAAACAATCCAAATACAATGTAGTCTGCTCTACAACACCAATTAATAAAACCCTTTAGGCATATAGCAAGTAAGTTTTTTTTTATAAATAGTGAGCTAGATTACCATGGTAATGTATGTTTTTTTTTTTTTTTAATATATATGTAACCCAACTGCCCCTTCTTGTCTGTGAACTTTTCATGCATACTGAACACAAAAGAACAGTGGAATGCGCTTGAAAAGTGAGAAACACACAGGGCCTGAAAGCGAAGTTTACTTTTTAAGTTTTCTTTTAAGCATGTTTCAAGAAATAACAGACGTTTGGGTTCTAAATCATTAAAATAATTTCGGACAACCACATTTACCCTGCTAGCCAGCGCCCAGCTGCCAAAAACAGGTGCTTTCATATCACTTCAAACTTTATTTAGAACGTATGCTTATATTTTTAAAGTTTTAAACTGCTTCAGGGCGTTCAGTTTACATTTAGAGTCATACACTGAGTTTGACAGAGTCATTATGTTACAGAATACGAAACACCAAACGAGAGAAAAAGACGTGATGTCATGATGACGTCGAACGGCAACATGCGACTTTGGATCAACCTGAACACTTGTCACTGAATACGCGCTTTTCCTCTATAAAGATGTCGCGGTTTTGGTATAATTCACATTTGCAGTAGGGCACAAAAGTCTGACAGAGTAGTGCACACATCGCGCTCTCTTCCCTGGGGATTTTGCATAGATAATTTTGCTTCCGGATTTTTTTTTTTTTTATTCTCTTAATGTTCTCTTCACTTCCTTGTGTTTAGCGAATAGAGGAACTGACCACATTGTGACTAGACTGATCATAGATTTTATTTTATTTTTTTATTTTTTTAAAAAGAAGTACTGCATTAGGCTGTTTTTTATGTTTAAAAATGATAATTAGTTTGATTACAGCAGGTGCTTCTCGACGTGGTCATTGATTTTCTTCTCTAAACTTGGGTAAGTATTTTTTTATTTAATCGGGTGTTCACATTACGGAGTGCTACAGTAGCTGTTTATGCGTGTAAATATTTGATTTAAACGCTTAACTTTTTATACGTAAAATATAGGCTACACGAGTTTAATGAGTTTTATGAAACTAAATAGAACACGTTATATATGCGAAGCCATTACTTAATAGGAAAACTGTTGCTCGAAAGTTACATTTTGCAAAAAGATGCATAATAATTAAGGTGCGAAAGTGTTCAATACAGTTTCAGTGGGGTAAAAAAAGTAAATTCTGCAAGAGCAGGTCTGCCTCCACAGCCTCTTTGTTGTTAATGATAACAATTACGTATTGTACTTACAGTTAAGACAAACTCGGATGTGGCAGGATCTTTTTGCTTACTCTGTTGAGCAACAGACCTTCGTTAATTCTTATCTCGTGTTTATTTGTGTCAATCTACATTGATTTTCGGCTTGTTATTTAAAGTTTTACCTTGGCTTTTGTTTAAATGTCAGGAAAGAGAGTGGTTTCTCTGTCTCTCACACAGAAAGCTCAAAATGGAAGAATGCAGGGTGTGGGTGATGTACAAAGGTTTCTGAATGGAAACCACATTGAGTTTACTGGGTTAATACTTTACTTTTAAAGAGGGACTTGCTTTGGGACACTTCCACCGTACTCAGCAACTCATTTGCAATGCAAATATAGGCTTCTATGGGGAACCAGACATGAAACATCTATTTTGCTTAACATGGTTCACCAGTTTGGAAAACTAACTCTAAAAGGTGCACTGTTTAGTCACAGATAACTGCTTGTTATATTCCTCTTTAGCTGTTGATTATTTCTATTATCAGAGCTGGCAGGTCACATGCATGATCGGGAAATTACAATATTAATGCTGTTGTCTCAATGAATTGTCCTTCTTTAAACCCAAAACTTATTTAAAAAGATTTGATCATTCTAGCAAATTCTGTTTCGTACTGTATGATCTGTGTTATAATCAATGCAAAGGTTTACCTAAAAAGTATTAATTACTCATCTTCATGTCAATCCAAACTTGTATGACTTTCTTTCATAAGTAGAATACAATACCTTTTTTTTTTAAAAGAATGTTTCAGGCACTTTTGTCCATATAATGAAAAACACTGGGGTCCAAACCTCTGAGTGGACAATGAAAACACTTTTTTTTTCATGTCTCCCTTTGTGTTCCAGAGAAGAAAGAAAGTCATAAAAGTTTTGAAACGATGTGACGGTGAGTAAATAATGGCATTAAATGACTATTTATTTAATGTTCGATTTGGTCCATGCATTATCTTGAGTATTTGAATATGAGATAGTTCACCGTGTTTAGATATTCAAAGAACAGACATGTTATTCAACTGTTAATAAAGCAAACTTGCTATCAGTACCAACATAAGTGTCATGAGGCTACCTGCTGCCACACAGACTGCAATAAGTAATTTCCGTTTGTATTTGACAGTGTGCGACCGAAGGCAGCGATGGCGGGCCGTGTTCAGCAGGGAGACCTGACCGAGTACAAAAAGAGTCTCATTAAGCGGGACCTTGAGATGGGGATAGTGATGACCGTGTTCAGGCAGAGGATGGAGCGGCTTACCGTGCAGGTCATCATGGAGACGCGACAGGTGGCCTGGTCGCGCACCGCCAACAAGACAGAAGGAGTTTGTGAGTGTCTTCTCTCAAATTTGCTTTTAAGCTGCTTGCTTTTATCTGTATGATGATGATCTGTTTTTTCAGTGTCACGTCTCAGCATTTAAGCTACAAAATAACTTTTATTGTTTTGTAAGTGTTATTGTAAGTGTTTTGGATGTTTAAATATGTGGATATATAAATCAATTTTGCTTTAGGTATGTAACAAAATTAAGCTAAGTGGCATTTGCATTAAACAAATTCATATAGCTGGTGATCATATCCAGGATCATCGCCAAAAAACTGAGGAGGTACTAAATGTATATTTATACAGAGGTTTTGAATTGCATTATTCTTCAAAAATGTAAATAAAAAAAAAGTTTCAAAAAGACCAAAATTTAAAATAATATTTAAAATAATTTAAAATAAAATTTGTGAAATAATATTACAATTGAAAACAAATGTTTTATGTAAGTAACATGTCTTTTTTTTGTCAGTGTCTGAAACTTAGATGCTTAATATTTTTGTGGAAAACTGTGACTTTTTTTAACAATTCTTTTGTATGTAAATAGTTAAAAATAACAACATTTATTAAATAGAAATTGTTTGGTAATACTTTAAAATGAGGGTCATTAGTTAACTACATTAGTTAAGATGAACTAAGAATGAACAATACTTCTACATTATTTATTAATTTTAGTTAATGTTAATTTCAGCATTTACGGCATTGTTAAAATCATAAGTTGTGTTTGTTAACATTAGGTAATGCTTTGTGAACTCACATGAATAAACAATGAATTATTGTATTTTCCTGAGCCAATATTAACCAACATAGTGTAACAAATGCATCGTTCATTGTTTGTTCATGTTAATACATTAACTAATGTCTAAATTACACCTTATTGCAAAGTGTTTGTTACAATGTTACAATTAAATTTTGATCAATTAATGCATCCTTGATTATAAAAAAAAGTAGTTGGACTGATGCCAAATGTAAAACCATCTGACAAAAAATGGATAGTGAGATGAACTGACAAATTTTAGCATTCCAGGATGATCTGTTCAATAACAGAAAGCTTATTTAGTTAGTAGGCTGTGTCTCATATTCAAGCGAGCTACTTTGTTGTCTGTCTTCAGCAACAATTCTAACACATATGGGATCATGGTCTTGTTTTTGTTTGTGGCTGTTTGGCGGTTGGATTATGGGAATAGGTAGTGCCTTCACACCAAGTACAACATCTTTCTAACCTTCTAAAGTGCCATTTGCAGAGTTTTTCTTGTAGCTTCCACACTACGTTTGTTTTCCTCTCCACCTAATCTTTATACTCTTTTATATATGATTAGTGGATTTTACATAGTGTTTACTCTTACTTGCTGATGTCATGCACCTTGTCCTGGTGTTTCAGATATCCACATCAATTTTTGTATTCAAAACATTTCCCCAGAAGAGTTTTCTTTTCCTTTTTTTTCTTTTTTATTAAAATCAGATCTGGGCCAGTGTTGTATCATGGCATTTATTAATATTATAAATTAGCTTTTATTTTTATATTTTCATTTTAAGTTTAGTTTAAAATAATTGAGTCTTTTTCTTTCTATTTAGCTTTAATTTATTTTCATTAGTGTCGTAAAAATGATTATTTACGATTAATCACATTCAAAATAAAAGTTTGTTTACACAGTAAATATTTATGTACTGTGTATATTTATTAAGTATATATAAATACACACATGTGCATGTATATATTTAAGAAAATGTTAGTTTTATATATATATATATATATATATTTTATAGTCATACAATTTTTAATAAACAAATTTTTTTTTGGATGCGATTAATCATTTGCCAGCACTAATTTTTATTTGTTCAATTAAGTTTAGTTTAGTTTCTGTAATTTAGGCGCTTCAACTTATTCTGTTAAAGCTCTAAGCTTAATTAAAATTATTTTATTTCAGTTAGGTAGCCAGGCAACATTTTTTGTGTTTTGTTGTGTTTTATTTTGAACCAAAAATAGGATTTTTTTTATCCTTTTAGTTCTGGGCTGACGAATACTGTCAGTGTCGGAGTACTGTACATTTACATGTTTATGTAACATGTTGCAATCTCATTTTTGCAGTGGACCTTTTTGAGATCCGGGAAGTACGAGCAGGAAAAAACTCCAAAGACTTTGATCGATTCAAGGACAGCAAAGATAAAAATATAGAACCCAACTCATGCTTTACTATATTCTATGGCTCTCAGTTTGTTCTCAACACTCTCAGTCTGAGCGGTATGTGTGTTTTCTTATGCATACATGTCCTAACTAAAAAATCATTTCATCACTTTATTTTTATTTGCCTGCATGTAGTATGCTATATGTACAATTTACAGAATAAACAATATCTAAAAATTTTTGTAGGCACAGCTGAAATAACATTCATTATGAGATATGAATATATAATGTTTGTGATGCATTACATACTGCAGCATCTGACTGTTGTTACGATTATAATAGACTGTTTGAGGACGTACTTCCTCTCTTTCATTGTATGTTTTAGATTTATTTGATATGAAGCCACATTTTGCTTTCCTGTATTGATGTATAGTTTTATTCTTTGTCTGGTTAAGAGAAGACTGTCAGAGGAAGAACATTTTGAAAGCATTTGTTGTTCCACAGCTGATTCAGTGGACGATGCAGAAAAATGGCTGACAGGACTGGAGTTACTCAGACAGGA
>JAUMHP010000073.1:14040635-14053722 GCA_032361065.1 Enteromius trimaculatus | reverse complement strand
CCTCATTACTGCTCCTTTTCTGCCTCTCACAGCATCACCCTGAAAGAGCTGAAGTCTCTGTTGCCACAGATGAACTTTAAAGTACCAGGTGGACGTTTTTTGAAGGACAAGATTGCGGTATGAATGATACATTATATACACATATCTTGACGGAAGTGTATGCTTTGCATCATATGGAAAACTTTATGGCAGTTCAGCGGGAACATTTCCTCTCTTAAAGTTTTTCGGATGATCATCTGTTTATCCATAAGTTTTTACTATTTTTCTTGTTTGAATGCTTATATTATTCAAGGCTTTGCTCTGAAAGTGTCAACTTTATCGTTTCAGGTGGTGGGAGCAAAGAAAGAAGTTCTGGATTTTGAGCAATTTCACAAATTCTACAATCTTTTGATGTTTGAAAACCAAAAGATAGTAAGTATGCAACTTAGTTGCACTGACAGGTTAGGGATCGGTACGATTTTAAAAAGTAGAAGTAAAAAGTACAGTAAAATCATAGTGTGAATATTATTGCAATTGGAAATAAATAGTTGTTTTATATTTGAATATTGTTTTTAAAATTTTTAAATTTCATTTTAATGCTGATTTAAAGCTCAATTAACCATTCTTGTTATTAGACATTGTTTCTTAAATTGTGCTGCTTAATATTTTTGTTGTTTGCCATTTTTAATGTAATGCGTATTTTTCAGTGGTCTTTGATTAATAGAAAGTTCTAGAAAGAACAGTCTTTAAATTTTCTAGTATCATCTAAAAGGTATGTTATTTGTGATTTTATGTTAGATTCTAGAGGAGTTTAAAAAGGAGTCGTGTGCTTTCATTATGGGGTAAGAAACTATATAAACACAGTTTTGATCAAAGCAGTTCTTCAAATGTGTCATGAGGTCATTAAGTTCTCATTCTTATTGAGTGTTTCATATGTTTTTCTCTGCAGTAGCAACGATCAGCCTGTTCAACTCTGCGATTTTCAAAGATTCCTTTTATTTCATCAGAGAGTAAGACTTTCTGCTCACCCGTTCATTTAATCATATATATACCGTCTATACCAGCCAAATAAATCAATTCCATTCAAATACTATTTCAAATACTGAGAATCTATTTTGTAGGAGTCATGGGCCAACAATGCGAATCAAGTCCGAGAGCTGATGACCACCTTCATCGATGACACAATGAGGAAGACTAACGATCCAGCCTTTACTGTTGAAGAGGTATGGGTTATAGACATGTGTTTACGTTCTGTAAACTTTAGGTGACGTGTTTTTAGAGCTTTCTTTTTGTCTTTCTAGTTCCTCAGTTTTCTCTTCTCCAAAGAGAACTCAATCTGGGATGACAAGTTCTCAGAGATTTGTCCACTGGACATGAATAATCCTCTGTCTCACTACTGGATCAACTCTTCTCACAACACGTCAGTTCTTTATGACACACATACAGCAGCTCCTCCTCTTCATGATCAGCTTCCTGTGTTACTTCATGTGTTATGCATTTTTTTCCCTCACAGATATTTGACTGGAGATCAACTGCGCAGTGAGTCCTCAACAGAAGCGTACGTGCGCTGCCTGAGGCTGGGCTGCCGCTGTGTTGAGTGTCAGTGAACCATACCCTCATTTCTTAATAAATATACTGTTGAACTACTACTAGTTGAAGTCCTATTTGGCTTCATTTTACGCATAGAAAATGCATTGATAAAATTGTTCTGAAATCGGAAGGAGTCTATCCGATGACCTTAATGTTTGTTTTTTTCAAATGCAGTGGACTGCTGGAATGGTCCTGATGAACCTATTATATACCACGGCTGGACCAGAACCTCCAAGATTAAGTTTAAGGATGTGGTGAAGGCCATCAATGATCATGCTTTTGCATCATCTGAGTTAGTCATCAGCAACACACACACACACATTCACACCTTTATTTGTGAGTTAGGCGAGAACATACCAGTGTCCTGTCCGTCCAAATATTTTAATAAATAAACAAATATATTTTGCATAAAGAAAACTGAACCTCTTTTCAGAACCACTGATATATATATATATATATTTTACAATAAGGTGTTATTTGTCAACATTAGCTAATGCATTAAGTAACATGAACAAACAATGAGGAAAATATTTATTTTTCATTTATTATTTTATACAGTATTTATTCATCTTTGTTCACATTAGTTAATAAAAAGTCGTTCATGTTCCTTTGACAGTGAATTAACTAATGTTAACAAACACAACTTGTAATTTTAATGATGCATTAGTAAATGCTGAAATTAAGATTAATAAATGCTGAAGAAGTATTGTTCATTCTTAGTTCATTTTAGCTCATGTTGTTAGCTAATGTTAACTAATGAACTAATGTTACCATATATTTTTGTGTTGTGACATTATTTGTAATGCTATTTTGCATAATTACCCCTGAATGTGCATTACTGCCTCAGGAATAAATAATAATGAACCATGATATATTATTTTAAATGTTTTACAATCTTCTTTAGTTAATGCTTATAAAATTTGTTTACAGGTTTATTAAATAATTTAATGAAAATACCATTAAGAATATGTATATATTTATAATGCACAAAATCTAAATGGTCCTTAATATAGCTTTCATTGTTTTTATGCTAAATATATTTTTCTTTGATTTTGAGATCAAATGTGACCTGTGCATGTTTTTTTTTTTCTTTCTTCTCTTTTCGTTTCCTTTTTTGATACCAAAGAAATCAAAACCATTACAAATTTCCACATTATATATGTTTATAAATATGTCACTGTTGGCAGTTATCCTGTGGTGCTGTCCATTGAAGAACACTGTGACGTCAAGCAACAAAAAATGATGGCTCAGGTATTCAAAGATGTTTTCCAAGACAAGCTCCTGACCGAACCACTGGAACCTGATGCAGAACAACTGCCGTCACCAACCCAACTGAAGGGCAAGATCATCATCAAGGTAGAGAAGCTTCAGTGGAACGTACTGCAATTTCATTGATTTCACAATGCGATCCAAACCCATGCACTCTCGCTTTTTCATACAGCACAAGAAACTGAATATTGATGAGATCTTTAGCAAAAAGGACCTAAGGAAAGGAGATAAGCAGGGAGAGCTCTCCATCTGGGATCCAATCGATGAGGTGCCTAAGTTCAGTGAATGCTATCACAAGCTTGTGTAATTGTTTTGTGTAATCTTATTCCTTAGTCGTCTTACTTGATTATTGATTGCAAATTCTGTATGACTGTTCAGAAATGGTACAAGCACTACTGCGTGATCGAGAATAAGACTTTGTATTATGCTGAAGAGAATGAACTGCTAGATGAGGACTTTGGAAAGGTAATTTACTGAGGCTTCATTTTACAATGAGATCCGCTTGAAAAATCTCATGCATTTAAGGTATTCACTGTGCAATCCACCTCTTCTCAGTCACCTCAGGGTGGTACAGAGCTTCACCAGTTAGAGCCCTGGTTTCACGGGAGGATGTCAGAGGGCAGACAGACGGCCGAGAGACTGCTGCAGGAATATTGTGCAGATTCGGGTGGAGTTGACGGGACATTTCTGGTGCGGGAGAGCGACACCTTCGTCAATGACTGCACCCTCTCATTCTGGTAATATAGGCCTGCTCTGCTCTGAGAGAGAGGAGGAGTGTCTTTTCATATGTTTCATTTCGTTTATCGTCACAATATTCTTTTTAAATGGAAGAAATGTATGCAGTTTATATGGGTCAGTCTTTTCATGTCTTGTTGTAATCTTTGATTTAAATCAAAATTTACTGAAAATTCTTATTAATGTTATTAGTTTTGTTAATAAGTAACCTGTAGAAATGTGATTTCTTACAATTTTGTTATAAAGGTCCCTGTGGTAATGTTTTTTTCTTATTGACCACGTTTTTCTTAATGACCACACAGGAAGTGTGACACACATTCAGGAAAAAAACATATATATATATATATACAGTATATGTGTGTGTCTAGCTGTTTTTTTTATTAATGGCAATTTTAATACATTTACACTAATATCTATGATGTTTATTTCTAGAATTTCCTGGTTGTATTATTATTATTATTATTTTTTTTTTTTTTTGTCTAATGAGATCATGCCCTAGTAAGTGATTCACAGTTCCTCATTGACAGAAATGGCTAACCTCGGCTCTTTATATCCATCCTCTTGAGTTAATTGTTTTTTATAGTTTATAAATAATCAACTGCAATCAATCTGCAAAGTGCTGCTTTACAAAAATGATCCATATAATTCATGTCAATAGCGCTTCTTCTTTCATCAGAAATGCTAGAAATAAACTGACTATGTGGTCCTCACAGGCGCGGCGGACGAGTTCAACATTGTCGAATCCGTTCCAGCTTAGACGGAGGCCACAATGTCTATTTCCTCACAGACAACCTTCACTTCCCCAGTGTGTACACGCTTATCCAGTATTACAGAGAAAACCCTCTTCGCTGTCAGGATTTCAACCTGCGCCTCACTGAGTTTGTGCCTCGACCAGACCAGCACCTGCGGGAAGCGTAAGTCATGCACAAACACAGCTTCATGTGTTTACCACATCCCTGCCAGCAGGCCTGTAGAAGACCACATGGACAGCGTCTTTTAACGCTCACAAGCAACTGCAAACACGGCGTAGACGTGAAACTGTGGTTTTTATCTTTAGGTGGTTTTATAGTAACTTAAGTCGAGGTGAGGCGGAGGACTATCTCTTGAGGATCCCTCGAGATGGAGCCTTTCTCGTCAGACAGAGAGAAGATTCAGACTCTTATGCCATCACCTTCAGGTGCTACTCTTGTTTATTTTTCTGCTTTTTCACAAAATCTGAGTTTTCACTCAGAAATTATTAGTACATTTCACAATCAAGTAAAAAGAAATAGCAAGTAACACTTGATCAAAAAAAGAATCATTTTCATTTTTTTGAATTGTTTGGATGTGAATCAAGGGATGGTTCATGAAAAAAAGTGCTTCATGTGCTGAAACTGAGGTAAAAGGTGAAAGGTCACAGTTAAAATGAGTATTTTTCTCAGACTTGTGTTTATGTTCAGTTATTGTACTTTAATGGCAATGGAAGGAACCTATTTATGATGACCATTAAAATAAAATTACTGATAATTTTAGAAAATTTTGAATGGTACTTAGTAGAGGCTTTTGCATTATATTTAGCATTTTTATATATATATAATTATATATTTTGTATGTGTGTGTATATGTTAATTAATTGTTTTTTATATATATATATATATATATATATATATATATATATAGTTTATAAATAACAATTAACATATACACACACATACACAATGATACATACACAACTTTTTTTTTAAATATCTACCTATATATAAAAAATAAGTTCAGAAGCTCAATTCATCAATTTGTGAGTTCAGAATTGGTGCCGAAGAGCCACAGTAGCTTGTTGTTGTTGTTTTACTGTTTTTGTTGTTTATAGTTATTCCTATTCATAGATGTATTTATTTATTTTCTGAAACAGAGGTGAAGGGATGGTGAAGCACTGCCGGATACACAAAGAGGGATCTATGTACGTGCTGGGCACCTCCAGTGAATTTGAGAGCCTGGTAGAATTGGTGGACTATTTTCGAAAGAAACCGCTGTACCGGAAGATCAAACTGCGCTACCCGGTCACACCAGATCTGGTGGATCGCTTCAGTTCGGTAAGTTATAAAGCAACATAATAGATCTATTTGGTGCAGAGCAGACATGATTAGACTTTTCTAGAGTTCACTTAAAACGTTGTCAGTTGCGGGCTGTACTGAGCACTGCAATGATCGTACAACAGTTTGACTTTGCGTGCAGCATCTGTATACACTCTTCAAAGTGAACAAGGGCAAGTGCACCTCTTCCTTTGCTAAGGCCACAGTTTGCATGTTACAATTGCATGCTTTCATCTCTAGCAACTCTGTTGGTCTCTTCTCCTTTTTCCAATCAAAGTTCAGGCCAAACGTTCTGATTTAGCAGAAGTATAATAGGCAGTAAAGTGTCATTGTATGATATAACTGTTTAGTAAGACATATAATATAAAGAAATATATATTTTATTAGAATTTATTTTTACTTCCTGTGGCTATTATTATGTGTTTATGCATCCTCCCACCACAAAGCACATTTTCCTGCTGTCACAGCTTAAATGAAGACCTTAACTGCACCAAAAATGATTGTGATTAATTATAAAAAAACAGCCTGGTTAATAAATTTTATGATACTGTGAAATATTTATACATTTTAAAGATTTTTTTTTTTAATTTATAATTTTTTATATATTTATACATATATCAAATTTATACATTTGATATAGATTAATATTACTTCTTTGATGGAAAGGGTAATTTTTAGTGTCACATTATCATTCAGAAATCATTTGAATATCCTGATTTGGTGCTCAAGAAGCATCTTTTATCATAAGAATGATGAAAACAGTTATGCTGCTTAACATGTTTGTTGAAACCAACATTATAAGATTGTAAATGTCTTTAATGTCACTGATCTAGAATACTTAACATTCACTGATCCGACAAAACATTTAAGATATATAGATTTTGCTTGGTTAAAGTTTGATCTGCAGATCTAAAAACGTTTTATGCCCTTCTTTTCAGATCACCGTGTCTGCTTCAATTTATGATTCTAAACAGTACGTGGAGGCCAATGAGATAGAGCCATCTCTGGTAAGCGCTCTATAGAGCAAACATAGCTCTTGCGAGTTAGCATGCGCAAGAGGTCATCTCTTGTGGGCTGAGGAGGAAGTGGTGTTGCTGGCTATCTCTTTCTCTCACATAGGAAACTGATCGACTCGAAAGAGGAAATGCAGCCTGGCTTAAAGAGCAATGTCATGTTTAACTTGTATGCCGTGTATGTTTGTGCTCTTAGCTCGAACATAATTTATGAACTCCCTTTAAAGAAAATGTACTTTAAGGCAGTGTTGAAGGCTTGTGTGGGTTACCTCAGTACTACTGTTGCAGATTTGTACCAAGATTGAACTCATTTTGCTGTGTTGCAGCCCCATAGCACGGTGAAGGCCCTCTATGAGTACAGAGCCATGCGGCCGGATGAACTCACCTTTCCTAGGGGCGCTTTGATCCATAATGTCACCAAGGAGCCAAATGGATGGTAGGATTATTTGCAAATTTTGTAGATAAGAAGCAATAAATGCACAGTTTGGCGTTGTGAAAAACAGCTGTGGTGGTGGCATGATACAGTAAGAGTATCGGATGTTTATACTATGCTAATTTGGCAAGTACCACCGTACCGGAAGATTACCATATAAGTTTACCTCAGTATTTACATATAGGAGCACTCCAAGGTACACTACAGTTTAGGAGATAGGGGTCAGTATGTTTTACTTTTTAGAGCATTTTGTTCATTTATTTGATTTCGAAAAGTACAGTGAAAACAGAAATATTGTGATATATTATTAAAATGTAAAATAATTACTTTCTATTTGAATATATCTTAAAATGTAATTTATTCCTGTGATGGAAAGCTGAATTTTCAGCAGCCTTTAATCCTATCTTCAGTGTCACATGATCTTTCAGAAATCATTCTAATATGATTCAAGAAACATTTCTTATTATCAGTATTGACAACAGTTGTGCTACTTTCAAGTTTCTTGGTGAATATAAAGTTAAGAACACTATTTATTAGAAATAGACTTAAAACAATTCACTTTTGATCAATGAAATGTGTTGTTGCTGAATAAGAGTAGTAACCAAAAAGATCTTACTGATCCCAGTTTTTAAATAGAAGTGTATGTCAAAGAGTCCTTAAAACATAGCTGTCATTGTGGTATTATCATGGTACGTATATTGTCCATGTTACTTTTCTATTAATGTAGCTTTGTGGTACACAGTTGCATTATAAAATGGTTTTAATATTGTATGACTCATGTCATTTCATTTAATCTCTTATGGCATTCACAGGGTGATTTTAATTGCTTATATTTTATAGATTAACCAACATTTTGATATTCTCAACAGGTGGAAAGGAGACTATAGTGGTAAACTGCAGAAATTTTTCCCTTCAAATTATGTAGAAGAAGTTGCCAATGCATTGGAGGCGGGTTACCAGGTAAAGAATATTACAAATTTGCATATTTGACATCACATATATGTAATTTAGTCCTAGCAAGTGCATTATTTTGCGTGCCCATTTGCTTAAATACATAGAGAATATTTATATTCTAAACATTCATTCTTTTTCAGTGTGAGGATGAAAATCCATTAGGGGACTTATGTAAAGGAGTAGTGGACATCTCGAAGTGTACTGTTGGTAAGATTATTTATCTTTTGAATCATCTGAGCACCTGTACATTACGGGGCAGTTTCCCGAACAGGGTTTAAGACTAGTCCTAGATTAAAATAAATGTTAAGAGCTGTCTAAACTGGAAAAGGCTTGCACTGAGATACCTTAAAATACATTCTTGCCATTGTTTGGTCTTAAAATGCTCACAGATAATACATTTTTGTAAGACATGTTTCTAAAAATTCTTAAGTGTCCTAAATTAGCAAAGGTCTTGTCCTGGTTTAATCTAATCCCTATCCAGTAAACCGGCCCTACATGTTTTTTTTGTAATGATATTTTGCATGCTTTTTTGTAATTTTCAGTTCGTTCAGCCAAACACTCCAGGCCTGTTGTAGTGACGCTCCAGGATAAGGAGAATAAAGACATGCCATTCGATTTGGCAACTGAGACCACCGAGGAGCTGTACGAGTGGTATCAGGTGGCCTGGGACATCACACAGAGAGAAGAAAACCAAGTGTTTAAGGTCTGTCTCACATGCTCTGTTTACTTGTCCTAAATAGGCAAACTGGGGCTAGTTGTCACACAGGGAAGTTCCCACAAGGTTTTGAGTCACTCATCCTGTAAATATAGTTGAAGTTGTTTAGTTGAAGCCAGAAAGATTGAGGGGGTGTTTAAATGCTAGGCAGAGCCCTAGAAAGACATTTAACCATTGACTTTTTAAGTATACAGTCAAGTATTTCAAGTATAATGTTGGGCTGGTGTTTATAAATGGTTACAATACATTTCTATTGCAGAAACTAAAGCAAAAAGAGGTCGAGACCAGAGACGAGGTGGCCAGTGAGATGTCTGAACTGGTCGTTTACTGCCAGCCTCGCAGCAAAGACAAGGACCGCTTTGGTATGCCTAATTAAATATGGATTTATGCGTATTATTTAAATATACACTACCCTTAAAAAAAACAACAAATCATTCTATCCATCAACGATGCATTTAACTGGCCAAAAGTGACAGTAAAAACATTAAAATATTAATCAGCTTTATATTTCAACGTTTTCTTGAAAAGCAAACCATCATATTAGAATGAAGGATCATGTGAAACTAAAGACTGGAGTAATGACTGCTGAAAATATAAAATAAAAAATAAAATATATGAAAAGTACAATGAAATGAAAAGTATAATAACTTTTAATATATTAAAAGTAGTCTAGTACAAATATTTTAAATGCATTCAAATGAAAATACATTTTGAAAAATATTAAAAACAATTGTTTTTACTTTTATATGAATGTGACCTACAACACTAGTAATAAAACTTCACATTATTTGGAGCCTTCTGTCAAAAACAAAAAAAATCTGATCCATGAAGTAAATTGTAAATTCACAATATGGTTGTTTTTCCCTATCAGATAATTATACCTACAAAGAGGTTCGCTCCTTCGTAGAAAATAAGATACCCTCCAGAAACAAGTCGACTCAGTTTATGTTGTACAACCGTAAGGCGCTGAGCCGCGTCTATCCTAAGGGCCAGCGAGTGGATTCCTCCAACTATGATCCGTATCCTCTGTGGATGTGCGGATGCCACATGGTGGCACTCAACTTCCAAACCTCTGGTGAGTATGAAGTTAAACATCTCTGTCGTTCACAGAAAAAGCTATTTATTTACTTTCTCACTTATCTCAGTGGTACTTGTTTAGCTAAGTTATGACTACACTGGAAGAGAATGACATGTAACAGGCCACAATAAACTTAGCATAACATATAATTAATTTAGTCAAAATGAGCAGCTGCTTCTTTCAGTGTGTTTGCCACCGTAATGGTGTGATTATACCAACCACCAGCAGGGGAAACTGCCAACCTTAGTAGTAAACAAGGAAGTGAGGAGAAGTGTATAGGAATACACAATACATTTATACAATTATAATATATTTTTATATGTTTGCATACACGGGTGTGGTATTACAAGGATGTACAAAATAATGAATGTTACAATGTAAAAAGGACAAAGACAGAAATATGCAATATAGGAAATGATATGGGCTCAAACTATGAGTGTAAGGAAAAGAAAACATTCAATAAAATCAATAAATAGCAAAGCATTTATTTTGTGTGTCTAATAGCAGTTTGTTCGTTTCTCCTCAGATAAGTACATGCAGCTGAACAGCGCCCTCTTCAGTCTGAATGGAGGCACAGGATATGTACTGCAGCCTGAGCTGATGCGCAGCGATTCATATGACCCTCATCAGGAGAAGAAGAACATCAAATTTACTATCACCATCAGGGTAAAACATGAGCTTTATTCAAACAGAGCGTCTATTTGGGTTGAGTTTGAGTGTTGAACAGAACAGTTTTCTTTTTTATTAATTAATTGTAAATATTGTTTGTTTTTTTCTGATACTCAGGTGATAGGAGCAAGACATCTTCCCAAACCAGGACGAAGCATCGCCAGTCCCTTTGTGGAGATCGAACTGTGCGGCCAAACAGAGGACAACAAATTCAAGACTACCGTTTGCCGTAAGCTACAGTATTTTATTAATTTTTTTGTATAACTGAAATACCATTACAGTTTCATATAAATTTTAGTTGCCGTTTTTATCATTTATATCAGTTTCTGTTTTCAATATCTCTATGTAGGTTGTATGAAGTTTTAGTTATGGGTTTAGTTATTTTGTTATGTTAAACACATTTAAAACAGCTGGAATAAAGTACTTTATGTTGTATTTAGTTTCAGTTTATAGTTTTTGGCCTGTTTTTAAGAGGCACAAGTATACTTTCATTTAAAAAATAAATAATACATATGTCCACAGATGATAACGGACTGAACCCTATATGGCAAGGGTCTTTGGAGACGTTTACTTTCAGCGTGTATGAACCAGATCTCACCTTCCTGCGCTTTGTGGTCTTTGAGGAGGACATGTTCTCTGACCCCAATTTCCTTGCCCAGGCTACATTCCCTGTGAAAGGTGTTCGCTCAGGTATGTCCATCAGCATTGGCGCATATTTATGTGAAACGTTGAACTACAAATACTGAGTTGCTGCTTTCACAGGGTACAGATCAGTCCCTTTAAAAAATGGCTTTAATGAAAACCTAGAGCTGGCGTCTCTTCTGGTGTATATTGACATGCAGCAGGTGGAGGTAAGAAACGGGCAATTTGTTAATGATGCAATTACGTACTTTAAGAAAGGATTTTATTATATTGAGAATACTATGTTTAATGGAAATCCCCTATCATGTCTCACTTGCTTCTTCAGAAAGTGCAGGAGGAACTTTACTCCTCCTCGAAACAGTTGCAAAAGAAACAGGCGGAGTCAGGCAGCGATTTCTTCCTCTATGACACTCACTCCAACCTGCAGCGCAGCGCGGCCCCCGAGTTCATGTACTCCGAGAAGAAGATGAATAAACAGCAAAAAATCAACAACAGCAAGTTCTACTCATGAGGAAAGTCTAGTTCCCTTTCCCGGCCTGGCTCTTAAGAGTCTCTTCCTCTCAGTTCTGCTGCTCTAATACTACTGGTCCCCTAATAGGCCCCAAAGACAGGAAATTGCAGTCATCTCACCTTTGTGCTCACACAGGAATAAAGCAATTGCTCAAAAAAGAATTTGAGCAATACTCATGGGTGAATTCTATGTGGACAGCTACAACCCAGAAGCTGTTAAACTCTTTAAACTGAGGGAATGAAAACTGCATGAAGCATTTTTTTAAAACTGTAAAACTATTCATCTATCATCTTCATCTTAATGTAACATTTCATTTGCAGCTGTATTAAACATTTCCTTATTGTCTTTAACCCTTCTGGGGTCTGAGGTAATTTTTGGGGCCCCTGAGATGTTTTGACATGCCCTTATATTTGTGGTTATTTCAGCTACTTATAACATACCATTGACCAACATGTAATTTTTTTTGTATTCAGCTCAAACTGTGCTACAATAATATGTGACCAAGATGGATGTACGTGTTTACTGTACCTATAATTCAGAAAGCAAACAAGACATGTTATTTATTAGGTTTCTATCTTGTTTTTAATCTGTAGAGAAGGTTTCTATCAGGTTTGGTTGGATATGCAAGCGATAATGCACAGTCTGACAGTCATTATCTTTTTTGTGTATATTTGCCATTTGTTTATATATTATCCAGGTAATTAGACAGCTACGCACCAAATAAATAAATATGTGGACACATTATTTTGTACTTCTTTATATATATATTATCCTAAAGCTTTCACTTGGAAAAATGTACAAAATTATCCCCCTATTAACAAGACAAACATGCAATGTTATAATAATGAGATCATTCTTACTCCAACTAATAATTTTCATGTATGGTTTTCCTAATTACTAAGGATTCATCAATTTCTCTAGCATTGAGTTAGGGGATGAATTTATATTAACTCTATATTTACATACAATAAATGATAGTGTTCGGAGTCATTTTCTCACACCAAACTTTATCGTATTTTCTCACACCATGCTTTATTGTATTCTATTTCAAAAGGTCCTACAAGTCATCAAGCTGTAAACAATGCAGAGAAAAATAGTGGGAAAAAAATTAATGGGTTACTATATTACATATTAAATATGCATATAAAATAAAGGCTTTGCATTCTTGTTATGGAGATTTTTCATTTCTCAAACAATTCCTCACCTTTTCAATTGAAAACATACCTTGCCCTGGAGGAACACCTCTTCAAAAGCCAGATAATGACAATTCTTTAAGTTGATTTCTCCCCAGAAAATCATATCCAGTCTTTTCAGTCCATGTCAACTTGGTGAGCAATTTGCCTGTAGACCAAACATCCATCCATCCATCCATCCATTTTCTTCCGCTTATCCGGGACCGGGTCGCGGGGGCAGCAGTCTAAGCAGGGACG
>JAUMHP010000073.1:13992221-14038177 GCA_032361065.1 Enteromius trimaculatus | reverse complement strand
TCTATCTATCTATCTATCTATCTATCTATCTATCTATCTATCTATCTATCTATCTATCTATCTATCTATCTATCAGGTTTCTAAAGACAATCCTTTAGGTGATCAGTGTAAAGGTGTGGTGGACATCTCAAAGTGTAGTGTTGGTAAGATTGTTTTGACACCTGTGTGAATATGTTTTGTACTCATATACACTATGACTATGTGATCAGAGAAGCTGCGACATCCATATAATGATAATAATTTAATACTCTCTTTCTTGATGATTTGAATGGGTCCTCCTCAGAATGCAAGGCCAAACACGCCAGTCCCCTCGTGGTGACCCTTTGGAATAGGGAGAATTTGAAGCTAACCGAGTTCACCTGTGAGCTTGTGGAGCAGGTGGACGAATGGTACCAGGTGCTTCTGAGCATCATCCAAAATGAGGAAAGTTTGGAGAAAGCGGTTTGTTTCTCTCTCTTTAGTGCCACACTAACTCAATATTTTTGTGCTTGATTGTTAATTATACATCAATTTGAAGCTTGATGACCAATAGTTCCTATGAATATCTTTGCACTCTTTTACTTCTCCAATAGAGAATAGCAGAAATGGAATCCAAAACCAAAATAGCGGTTCAGATGTCAGATATGGTGGTATACTGCCAATCTATCAAGAAAAAGACTTTTGGTATGTAATTCACAGAAATTTACACAAGTGAAACTTGCAAAAAATGTGAAAAGCAGCTGTTCTTTATCATACAGACCAACATTACAAGAGCATCTTCAAAAAAATTCCAGAAATGTTTAGAGGTAAATGAAACGGACATTTTATTTAGTATTCCATTCTGACCTCTCAGAACATTTCAGCTACAACGAGGTGCGTTCCATTCCGCATAACATGGTTCCAAAAGAGGGAAACGAAACTGCTGGGGAAAAATCAGACAGCATCTTGGAGTATAACCGCAAAGCAGTGACCCGTGTGTACCCCTGCAGTGTGCGAGTTGATTCCTCGAACTTTGATCCTTGTCCTTCATGGAAACTAGGCTGCCAAATGGTGGCTCTTAACTTCCAAACTCCTGGTAAGTGAAGAGAAAGTGTTAAATGTTTTGAAAAAAATATCTTAAGCTCACCAAGGCTGTATTTATTTAATCAAAAATATGTTAAAAATAGTATTGCGGAATATATTTAAAGGTAACTGTTTTGATGTATTTTAAAATATATTTATTCTGGGATTCCAAAGCTGAATTTTCAAAACAATCATTATTCTATCTTCAATGTCACTTTATTTATTTATTTTTAAAACAATAATTCTTATATGCTCATTTGGTTAGCAAGAAGCCCTTATCAAAGTAAACAAACATTTATGATGATTAATATGTTTGTGGAAACACATTTTAAGGATTATTTGATGAATAGAATGTTCATAAATCAACATTTATTTAAAACAAACCTTTTGTAACATTATTAATGTTTTTACTGTCACTTTTGATGAATGTGTACTTGTTGAATTATTATGTAATGAATAATAATTACATTTTAAATAATGTATTCATTTAAAATGTAATCAAATTCAACATTACTGAGCCAAAACGGTAAGGTTGATGCATTGTTGTGGTAGTAAAACCTCAGCGCTGTTAGGGGGCGATAGAGGGCCATGTTAAAATATTCTGTTTGGAAGGAATAAGTTTAAGTTAGGGAAACGTTTGCATATCAGGCCTGAACAAATGAATATGTCTAGTAGTCATGTAAGCATGCATCAATTTACACTAAATTTACAGGAAAAGTTCATCCTAAAACAAAAAAATGTGCTGAAAATTCCATCCAAAATAAAGAGGAGATTGCTTCAGATTTATAGAAATTTAACAATGACTGGCCTGATTTTCAAATTTAGATTTTTGAGTCAACTATTCCTTTAATGACCAGATACCTATCTAATCAGAAATACACATTAAAGGAATAGTTCACCCGAAAATTCTGTTTTGCGTCACCATTGGCTTCCATAGTAGGGGAAAAAATACTATGGAAGTCAACGGTGACATAAAACGGCCTGTTTACAACTTTAAAAAAAAAATCTTCTTCTGTGTTCGGCAGAAGAAATAAATTCCTTCAAGTTTAGGAAATTCATTTACTTTTCAGTCCTTGTGCAATTGACCCATGTGCTATTATTGTTCATTATTTACATAAGACAGAAAGAAACATCTTGACTTTGACTAACTTTCTCAGCAAGCTTTCTTAAAACTCTTGCTCCACCATGACTGTACTTGACCTTAGAGGAAGAGTTTACACTAAAGGGACACTGTAGAGTCCCTACTGCATGATTGTTAAACTTCAGATCTGTTCTCCAGTAAATGCGTCTAATAAAATCTAACCTCAGCAACGTCTCTCTTCAGATATATTCATGCAGCTGAACAGTGCTCTCTTCAGTTTGAATGGAGGCACGGGTTATGTGCTCAAACCAGAGTGGATCCGAGAGCCAACCAAGAAGAAACCTGCTAGACAACGCATCAAAATCAGAGTAAATAGCTCATATTTGCTTTAAACTGCAGTTAATGTTGATTCGGTTGTTTTATTGAATTAATGAAGGCTAATGCAAGCATTGTTTAAGTAATGGAAAAATGTCATAATTTGCTAACTTTCATGACCTTTTGTGCACTAAAATTTGAGAAATGGTCATTTTGCTGCTCGAGTCGATTAACTGTTGACAAGATTTAATTTTACGTTCCACGGAAGAAAGACAATTACGTTTTTGAGTGTTGTGCAGGTTTTGAGTGACAAAAGTGAGCAAATGATCATTTTGGGTGAACCAATTGTATTCGTGAGGTACAATCTTCTTGGGTTTCCTGCAGGTGATGGGAGCCAGGCATCTGCCCAATCCAGACCACATCGTCAGTCCTTTTGTGCTGGTTGAGTTGTGGCCACACACACGAGGTCAAGTAGACGACAGTTTCAAGACTACCCTCTACAGTAAGGATATATGAGGAGAGTCAGAGAGAAATAATTTAGGCAATTAAAGTAGCGCTAAATGTTGGTTTCTTCACAGAGGACAATGGGCCGGAGTGGCTGGGCCCAGTGAAACCACCCAAATGCTTTAAAATAGATGAGCCAGACCTGGCCTTCCTGCGCTTTGTGGTTTTTGAAGAGAACACATTCTCTGAAGATAAGATTCTTGCACAAGCCACTTTTCCTATCAGAGGTGTTCGCTCAGGTAAATCCATCCAAAGTCCCAAAATATATGAAGAGTTCAGATGTAAAAACCTCTTTTTGCATTTGAAGTCTTTCCCAAACTTTTGGGGTGGATGGGGATATATCTTAGCCACAAATAGTTTTATTTCTCTCGTTTTAGTTAAATCTTGGGCACAAAATAAGATTTTATCTCTAATATGTGTAAATTTGTTGCTGTGTTATAAATTAGTACTGTCAATCGATTAATTGCATCCAAAATAAGTTTTGTTTACCGAATTTATCCATTTATACTGTGTGTATATATATACATATATATAAATATAAACACATGCATGTCTGTGTATATATATATATATATTTGTGTTATATATATTTAAATGTTGTTTGTATATTAAATATATTTATATATAATAATAAAAATAAGAAAAATATATAAGTGTATAAATGTAAATATTTTCAAAATATATGTTTATATATACATAATAAATATACACAGTACAAACACACACATATATAATGTAAATAAATACCTTTTTATGGATGCGATTAATCGTTTGACAGCACTAATATAAATTATGACCACATTAGACTAATTTGTTTCCTTGTTTTTATTTAATTAATAGTGGTGTAATGTCGCCATGATTTACTAAAACGAGAAAACAAATTTAACCGTGGGAAGAAATTCTTAATTAGTATTTACAATTTAACTAAAAATAGATAGTGAAGCGCTTATGATTTAATCAAAATTTAAACAAATTCATAATTTGTGGCCACAATAAATATATTATTGCACGCAAGTGGTGTGGAGGGCTCTGCAAGTACTCCTTGAGATTTCACTATAATTTCTGTTATAAAATAAAATGAAAATTGGGCTTCTGTATTAAAATCCCAAAGTTTTCTGAACTGCTGCATTTCTCTTCTGAACATTTTTTCTTTTTCTTAGGATATCGATCTGTCCAGCTGAAGAACAGGTTTAGTGAAAACCTGGAGCTTTCAGCTCTCCTGGTGCATGTACAGCTGCTGTAGGTGAGCAAAGACACCCAAGTCAACCTTTAAAAACAATATCAGGGTTTTATAATTAAAGCGATAGTTGTCAAAACAAATCTATGATTACACAGACAGTGTAAATGTGGGCAATCATGTGCTCACATATTTAGGATTATTATAGAAATCCATGGATGACCTTTCACACAGTTTTTTTTTAAATAATGTACACTAATCTTGAGACTGCTGATATGAAAACGCAAACACCACCAAAACAAATAACTTAAAATGTTATTATTTCCTCATTCCAGTTAATAATGAAAAACCTTTGTTGACAGGCGTAAAGTCAACAGCCATAACCACAAGGAAGTTGCAGACGTGTCAGTGTGGATATGATGAAAAACAAAAGGACATGGTTTAGTCTTGCTCCCTTTTTTTGCAAGATACATTCCAGATTCCGGATCATAAACGATCAGGAATGCAGAGCAGTTACTATGCTACAGAGATCTAAACAAACTGTATATAGGAGTATTACATAAAAATGTGTTCACATACTAATGATAAGAGAATTTCCTTTTCTCTCTAATGTGTCTTTGTTATTATTTCTCAAAATAACATATCAAAAATCCCATTTTAGAAACAAATGACTATTTTAAAACACGTCAATAAAAAAGCTCTGAAAGCTTTCTATTTGAAACATATTCACAGACAGTTTATTTTGATTGAAACTGGTTCACATATTAGGCTTATTTTCCTGTTGAAGGTTGTGTTCTCATTACAACAGCCACAGAGCAGCAGCAGCGACCCAGCTGTAGATAGAAGCAGAAAAACACAGAAGAAATAAGGGCAGCAGATCTATCTGCGAAAACTTCAGGAGTCATGGGAAATGTAGTTCATTCTGTATGTACACGACTGTGCCAAAGGGGCCGTGCGGACCCCACTCGAATCAGATTAAGACTCGGTCTCAATTCGACATCGCAAAAAGCTGGAAAAAAAAGAAAAAGAAAAGCTGAACTTAATGAGACATTATAATATGATGATTGGAAATCCAACATTGGAAACACAAATAGCACAGTGAGTTCCACAGGATATTTCAAAATAATCAGGAAATAGTTGACTGAAGTACAAACTTGATTTCAACCTCAATAGATTAGCCATTGTCTCAAAGATATGGAGTTTTTTTGTAGAATTTGGTAAGAAAATGAAGGCCAGGGGAAACCCAGCCCCCCGAATCCTTCCCCCCCAGAGAAAAATTGTCCGCTTTTAGGACTGAAGACCGTTACAATGTATCAGCTTGAGTTTCACCAGTGTACAGAATGGCACAGTTTCTAGTCCACCTGAATAACACACTCCTAATATAATCCATTGGTTTACACTAACTGTCCATCTTTCACTTTTAGAAACGCGTATTGATCCATATGGTAAGTGGTTGAAGGGGCTAGTGATTTTACCCTTTATGTTTAATCTATATGATCATATTGCAAACATGCAAAAAGAAAAACGAAAATGGATTAAAATTATCATACAGTCAAAAAACAAAGAACAGAAAAAGAACACGATGACAGTGCACTTGGTCTGGGGGCGGGATAGGGAACAAAACATGTGACCGTATGCACCAAAAAAATAATAATTATATATATATATATAAAAAGGCAACAAGGAGTCTCCCCAAAAACTTGAGAGAAAGAGAAATGGGAAATTATATACACTCATATGTACATTATACAGTATGCAACTATGCAAGATGGCAGAACACGAGTTGGCGCCATTATGGCACCCAGTACTCAACGCCCCTCTCTGGACGGCATCTATATCTGTGTGAAACTGAACGCACACACAAAAGCTGGAACTACCGAAAACTGCTACGTTCAAGACCGGGGCAGCGACTCTCTCTGGATATAGTTTAGCGTGGGAGTAGAGACAGACACGCCTTTGTAAACATAAGAAAAACTCAATTTAAGTTAAGACGGCAAACTGAAACGGCCCGTCTCTTATTTTTTTTCTTCTACAAGATCTGTCTCGTATCTCTACTAGTCGAGATACTGACTGTAATTAATTACAGTGGTCGTAAACTATACATGCAGAGAGATGTTGATCACAAAAGCGAGAAAACGAAATATAAAAAGGTTAAGCTGCATAACAAGCCATAACGAACGCAGCACAATCTTGGCTCGATTTTGATATAAATATGTGGAACATTGTCAACCGTTGTGGCAGGACACTCGTGGTGGACTCCTATCGACCACTAGAGGCGGAGTTTACAGAGAATAATAAAGCCTATTAATCTGTTTAAAAGTCCGTAATGTATTCATGTACAACTTAGCTGAGATTGGTAGTTGATGCAATCTTTACAGAAAACGTTTTAGGCACCATCTTGGTTCAGTATGCTTGACAAAAAAAAAAAAAAGGACCAGAGGGAGGGGGGCTCATAAATACAAAGTAGTCCCAGACTACTTTCCTGGACGATGTTCTCTTAAATAGGGTGTGAAATTAAAATTACACTGTACAATGTGGCTAAAAAAAAAAAAAAAAAAAAACGCACAAAAAAAGAAGAGACAGGAAATGATGAACAGAATTTTTTTTTTTTTTGAGCAAAGCCCCTGAAATGTCTGCATTAAAAATGGGGATTACGCAGATATTCTTTACAAACACACACACACGTATATGAAAGCAGTGTATGGAAAAATATGCTTATTCAAGTTGATAAAAAATGATTTTCAGAGCGATAGAGATATAGAGATGAACGTGGACATTGTTAACAGACATATTTTACACCAGAAATCTCTGTGAGGGTGCCAAAAAACAAAAACGATGGACTCTGAACCGAGAGGACCAAGCACACGTGTAACAAAAGCAAAAAAAAAAAAAAAAAAGAACACACACAAAGTGGAAGCTGGCTTTCCACACAGGAAGTGATATCAAAACTGTACTGGAATGTGGCTCTGCATATTCAGGCCTTCACCAGACGCTGGTGCCACAGGGGAAATGTATCCATGTGGTCTGATGTCTGAAGGAGGGACGAAAAAAGACGCCAGTTATGGGTTAAAACAAGGGACAGGGTTCCTCTGAGGGGCCAAGCGAGAACGAGACAGAGAAAAAGTCCCCTGGTGATGTCGTTAGAAAGGTTCCTGTGCTGTCATATGATTTCATTTCGATGCCACTGCGAAGAGCATCCTCGGATGAGACACTAGATGTTTCTTGAGCGTTCATGATATCAGAAGGTCCTTGAATGATGTTCCTATAAATACAGTCCTCGTTTTTTGATTATGTTGTGTTGGGATGACTTGTCAGCGATTTCCTGTGTCTATAAATCTCCTCAAGCGTCGTGTTCACCACGCCTCCGTGTAGCGAACATCCACTTCCTTTAGGTTGGGTAGTTTGGCCTGTGGACAGAACCAGAGATAGAGAGGTTTAAATACTGAAATATTTAATGTGTGCCAACATCCTCTGTCGTTCCTGGAACAACATCCTATCAGCCTCATGATTCCTATTATTCCTCTCTGATTTCAGAGTCAAGGCTACGATTGATTGACTGAACCAGGAACATGTCCTGCTTGTGTAAATAACATTGTGCATATGGGCAATAAAAAACTAGCTGTATGATAAGAGTTAAAGGTGAAGTGTGTAATTTCTGCACCATTAGAGTCAGCAGACTGTATTGGAAAAGTAAAGACTGTTGATAATGGCTTCCTGAACTCCCTCGTCTGCTATTGGCCAGCCAAACAACATAACCACCGAACCTCAGGTCGTTGGTCAAGTCATGTTGCTGTTATCAGTTGGTTGTAATGCAACAATGTTTTGAAAGCACCACTGTATTTAAATTTTTTGGAAAATCATACCATTATTCGAAATTTGGATATTATTTCGAAAGGTACTATCTTGATGCTCTCCAAGGCTGCATTTATTTGATATTTGTAAAATAGTGTTGCAATTTTAAATCAATATTTCATATACTCTAGAATCTAATTTATTGCTCTGATGAAAAGCTGACATTTTTAGCATTCTTCAAAAATCTTTTGAATCTGTGCTGCTTAAAATCTTTAGGGGGGCTGCAATCACTTGGAATCATCTTCTTACCTTCAAGTCCTCATATGTGTCCGCTGTGAGTTTAGTACTGTTCATATTCAGACTGCACAGGCTTTTCATAGCTGTAACAAAAAGAGTTGCAATAATGTAAATTTAAATATTAATTAAAGTTAACTATAAATGTCTCAGACAATGTCGCTTGCACTCAAAATAAACCACTTTTTTGTTAAATGGATAGTTTAAATTTTCTTTTTTTTAAAGCTGTGCCAAATAATAATTCAGAACCAAACAACAAGATTATTGGTCATTGGCTAAGTTATTAATTTTTAAAAAAAAGCACCATAAAAGTTGAGGTGTGAGGAGCTGGTTGACATCCAACTGAAAGCTCATAATATTCATCTAATGAATGTTATTTGTGCTTGGGTTCAATTAAAAAAAAAAAAAATTGTTCCTTCATACACATAACAGCAGGGCTGACTTCATCTATGGCAAAACAACACTGGTTCTCACATGTTACATGATTGACTGTGATGTGGCAAATGTAAAAACACGGTTGCAAATGACATTTAATATCTATGGTCAAGAGGAAGAATATGACTATGGCTTCAAAAGACTTGGACTACAGTGCATGAGTCATATTTTATGATTTATACTTTGAAGCTTGACAGTATAAATCACCATCCACTTTTGTTACGGTATATGAAAAGAAGCTCAACAGACATTACGCTGTCCTTTTGTGCTCCACGGGAAAAGAAGAAAGAAAGTCATACTGTTCTGGAATAACATGACAGAATCTTCATTTTTGAATCAACGATCCTTTTAGGAAACCTTAACCAGCTTCACAAACGAATTATTACTAGCCAAGATCGGTTATAGATCACGAAGCTATAGAATAAATCCAATTATTTTAATCTGAGAAACAGCTGCGTTTTTACTGTTCAGAATGAAAGCAGCAGGATATAAGATGTGTGTAAATGTCTTCTTACAGCTGAGGGAAAGCAGGCCAGCGTCCGTGACTGGAGTCTCACACAAGTTCAAAACCTGAAGACAGGCCAGATGCTCTGATAGCAAACGCAGCCCAGCATCTCCAAACTAATACACAGAGAAAACATAAATCAAATCAATAAAACAGACAGAGAAGGTGTGAAAGTGCAGATTTTTAGGTAACACTTTACAATAAGGTGTCATTTGTGACAGTATTTATTAATCTTCGTTAGTTCACAGTGCATTAACTAATGTTAAAATGAAATTAACATTAAGATAAATAAATGCTGTAGAAGCATTGTTCATTCTTAGTTCATGTTAACTAATGTTGTTTTGTATTCATAAAGTATTTATAAAGCATAAAAATAAAAAAAAAGTACTTTTCGCTTCTAAACTTTTAGCTGCAACACTGTTCCAAAACAGTGGAGTTTTTCTGTAACTACCGGGCTGAACATGAAATGAGCAGAAGAAAACAGACCTGGGTGGACCATAGGTTGAGTTGTTTGAGGGATGGCAGTTTGATGAGCTGTTCAGCGCAGGCACTGGTGACGTTGGTAAATGCCAAGCTGAGGTTCTCCAGATTGCCGAAGGAACCAGAGCTTAGCAGACGAGCCAAGTCAGCATCCTAGAGTAAAAAAAAAAGATAAAAAAAAAAAAAGTGAACAATAAAACCACGTGAAAGGATTTTTGGAGTTTCATTATGAAAACAACAGTATAAATGCATACACTGTAATTTACTGTAACACCTGCTTACCGTAGATTTAGAGGGCAGAGTCAGTCGAGTAGGGCCTCCTTTTCTTTGCTAAACAGAGAAAGAAATATTAATAGTCCTGTAGTTTTTAGTTCAAACGCCAGGTGGCGCTTGAGAGTCAGCACTGTATACGTAGGAAGTCTGTAAATGGGTCACTTTTGTCTTTTTGTGTTAATGGGAGCACTGCGTTAAACCAGGCCTGTGACGGCAGTGATGACTACATAATGACCGGTCACCGTATTATCAAAGTCTGCGTGTGGCAGTAAAAACGTCTCGGTGTTGATTTGTGAAATTGGTTTGTGCACTCACCAGTTCTTTAAGCTCCCTCTGTCTGTCGCACAGCTGCTCGTACATGCGCAGGCCGACCTGGGTGCTCTCCAGGGTGGATATGATCTGTAGCTGAGTGTCCTTGTTCTCTATGATGTTGTACTCCAGCATCAAACACAGGATCTGCACAACAGACACACAGAGATCACTGCTGTATCCCACATACGGGCTTCCCTGGAGTTTTTTTGAACCCTCCACAGATTACGTAGCAAGCTGCCTTGCTGTCTACTTGGGCTGCAACCATACAGAAATGGAGGTACAGCAACTCTGTAGAAACTGTGAGAGTTTGGAGTTATTTTGAAATGGCTGTTAAATCTTTGTGGGTTAATATCTCTAAATTGTGTGGATTACTATTAAAATTGCTGGATTTTGCCCGCAAAATTTTGTCTGAAAAAGTAAACGCAACCACGTTGTCAATTCATTCCTATGGATTTTGGTGTTTTTAGTTATTGCTAAGCTAACAAGTGCTACTTTAGTAAACACAAAAACATAGTGCCTACAGTAAAACATTGGATGGCCTTTCAATTAAATTTGAATCACTACAATGCATTTCAGGGTTGCCAAATCTTCCCCTGGGGTTCTGATGCACTGCAGACTTTTGGATCTACTGTAACTTTAATCAAACTCACCTGAGCATGTTAATCAGAGTCTAAAGGATCGTTCGAAAAATCACAGGTAGGGAAGTTTTATCAGAGTTGGAACTAAATTCTGCAGTGCATCAGACCTCCAGGGTAAAATACCCTCCTCTATCTGTCTCACTTCACTGTTTATTCTAGTCTAGAATTGACAACTCAGATGCAAACACCTACCAATTGTTAAATTTTAATTTAAACTTATCATGCTATAACAATGACTGAAGGAAAAAAGTAACCGTTACTGCAGATGATTTCAGAGAAAATGGAAACATTTGGCAGAAAATGTACTTAGAATTTATGTCTGTACAAAAATACAGATGATACAAGGTGGAATATGCAATTCTGCTTGTGCAAATTTCAGTTTTCTTAATATAGTCATTAGTTCTTCCACAAAAGCATTCATCAGTACCTTGTAAACACAACTTGGTTTCACAGGAAGTTGCGTAATGCTTGCCAATCAGATAAAAACTGCTCATTTTCAGTCTGCTCGTGCCATTTTGTGCAATATTCATCATACGGTCAGCGAACAGACTGTAGGCGGTCTGAGGACATGAGGTCTGAGGCTGAAACTAGCAAAACTTTGCAAAAGCATTTGGGTTGAACCATCCATGATGCCTAAAAATGTTACTTAGGTGGGCAGCTCACTACATTCCAGCTCAAAGCAACAGTCAGTCATATGTACCTCCACCATGGTCTGGTTCCCCCGCAGGGCCAAGAGCATGCAGGGTCCCAGTTTATTTTCAGCCAGCGACAGGAGAAATTTCTTCGTCTTGTAGCAGGAGCCCATGAGGATGTGGACCTGTGAGGACGAACGACATCAGACCATAAAAGTAGATATAGCGGCAAGACAAAAGACTAAACTAAATGAGACATCTTGTATTTCATACAAACACTTTCATACCATGCTAGCAAACAGCTCTCCGTCATCGTCGCAAGCTACTCCTCCTGGACTGTAGAGCTGGAACCACCCGTCTTTTCCAGAGCGCACGCTGAGCAAACAGGAGTGGACCTGAGAGAGACAAACACGTGCATATACATTCACAATGGCTGAAGCTCAACAAAGCATTGTTTACCAAGTCTACAGTGCCAATATTAAGCACGCATTCGACTAAAACTGTAAGCTTAACGACACCCTTTCTGCAAACAGCAGTTTCCTGTCTCACCTCTTGTCTGGGATCTTCAGCAAACCTCTGAATGACATATTTCAGCTCTCTGTTACAAAAAATAAAAAAGAAATCTGTTAGATGATTAAACATAGTAAAAATTAACCCCCCCCCAAAATTATAATTTGGTCATCATGTAGTTACTTCCATGCTGTTTTAAACCCATGTGAATTCATTTTTTCAAACAACAGGTCTCTCTTTTCTATGCAGTTGCAAATAAAGGTTTCAAAAGTGTCGAAAAAGGGACACAAGTGGGTTACAACGACCCTTGGCTTTATGCAGTCATACGACAGCTTTATGTGATCAACAGGCTGACATTTAATTCAATATTCACTATTAATCCGGTTAAATAATAGACTCAAATTCTGTGCACTGGATGAACCAACTGACTAAAAATTATTCATTTCACAAAGCTTATCAAAATAGTTTCCCTTTAAAGATATAGCAGGGCTTGAGAACATTTTTGTAAAAACAGTTTTTGTGATACTCTTCCACACTTGTGTTATTTCACAAAGGTTCGAAAAAACAAAGAGGGTGAGAAAATGACAGAATTTGATTTTAAGGAACTGTGACTTTAAAGTTTCATGATGACTCAACACAGCAAAAAACTGTTAACTGTTTAAAAACTTTAAAAGGCACAGTCCACCCAGAAATGAAAATTCTGCCATCATTTACTCACCCTTATGTCACTTCAAACTTGCAAGACTTTTTTTTGGTGTGTGGAACATCAAAGAAGATATTATGAAAAATACTGTACTATGGACCTCAATGAGCTCCAGTTTGTAAAGTTTTTCAAAATATCACATGTTCCACATAAGAAAGTCAGTCATACAGGGATTGAATGATATTTAGTTGAGTAAACGATTATGGGATTTTAAATTTTTGGGTCAACTATATCTTTAACCTGACATTTAATTATATTACATTTAATTATTTAATCAATGATTATATTTACATAATAACAGAGTCACTTACTTTGTGAATTTGGCATGTGCTAGGGCCCTAGAGAGGAAAAAACATACAGAAAAACATTGAGTTGATTTGGAGACATTGAAAAAAAAAAAAAAAAAAATGTCGTCATTCTTTATAATTACACAAGTTGCTTTCTGAGTCTATATGTAGGCGTGCTTGCCTCGACACGCATCATGATACAATTTCAAGTCATCAAAAGTGTTCTTTGTGCATGTCTGGGAGGACTTCATCAAATGTTTTTTGTATGCGTGTCATGAGTGCTCTGGGATGCGCCTGGCTGTTGTTAACTTTTTCTAATGAAGGCATGAAGCTCGGTGTAGCGTATGAACGCAGGTGAGCCCCCCACCTGTGGCAACCGCAGGGCTCTGCAAAAGACCTGTAATGATGCGATCTGTCCTGCAGGGCCAATTACAGGAGCCACAGAGGACCCGAGAAACTTCACCCAATACCCACAATCCCATTGCAGAGCACTGCTGCGGCTCGCCCACGTCAGTACTCTCCCCTGCACGCCATCCCGAGAGAGACCAGCCCACCGCGAGTACACAGAGAACCCTTGGTATCATTATGTAGTCTACATATCCAAAACATGAATTAATATTTCTCGTACACTGTTCAAGTGTTTAGGATCCGTATGATTATTTTAAGATGTTTTTGAAAAGCCTCTTATGCTCACCATGGATGCATTTATTTGATTGCAAATTAAGTAAACTATATAACTGTGAAATAGCATGACAATTTAAAAAATGCTCAATTTCAACACATTTTTAAATGTGAATTATTCCGGTAATGGCAAAGCAGAATTTTACTACTTACTATCTTCAGTGCCACATGATCCTCTAAAACCTAAACCATTCTAATATTCTGATTTCTTTTTATTATCAATGTTAAAAAAAACCAGTAGTCCTTCTTAATATACTTCAGGATACTGTTTCAGATCATTTAATGAACAGAAAGTTCAAAAAATCTTTCCTAACTAAAATCTGGACCAATAATACATTACTTTTAGTATAGAGTGAGCTGTGTTGATCTTTTTAAGTGTCACATGACTTAAAACTGGTATCTGTGAATCAAACGTAATTGACTTAATCCTATGCAACTGCACTAAACAAGTTAAAACTTAAAATACAATGATAATTAAACTGAATGGTGTCACTTCACAATGAGATAATTGCAGCAGCTGTAATCATAATGGATTGCTAATCACACTGTATTCCATTCGTTTGAGGCCATGGTTGATAGTTAAAACAGACAGCAAGCAAACGGTTAGAAAGAAAGCAACTGTGAACAGGATAGAGAGGGTAGTGAACGCCTTACTCTTTCGGAAAGGGGATTGGTTGAAGCAGGCTGGCCAGTGCTGGTCTCCAGTCATCATAGTCTGATCTGTAGAGAGAAAAGGCCAGAGGAGAAATTAGAGATTCTGAGACAGGAAGAGCGAGAACTGGAGAAAATAAGAACCTTATGTAAGATCGGTCAGTTTAAGCTGAAACCTCAGAGGCTCTGCTGTGATGTGCAACCGGAAGGTTCACAAAAGGATCAGGTGAAGGTGGTATAGCCTAAAAACAGATTCGGTTCAATGAATCTGTTATAAATATGCTGGTTTAAGGTCACTTCTCAGCTGTATCTGTTTTTTGTTTGTTTGTTTTTTTAAAGTACCAGACTGATCGTTTATAAACCACGTGGGACAATTACAGTGTTGGAGAATAACTACAATAGATTTTTCAGTAGCTCTGATGTTATTAAAATAGCATAGCTTTTTTTGTAAGGTAACAATTCCAACACGCAGCAGTGTTATGCAACCAATCGCTGTATTACGCAGACATAAAATGCACAAACAAACTCTAAAATGCTCTTCTCTCTCATTTTAAAATCAGGTGGTTGCAATACTTTGTAGTGAATCTGTGCATCATAGTTGTTCCTGGAAATCCCTGCATATGGTTTTCTTTTAGTTTTTTTGTAGAAATATTTGTTAAATTAAAATTACATAAATCAAAAAAACAATTGAAGTTATAACATATTCATCTGCCTTAACTTTTTTAAGATGCATGCGAGTGTAGGCGGACAGACAGACAGACAGACAAGTGCCCCAATTAGTTTCAATGTAGCTACTTATTAGTAACTTCCAGAGTAACTAGCTACTTTTTCAAAAGGGTAGCTTAATTTGATCTGTTAATTGCCTAAATGTAAATTGTAAAGCTCACAAGTTAACATAAAATGAAGTTAGCACTATTGACTGGCAGTGTTTACCCCTTCCATGTGGCCAGGACTGGAAGACATTACTTCCTAAAGGTACTTTTTAAAACTGGATGGAAGTGTAATTCGTGTGGAATAGTAACGGAAAGATCCAGGGACACCGTACTCACAGCATCTTAAGGATTAGGGCGAAACATCCCAACACTCTGTCGGCGTGGGCAGGCAGCTGAATGGACAGGGTGTTGAGCGCGGGGCTGACCAGCAGACAGTCGATCAGGTTGGGCTCGCTGTCACCTTCTGTAGGGGCCTTGCGCAGGGCGTTGGTGGTGTTGTTGTTGCGCTCAAGCTCTACCAGGATCTCGCTGGAGTTGACGATAGAAGGTGGTGGTGAGAGGGGCAGGGCTGGAGGCGGGGACAGGGTGGTGGTCGGGGGTGGTGTGGGCGGCTCGGGCCGCAGTAGGCGCAAAGGCATGGGCGGCTTCCTCTCACTTTGCTGCTGACAACCATTTCGGATTTCTTTGAGACTGGGAGAGTTGTCCCGACTAACAAAAAATGAAAAAAGACAAGACATACTATTTACCCCTTCACACAAACTTAAAATGTGGTCTCCTGTTACTTGTTTTTTTTTTTATTGAAAATTATTAGATATATTATGTACAGTAGTCAACATTTGAAGTGGATCCAAACCTTTCATAAGAGTTGTCCCAAAACCAAAACAATACCCATTCTTGTTTTAGGACAAGTTTGATGAACTTTTTTTTTGATCCACTTCAAATGTTCACTACTGTATACATTACTGTTTAATAGTTTAGCTCAGATTTGTTTTGCTCACCATGTATTTGACTAAAAGTCCATATTTTTAGATAATAGTTTTCTATTTAAATGCACTTTTCAGCAACCAAGTCTCACATGATCCTTTATATATCATTCTAATTTGCTGCTCAAGGAATGGTTATTATCAATGTTCAAAAAGATTCTGTATTCAAAAAAAAAATAATAATAATAATGCATGTATAATGGATTCAAAATTACACTAACACGATTGCACAAATCTACAAAATAACCTGCGGCTGACAACCAACTTTTCTGAATGTTAAATTCCTTCTTTCGCTGTCAATTTGTTGAAAAAAAAACCCAGCAACAATATTGCATTCACAGAGTTTCAGGCCCTTTCCATGGAATTGCCATATTTGCATGCAGTCATATACAAAACACCAGCGGTTTAATTTGCTACATAGCCACATTATTTGAAAGATCTTATTTGACTAACAAGTAACCATAGGACATCTGATTCTGGTAGGATGACAAATGGAATACATGACGTAAACCCATGTAAATGTCTACCTTTAAAATATCCATGAACCGTAGTTACGGAAATTTACCAAAAGGCCACTGGAGAGCGAATGAGAGAAGTGATCGCAACAAAAAGTCAAAAGGGAGAGGAGCAGGGAAGCCTAGGGAGTGAGCTTTGACATGTTTCACCCTCTTGAGTCTTTGCGAATCATGGAAACTTTTGAAAATAGTTTCTTATTCTTCTCAGGTGGATGCACCTCGGCCCAGATGCTCACAGGGATGACACAAACGGTGTCAGGTGAGACCAAAAATGTCACCACAGCCACGTCACTGTTGTTTGTCACAAAAAATACGGGCCGATTAAAGCAGATGGAAATGAAAGCATGCGTATTTAAGCAAAAAAAAAAAAAAAAAAAAAAAAACAGGATATGGAGTCGTGAAGTCAGCAAACACGATTCAGAGAAATGTTTTGAGTTGAGGTCTCAAGGGTAAACTGCATCTCATGGGTTGGAATAACCAGTGAATCGGACGCACCTGTTGATGAACTCTTCGTAGCAAGAATAGATGGCAGCCAGGCACACCGCCACGAGATTCGGGAGAACCCGAGGATGAGGGCACTGTCCGGTGGGACCGTGCATGCTGAAATAACATGTAAGAAAAGGTCAGGTTAGCTTATGCGTCCTAACGCACACAAGAGTGACAGCTAAAAGAAAACAAAGCTGTAACAGGAAGTAAGAGCAGGGTTTGGTCCTAAACAGACCATTAAAATGACACAGTCTGATAGATAAAAGGATGTTACAGTTTGTGTAAATATGAGGGCCTGTTCTTTGTACGTAAGTGAGGTGGAGCCAGGATGAGGTAACATTGTGTCCTAACCAGGCGCGATGCAATGAGATTCCAAGCTTTTATCGCTCGCTACAGTGTTGTCAATACTACATAGTTTCGCTCACACAAAGTGTGTTTGTATAAGAAAAGAAGAAAAAAAAAAAATTCACCTGTGAATGAACTTCTTGACCACTTCCATGCCAGCGTTAAGCTCATTCAGAGCCAAAATATACTCCTGAGTAAAGAGACGGAGTCTGGGACATTTCCCAAAGTCCTGGAATGAGAAGAAAATACCAGGAGACTCAGTAAATGAAGGTGCGGTGACGTGTGAATTCAAAAGCATATCCGATGTACTGCGCAGACCCACCATGTTGTGTTTGAGGATTCTCTGAACCACAGGAGTGAACACTTCAATCACCACCATCGACCGAGGACGCTCCCTACAGTGCTGTGTAGAGGAACACAAAAAACTACATTGATTAATACATGTATTAATCATCAAAATCAGTATACATATATATAAGTGATTCTTTAACAAGTACTTGAAGTAATGATATCAGAATTTTCAACTTTGATGAATAAAAAAAAGTTTAAATAAATATTTTATTTGAAATTGAAATCTTTTCTAAGATTGTAAATGTATTTACTGGTACTTCTAAACAAATTAATATGTCACTTCTTTTAAGCTTCTTCTTGGTATTGTAGCTGTTTTTGTGTAAAGTGTAATTAGTGCTGTCAAATGATTAAATCACATTCAAAATAAATGCAAGTAATTTATAAACAACATTTAAAAAAAAAATACAGTATATACACATGCATGTGTTTGTATTTATTTATACATCAAATATAAAACAACACACACACACACACACACATAAATTATGTAAACAAGAGCTTTTATTTTGGCTGCGAGTAATAATGATCAATCGTTTGACAGCACTAGTTTATATATGAAATAACCAAGTGATAGTGATACATTTTTTGTGTGTCAGTTCAAACAATAAGAAATGAAGATACTTCCCCTATCCAACCATCTTTGTCTTTTAGGTTTAGAAAAATATAATTTTTTTCTCAGAAAAAAAAAAAAAAAAAAAAAAAGATAAATCTTAGGTTTTCAAATATTTGGAACAATAAAAAAAAAACTTTAAATATTAAAACTACAATATTAAAACAATAAAAAGCAGCAAAAAAAACTACTAAAAATAAAAGTTTAGAATACTGAACTCAATTGTTCTCCTAAAGAATCCCCAGAATTTGTTATATTTACCTTGCAGAAGAATTCACACAGGTCTGGGGGAGGGTGGTTATTCTCCAGCAGGGGTGCGATGGCCTACAGACAGATTCAAACAATTACTCACTTGCCCACAGACACGCAGAGTCTTGTTGCTTTTCATCTACATTTTTCAGAAGTGCACAACCTTCAGAGAGCACATAAGTGTGTGCCTGTCCTGTTTCTATGGCAGTCCACTGCATTTTCAAGTCAATTTTATTCTAGCGCATGTTTGACTGAGCCATAAGACACATTACGTAACTGCCTTTGTTAGCAGTAGTGTTTAATACACTGTTGTGTGAAGGCTAAATGCGTATTTTCTTTGTAAAAACCAAAAAAAAGCAGCTTGCCACAAATAAAGCTCCCTTACCACGATGATGTTCTCATGGTCCTGAGCGCTGAGGTTAGTGTTCTGGGAAGGAAATGACAAAAGCATTTGTTGTGAATTCACTGACCAGTGGTGCCAGAGCTAAGTGACTCAACGACCAACAAGGCTTGCTTTAAAAAAAAAACTAAAAAAAAAAACTAATGCCCTTCTTGGGAAAGCCGGTGTGACTCAGGGATACAGCCTTTTGACCAAAGGCCAGAGAGAGGTCTGTTTTTAGACCTTTTAAAACCTTCTTTGAATTCAAATGCTTTGTATACAGTATGTGGTGTTCAAAGACATAATCTTCATTTGCAAATCAAAGTAGGAATGCAACCAATCCTTCCCTGTGAGGAAAAGGAGATGCCATGTAAAAAAAGAAACCACAGGTAGCTCTAAATCTGAATAAAGACTCTAAATGAAACGTAACACACCTCAATTCACAAATGACACGAGCGCTGCTCGAGTTTCAACATACTGTATAAAATTACATCAACACTTAAAGAAGAAGTTGACTGGAAAATTGTAGGTACTTGTCTATCAGGCAAAATTCGATAGAAACTTTATAAATGTATTTTTTGCCACTTTTATTTATGAATGCATTCTCACAAAAGAAAAACTCATTCATTTCAAAAACAGTCTTTGTGAGGGTAGTGTAACGGTTTCTGTAAAATTGTAGTTGTTTAAAAATGATTATATATTGAATGTAAATATAAATTTATATATATTTATAGAATTTATATATTAAACCATGTGATAATGTCCACTTTTTGAAAGTCCTAATAAATTTTCAACAAATAAAACTGAGCTGATTAAAAACAAAACAAAAAAAATTATATTTTAGGAAAACTCATACATTTGACAAATCTGCTTTTTCCTAATGAGCAAAGTGACTCCTAAATAAAAAAAAATAATAAAAAAGGAAACTCAACACAAAGTAGGGCTGAAGTTGCCCACAGCACGTGCCAAAGTTTTGGGTGGAAACACAAGTATGAGCAATAATAAGTAATACATGCCTTAGCAAGCACTATTAATGAGCTTTACGCTCCAGTTGAATTAAATAATTAATAACTAGTCTTCTCATGAATTAGATGATGTGACGTACCTCAGCAAGCAGGGTGGAGATGATGTGCAGTGGGGCCTGATGAATGGATTCGTCCTGCAGGGGTGAGGTGAGGGCCATGTCCACCAGGGCCCTGATCTCCTTCAGAACCACGTCCCAGCGGCTGGGGTTATTCAGAACCTTGCGGTACTTGTAGATCTTTTTCTGCAGATAAATCAGATTGCATACACCTGCCTTTTAAAATGCGACCGGCAGATATGAAACCGTCACATATTTTACCACCATAATATGGCAGTGGTCACATATGATAACAGCTTTTGAACTACATTACATCACTTAATCTACCCAGAAATAAGTTGTGGAGATTCAGGGTTTAAAGTTTTTATTTTCTTCACCAAAGGCACATTTCTTAAAGCAAAATACTCTTTTCACACTCGAACTGGATAAATCTGTCTACTAGCAACGTCCCATAGTCAATGTGTGTGTTTTTTTTTTAACATCTCTGCATCTCAAAATATGGAAACTTACTGACTGGAAACTTGATGCACACAAAAAAAGCAACAACTGATGCTCGGAAATTATATTTACTGTTTCCTCTATACACATCACATCTCGTATTTCATATTAAGCACACTCTTCACTGACAAGGCTGTCTCCTTGGCAGCCAAGTATTACATTTTGATAAATAGTTATTGGTTTGTAATGGAAATGACGTCCATATTGCAACATTTTCTCACAACAATACTCAAATAGTTTTTAACCACTTCATTCTTCCTTCCAAAAATGTTCAGAATAACCAATTTGACGACATTTTAACTTGCAAGTGATATCGTTTCATTCATATCAATATTTCATATCAAGCATGATTTTCAGAGACATGGCTGTCTCCTTGGCAAATTTGGATTAATCTTTACTCATATTGTTAATGTTGTAAATGACGCCACAACTGAGGTAGTAAGCAGTGCAAAAAATAGTACAATTAATTAAAAACAAAATCAACTGATTTATGACGCTTTCATTCTTCCATTCAACAAAGTGAATGTCACATAACAAAAGAAGTATTAGAAATCAACCCTTGGTACATCAAAGTGGTTGTTGTAGTTGAAGAACCACCCACTTACGCACACTTATAAAATCATACTCTCACTCAAACCATGCAAAATGTCATGACACCAATGCTTTTTGCAAGCCTAGCCTTCCTAGATGTGTGACCTTACCTTCCACTGTATCGAGTGAAACCACTGGTCCCGCAGATAGCTGTTAGCAGCCTGTGAGTGCACACAAACATACGCAAAATGAGTCAGAGCGTAATCTCACGATGAGTGTCATGAAACCTTGAGGGGGCTGGAAGTACCTGCAGGAGGACTGTCCCTCCAGGGAAGCTTAGCTGGACACAGTATTTGGGGGCGTTGTCCCAGGACAACAGCTGCAGGTCCTCAATAGTGCTGTAAGACAGCGGGGCCTCCATGTATCCTGTGGGCTACAGAGACAGGAAGAGACATGTTCACATTTGCAGAAAACTGTCTGAGCTTTAACACCTCTCAGGACGAGCGTTACGTACCGCACTGTCAACCTTGATAAAAGCTCTGCGGCGTCATGGACGGGCGGTTGTACTATTTATTAATCTGCAATGTGAATAACATGATGATTGCTCTCTGAACGCACGCCTTTGATGTTGCATTGAACCCGTGACATAAATATCTTCGAGCCAGTGTCACCCACATAATGATTCTTGATGCAAATGATTTTTAAAGGTCAGTAGCGAAAAAAAGCACAATGTGCAGTCTACATTATCCATACCAGTGGTGGACAGTAACCAAGTAGTTGTACTTCGTAACTGTACTTAACAACAAGTATCTGTACATTAACGAAGTAGTTTTATTTTTAGTAACTTTCACTTTTACTTCACTACATTCCTAACCATAAGATCGTACTTTTTACTTCACTACGCTTCATAAAACATAGCATTAGTCATACATCCCGTGCTCTGAGACGCAGACACGCGATTCATTAACAAACTGATTCTTTTAAATGAACCTGGTTTGCAAATTACACCAAACGACAGCTCACTGATTCAAACGATCCGTTCAGAGCGAGTCTCCAGTGAACCGAACAACTGGTGCGCGCAACTGATGATGCGTAAAGTAAGTTACTAATTAGGGTTGGGTCGATAGGCGATGCCATCGTCCATCGCGATGTTTCACATTAGACATCGTACAATGCCAAATTGGGCAACATCGCCCAAGTTTTAGGATTAATTACTTTAACTGAAAATAATATTTGGGTAAAAAATTGTAATTTGTTACATTGCAGTAAAGGGTGGTCTATTTAAGCCCACTGAGATGAATGCAGACACATCAACATCAGTGTCTAAAGTATCAGAGAAAAAAACGTTCATATTCCCTGCTGCGGGAACGTTTAGTTTTATTAAAATGCTACGCATTTAGCCCTACGTCTGTTGTTATATTGTTTATCAACGGTGTACATTTTTATATAGTTAAGATCAACTAACCGAGTAGACATAAGAAGGTTTATTCAACACAATACTGAAAATAAGTAGGTCTAAATATTGTTATTTGATGCTAATTGTTCAGCTAACTAGCTTTCTGGTGCTAAGCTATAGTCATTTTTAGATAATGTCCAAATATTTTTTATAGATTACATCTGAGAGGAAGAAGAAAGGATGTGATTTTCAGGTAACTACAGTAATTATCAAAGTGGGAAGTAATGTTTTTACAACATAGACAAGGTTTGAGAAGAAAAAAAATATGAAAATACAATACTTTCCTTCAAATGTTTATTCTAATCTATTCTCATGTCATATTCAGCTGTGACGTTCTGCAAAACAATAAACTAAACTTCAAAACACTTTTTCCTACTGATGAAAATTAAGCGGCCAAATTTGTGTATGAAATATACCCAAATTTAAAACGTCCACTACCCGTCCGGTGGATGACGTACAGCAAAGGAAAAATCTTGGCTTATAATCAAAATACAAATTTATTATATATATATATTTTTTTTTTTACACAAATCCTCATTTTGTATTTGTAATTTGTGACTGCCGGTTGTTTTTTTGTTTCGTTTTTTGCTCTCTCTAATGCGTTTTCATATTCGTCACTTTCGCACTTGTCACCACATTCACCTAAATCCCATTCCCTCTCTCATGCATATGGCTGTTAGCAGATTTTCTTACATAAATAAATCGATCCCCCTGGAACTTATATTAAAAATACTTAAATACAGTTTGAACATGGAGTTTCGCTGCTTAAGAGTATTCAAAGGTCGCAATTTAGGATTATAACTTTTGATGATAGATTCCCAATAAAGAATTTAACCTGGATTCTGATTGGCTGATTATTCAGCGGCATGATCATCATCATATCATATTTGCATTCAGACTTCAGTTCTAAGAATTATAACAACTTAAAACTTCATAGTTGCACTTTATTGTTATCTTGTTTGGTGTGAATGGGCTTCAACTCACCTGCGGTTCTCTATTTGAGCCACAGATTTACAGCGAATTTAAGGTTCCCCTTCTTAACAATCTTTAAATGTCTGCGGGAGCTTCTCCATTTTCAATATTTGTCACCCATGATTCTGTTGTAGCTCATTTCTCAGTTCCACTCCTGAGTGAAGTGTTGATGGTCACATGACCTCAAATGTCAACAGGCTGTTCCCCATCTCCTTCCCTCTACAATAGCACACTGTGGCTGTTCCTTTATTAGCCTGCCCTCCCTCCTCCGCAGCCCGGCAACAGGCTCTTCCGTTATTAGCGCCGCTCTCCCTCGGCTTCTTTGCACAAACAGGCTATTGCTTTATTTGCGCTGCTCTCCCTCTAGACTCAAACCAAACCACAGTTCCTGTATTTGTGTCAGCCACCCAGTTCAGCAGAGCAAACAAGCTGTTCCTTTCTTTGACTCATTCTCTTTGAATCTCTTGCTCGCTCAAACAAACAGGCAGCTCGTCCCCGTATAACCGAATAAAACAGGCCTGTCTTTTATTTACATCCCCCACTCTTAGGTGATGGACCAACTGGCTGTTCTGCAGAAGAGGTCCTGCCCCCTCTGCTACAGATTTGAGATGGCTGATTTTGGCTTTTTTTTTTTTAAGAGTCCATGTGATAAGTATCCATTACACGATATTTCAATTCTCGTGTAATCAATCATGAGTCTGCTAGCAGGCTTGTGTACATTGGGACACGTGCCACACGTAGAGCCCGAGGTGGCAGAAACCCAGAAAAACAGCTACTTGTCTCTCATAAAATCAAGGTAAATGTGTCACCACTGGGGTTTATATATATCTACAGCATGGTAAAAACCTCTTTAAAGGTTGTCATAGCTACAGTATCCTGTATGACAATGTGACATGTGCACTTGCGCCGAGTTTGACGTTCCATCTGCTTATCTTTGTGTCACTCTCTCCTCTCTCGCTATCTGTCCTCCTTTCCACTTCTCCGTTCCAAGAAGTCCTCCGATTCTTTCTTCCTTCGTCTTATTCAGCCTGTTTTTCATGGTGCTATTCTTCCTTAAGGAGGAGTTGAATAGCTCTCCTCTCACCATTGCTATGTTGCCATGGAAACAAAGAGATGAAATAGAGACATATGGTTTTTTTGTTTTTTTTTTGTTACCAGGGAGATCCAGATGGAAAACGATGTGGAGAAAAACATCAGTGTGTTCAGGTGGCGTCTCTATAACTGACAAACTGATCTCGGAGAGCTCCTGTTAGCGCTGCACCCACTAAACTGTGAGAAACCAAAGCAAGGCAGATATCTCAGCTTCTAATGTCGTTGTTTGAAGTGCTGAGTAGCGAATGTAAGGTATGTGTGTATATAAGTGATAGATGGATATATCAATGTTGGGCCATGTGAGATGGCATTAACAGCAAATAGCTGCTCCAAAATGGCTGATTAAAAATGTACTAAATTGTCCCTTATTACAGATATAGATTCACAATCTCCCACATTGTTGTTAATGGATAATGCAATATTTCAGCATTTCAAAAATTACTGAAATTAAATAAAGTGTTTATGAAGTCAATATTTGATATAGTTTTAAAACAATTCATCTCTAGGTCTTAAATTAAACTGCATCAGCCTATTTGGGAACATGCCAATTGGCTCTCTAGTTCTTGATATCAGTATCAGACAGTTAAAACAAGCCGTAATGGTTGACCACTAATGTACATTAAACTAATACTGTAATGCAATGCTTTGTTATGACTACAATCGCTCAAAATACGCTATTATTTTATTTTTAATGAATTAAATTAGATCATTTTTATTACAACAAATAAGAAATACTGCAGGAATTACATAATTTTTTATACTTTTTAATATACTTATTCACATAATATTTTTTGGAAATTCACAGTTCAAAGTTTTGAGGTCAGAGGGGTTTTTTTGTAAGTTTTTTTAGTTACTTTTATCCCTACCAATGCTGCATGTATGACCAAATACTGAAACTGTACTACTGCTAAATATTATTACCATTTAAAATAACCATTTTCTATTTTAATACATTTTAAATGTAATTTATTCATTTGAATGACAAAGATGAATTCTCAGCAGCCATTACTTTAGTCTTCAGTGTCACATGAACCTTGAAAAAAGAAGCAAAAAAGCCATAAGCTGATATGATTATCCTTATATGCTATAATATATAAGTTAGTGCTGAAGAACCATTACTTATTACAGTCATCAATGTTAAAAACAGTTATTCTGTATATACATATTTTTTACTGTAATAAAAAAATTAATTTGACGAACAGAATTTTAATCAATTTTTTATTTTTTTGCATCAAAGTTCCTTTTTGATCAGTTTGATCAGATCAGTCTATCACTAATTTAACTGTGCAAAAAAAACATGGGTGGAAAATGTCCAAATCATAAAATCTTGACATTTCACATGCTTTTGCATAACTGTTCAAGCCTATGCAAATAGGTGTAAATGGAGTAAAAGTTTACTGCATGAGCATGTAAAAACCGTGACAATGTGCTCTCTCCCAAAGTAAACATGGCTTTTTCCAGTTAAACTCTTCACCCATGATATATTAACAGCAAACCATAGCAGGCCAGGAGGAGGAAGCCAATGTAAGCCAGGGAGAAAAAAAAAAGGCTCCAACCAGAAGAGCCAACTGTAAAACTAGAGTTCACTTGGTGATATAGTTTCTGTGCATCTAAAAACACCAAAAGCAACAGAGAAGCTCAGTTACTGTACAGACAGGTATGACTGCATGCCTACAGACTCTATACAACGCTAAATTCCCAAAGACACCTGGCTTCAATTAACACCATATATCTCTTAAAATATACACATACATGAGTGAGTCAGTAAGTCATGCAAATCCAAAGCTTACGTCCAAATACGTGGCTAGCACATGTGGATCTTGGACTTGCATGCAGTTAAAAACAAAAACACATTTCTTGTGAAACCTAGTCCAAAGAAATTCTCGGTATGATGCAACTGACTATGGCATGCAAAGTTTAACACAGCCAAAATAAAGTTTGAGTGAAATATAGGTTTTAAAACTGTTTAAGCACATCAAATCATCGAGCGGTGGAGTTAGCAATCTTCAGATGATGTGGCTGGCTATTCTTCAGCCCTACGACTATCCAGGGACTGAACTAGTTTTTCATTTAGTGGGCTGAATAGGCCGAATTTCAGACTACCGTCATCCATTCATGCGTCAGCCTAACCACAAATTCGATGAACTGAGATAGTTTATGCGACAAAAGGAAATTCGGCGGCGAGTCTCAACATTACGGATGTGGCAACTTTAGTTCTCTTTCAAAACCTCAACACCCAGCCGTGCAAAAGCTCCCACCTAATCAACTTATATCATATACATCCGTTATTTTAATTCATGTCAAAACAACCTGTTTTTACACAAACTGTGTTTCTTCTCATTTTTTCCCACTCCGTCATTCCATTTTTAAGAGAGATAAAAACTTTGCATGTTGCTTATGTGATATCCATTGGTTGCTCTCATGGATTAAAATAAACATTGCAACGTAACCAATAACCACCCACCCCACTCCTTTGTCGAAAACTTACCGAACTATGACACTACTGTGTCATATCGAACTAAACTTTGTGAATCATTACAGCAATAGATTTCATATAATTTAAAATATTTTTTTAGAAATTAATAAATTTATTCAGCTATGACACATTAAATGAATCATTTCGAAAGTTCCTAATAAATATATATATATATAAAAAAAATCTGGAGCAGCAAAGTATAGTGTGACACAGACAGAAGTAATGGCTGGTAGTGTATATAGCAATAGCCTGTGTGTGCAATAAATATAGTGTATTATATTATATTATATTATATAATTATTAGGGGTGTAACGGTTCACAAAAATCATGGTTCGGTTCGATACGACACGGTGGTGTCACGGTTCGGAACGTTTTTGATACACAAAAAAAAAATACTTCACCTATCTTCTGGGGTTTCTTCTTAGCAGCAAATAAAACAAAACCTTCTTATAACCAAAACCAAATGCTCCTTATAAAAAATGTAATGTAATATTGTATTAGTTATAAACGAATGGAAAGAAAAGAGCATTTTGTTTGTTTTTAAATGGAAATCAATCAAATTTTAAGTTTTTTTGTTTAAGTTCAGAAAGATGAGTGTGTCCACATTTTCTTCAGACAGCACAGATTGTGTCTTTAACACATGGGCCGCTGTTGTGCTTCAGCTAAAAAGGTCACAATCTTTCTGTTCTCTGCTAGTAGTGCTCAATAACATTTAGCATTTTCTTAAATCCCGCATTAAAATTCGCGACTATAAATATACTGATCGTTGTTACCGAAAGATTGTTTTGCCCTGTTCAAATCTGTTGGAAATGCTTGCCTGAATGCCGCGGGAATAGTTTGTAATGTGCATGTTCCTAGTTTTCGTTAGTGATATATCGTTCTTGGAATGATTCCTTCATTTTGAACAAATCTTTAATGTGACTTGGGAAGACCGAGTCATCTCGGGGAGTGATTCGTTCAGTCGTGCATGCGCATTGAGAAAAGTTCTTTAAAAAGTTGTTCACCTGTATCGAGTACTTTGGGTTTGAGTCGTTCTTTCATAACGTGACAGGCAGCCCCATAAGCCCAAAAAAAAACGACCTGAAAGACTCGATGACCTAATCAATTCTCTTTTTATTTTTTATAGCATTACACTATTGTATTGTTTATAGCGTGATCAGCGTGTGCGTACTATGAGAAGACTCGAAAAAAAAAAGATTAGTTCATTTTGCTGAACGAGACTCAAATGAACGAGTCTGTAAAATCCCATCACTAGTTTTCGTCTGTTTGGGGGTGGGAGGGGCAGACAGCACATTGCCTGTCCCGTCGTTTGTGCTGCCTTGTTGAGTGTAGCACTGAAAACATTATATAATACACTTTATTCTCTTTTGCAAATAGTAAAGTATTAGTCTGAATCATTTGGTTTTTAATGCGTACCGAACGGTTCAATACGAATACACGTATCATTACACCCCTAATTATTATACAATATATACACACACAAATGCACACTTATTTATTTAGTGTACATTAAACTTGTTGTTCCAGTATTCACTAAACCAATCCAATTGTTAGCTAGAGTTAACTGGAGTGAAAAATGTTGGAAATCCCATTACAGGATGCCTTTAAACTGCCCCGAAGCTGATCATGTGGACGGCCCAAAACAAAGCCCTATACATTAAATCTGGCACTCTCAAATGAAAATATCTCCAAAATATTTCATCAACATGGTGTGTTCCGGTTGAATATGCATTCCTACCATTTAACATTTGGTTTTAAGTCACCTCTATGAAATGCAGTATCAACCAGTTGCATCCATTCATTCAAGCTAACAGCAACAATAATGAAAAACTGCTACAATATCAAGACACAAACAACCCAGTACATGCAAAACAATTAATCTGAAACCCTGCCAGTGTTTGAAAATGTCCTCCTAATGGTTTTTCTGTGCTACAAAACAAAGCCAGCTCCTACATCTCAATTACAGAGCATATTTGGATGGTAGCCGAGGGGATCTCAGGGAGCCATGATAGTTTATGTGCCCAGTCATCACCATAGCCCTGTTTGTTTACAGCAGAAAGCCCAACAGTACTGTTAAAATGGTTTGTTATAAGTGTAACCCACTCGCATCCCACCCCCACCCTAGACCTGGTCATACTTAGCTGAACTCATAACTTGCTCAAAATGTGATGTACAGAGTTGTGATTGTTAACATCAACTCATGCTCACAACTAGAATATAATTTTATATGTACCCAGGTGTTCAGCATCTAACCCAATCACAAAATAGCAAAACACACCACCAAAAAACAATTGTGCAGCTCTCAGCTTTCTGTGCATTGTTTATACAGAGGACATGTTATGATCTATACGGGCTGTTGTCTCATCTGGTACTTCATCTAATTAACAGGACCTGACTTGAACAGCAACTATAGTCTGCAACACAAACAAAATGGTGCGCTTGAGGGCATCGGCATAAACGTGCCTTTAGAGGTTGGGCTTTTGAAGTCTTTTTAAACGAAAGAGTGACAGGAAGTATTTATAATGGCTTGCTGTTACGCAAATATGATTTAGACTCCGAGAGCTTAGAGGGTGACTCACATCTTTCATATCTTCTAGTGAGATCATTTTCCACGGAGCTGGCTACACTTATCGAAAATGTGCTATCAAATTGCCCAATGTTTTGTCTTCACTTGCGCACACGAGTTCGTAAGAAAATTGTGGAGAGAGAGAGAGAGAGAGAAAAAAAAGCTGGAATCTTCAGGGAAAAGAAGGCATTTATCATCGGACAGGCGTCATGTGCTACATCTACAAAGCAATCGAGGTCAAATATTTTAAGAACATGTGAGCGAGATAATGTCATCTCAACCCAAGTGACACCCTAGCAAGGTCTGTGCTGAGAAAAACACCAGGTGAGGAAACCAAACCATCCATATCGAACAATTTATATGCTTAACATCAACAATAAGGCCTTCTGTTGATATACAGACCTCTCTCTGAAGCTCAATGCTTCAATGCACAGTAGAATCACAAACAGGCTAGTCTTTGCCAAAAGAGACCATTAGCCACAGACAACTACCTCCATTAGCTATGGTCAACTGAACACGGGTCACTAGCTAAACATCTATTAGAGACCTTGCAACTGTAGGAGAAAACCAATACTGAATGACAGGACTGTCAAAGTATCCAAACTTTTTTTTTTTTTTGCACTCTGTAAACACTTTTAAACTGCAACCCTCTGCAAAACGGCCGCATATAGTTGCAAACATAAACATACGGTCTGTGTTTGGCTTGGGTTAATCTCAGCTAGCCTCCGAAATCCCGAGGGCCTCTCAGTGTCAGCGACTGAGCTTCATCCGACAGTCAGACCGTTGTTAAACAAGCAATCTAATTCATTCTGAAGCATTCATTTCAGGAAGAAGTCAACAGCTAATTCGATCACATCAGAACGATGAAATATAGCTGTAAAATTGAAACCTTTAATTTAATCAGCCATTTGATGATGGCATCCTGTGAGGATGTCCTGAACGAAGAGACTGCATCGGCGCAGATGCGATTTACTCATCCGAAACAGGGTAAAATACGACTGTCCTCTCCACATGCAAACCAAACGTCGATGAATAACGGGTCACTGCTTGTGCAGATTCGTGTTTTCGCTTTTTAAAAATAACCGCCATTGAGTGGATTCCCAGAAATCTCCCTGGTGGGTGAATCCATTGTGACCGTGACACTACTTTTCCATAGATACGCCTCTTGAGCAGTAATTAAGATGTATGCAGTGATGTTTTTGAATATCTGAGCATCAGATGAGGCTTAAAATCGCCAGAGAAGCGAGTAAACATCAGCGAGGAAAATAACAGGAAAACAGGACACGTGGCCAAAATGTAATTCAATGTTCAATTCAACGTCTAAAACATCACCTCCACTGACAAGACGTCAATTCTGACACATTTAACTGTATCTTTTGCACCTGCAAAACACTCATATATTATTACATATAACTCTGCTGACCCAAAAAAAACCCTTCATGACTGCATACAGAACATAGTAAACCCAATCCCTTCAACATAGTTACATTAATTAATTCTAGCGTTTTTAACCAGAAGTCCATAAAAATGTAATAAAGTTAATATTCCTCATGAAAGGCATTGGCTGAGCCTGTGTGGGGGTCCCTGGGTTGTAACTGGTTGAAAACCCCCTGTGAAAAACTTAATTATTTTATTATCTGTGATTCACTCTCCAATACACTGGACTCTATGTTCTTTGGAAATTACAACTTATTAGTCAATACATTATTTAAACCGATATTGCATCACAGAAATTCCATGTTAGAGTGCTTTTGTGTACCTCATGAACTTATGTCAACAGTGGCTTTAACAAAGAATAGCTGACACCAGCTTTCACTGTTTGTTTTTACAGCCAACACCTCCTTGATATTAGCAAACAAGCACCTTTAGATTGAAATGGAAATAAATGTTAGCACTTTCTCTCTGAATATTCTGAATATGACATAGGCTTCTTTAAAGTGCCCCTATTATGCCTTTTCAAATATGATAGTTCATGCAGTGTGTCATGTATGTGAACATAAACCATCTGCAAAGTCGTGGCACCGACAGTGCGCGATAAATGAAGTTTTTGTCTATTAAAAAAATAGACAAAAAAATAAATTGGCTTACATTCGCCTAAACGAGTCGTCAGCAATTCGAATCTTTTTCTGTTACGGATCCATATCACGAAGTAACATATTTGCATAGTGTCCACCCACGTTCTATGTCGCGACCAACTTGCCCCACCCAGAAAACAGTACAATTTCCATGTGGATTATGAAAGGAGGGGTTTAGACAGACTGATTCTTCGAACTGCTTCACACGAGTCGTTTACAAATCATTTAGAAACGGGGTAAAATTAAATCTATTTTTGGAGAAAACTAAAGAGTTTTTTTGACCTTGCACACATGTAAACCTGTTTTAAGAGACTCATAAAGCAATATTAGGCACCTTTAAAATGCATAATAGGGGGACTTTAATAAAAGCATTTTAAGCGTCCGAAAGTTAAACATTAACAATGTAATATTATCAAGACTCTTCTGTCTTGAAATTATGCTACATTTCTGAAATAAATTGTGTGATCTCATCTCTTAATAGGACTTTGTACATTACAAAACAGCTTATGGAAAACTTGATATTTACAGAAATATTAGGACACAATTCTCTATCTAAAACCTTCTATAGTGACCTTGCATGACTAAATGAATTGCTTAAGCCCAATAGCTTCATCCATATAGAAGATCTACTAAAAATTTGGGATTTATTTTGGGCCTGAGGTGGTGCAATGCTGTTTCATTACCCTTAAACACAGCTTTTTCTTTAAAATATTAACTAAAAATATTAATAGGCCCTAAATTCATAGATTACCATATCAATACATTATACATAAACCCGGAAAACGGGAAATAATTGAGAGGAAGCTGTTAGGTTGTTATTATTATGACGTCACGGTGTGTTTCAGACCCATTTCGAAATACATCCGCACGATATGATGCCTTTTTTCGACGATGTGTTTCATTTTCACAGGTCTTATGTTCCCTAAATTATCTACGTTTTCGAAACCGTGTTGTTTTTGGGATACTGCTGGGAAGGCAGAATTTTACTGGTTCCGGATAAACGATATTCATTAAAAAAAAGAAAGAAAGAAAGAAAGAAAGAAAAAAAGACGGAAAGAAAAAACACGTCAGACAAAACCCTTCCTTTTTTCTTCTGAAGGAGATTTCCATTACTGAATGCAAGAACGGCAAACAATCCATAAAACCCATTAAAATGATCGCGGATCTTAATATCAGCGTGTTTATTTTAATGAATGTTTTGTGCTGTTGTACTGAAGTGTACTAACGTAAACACTAATGTTATGTATTTTACTTTCGCCGTCTAAATTGCCATTACGTGTACAATATTTGTTGCGCTCCCTACTTTGTACATAATGAACAGACTACGTGCTGAATATATTGAACACAAAAACATAGAGAGTTTCAAATATGGCCATTAAACATCCCCACGTCAAAGCGACCCCTGCAGAGCGGCTCTTACCGTGGCAGACACCAGGCTGCTGTCCGTCAAGGTGAGGTGGTGCGGCTCCCACCTCCGTAAAAATTTGGAGGTGAGGAGCTTACTGAGGAAGGTCCGCGGGTGCTTGACCACGCACACCTGAATGTCCCCCTCCTGGAGCAGTTTGTATCTCATGCCGCTGCTGCTGTGTAGAAGGCTCCTCTTGCTGCAGGGCCCCGCTTTGTGATTATTATTCCCCTCCGGCGGCGGCGGCTGCTGCGCGGACATTTCCCCCAGCAGAGGCTTACTCTCTTCGGACGGATAAAACTGATTGTTGTGCAGCTCGTTTCCCCCACCGCTCCCGTTAAAATCCATGATTCCCCTCGGCGAAAATCGACGGCGTTAAATCAGATCAGGTGGCTGTCTTTTGATTTCGAGGCCGAATAATGGTCGTTCCAGTGTTTGGCATATAGAGGCTTACGCGATCCACCGTGACTCGACCTCAACAGCGGCACGGAAAAGACAAGGGTCGGCGACGGAGAGGATTGAAGCCATTAAATAAGCCCGTCAAGAGGAGGAAGGTTCGATGAAGTATAATGTCTTTCCTTTGAGCGTCTCGAGCTATTCAATATGCTCGAGCCATTGTCGTATCCATTCCGTCTCTCTCCGCTGCATATTATTCCAGTCTTCCTGCTCCGAATATAAAACAATAACCAGTTGGAGATCCACGCCGCGTTCAATTTTATTTGTTCTTCAGATGCTCGGAGTCATGGTTCCCTTTTCTGTCTTTTTTCCTCCCTATCTCGGTGGAGGAACCGAGTGCTTCGATAGGGCTGCGTGTGGATTGGTCCCGGCTCGTTCATGTGATACCGGAGTGACGTCAATGGGGAGGCGAACGGATGCGCGTCTCTGTTTGATAGGGAGCGCGCACTTCCCTTCTCTCGAGCAAAATGGTGAAAGAAAGAGGGCATATGGCAAACCGTTTTAGCATTTAGTATCGATTTTACTTTGCAAATTCTTGTTTTTTTTAATTTATTGAATGCAGTGGAATTATGATGGTAACTTATACCTTTAAATGTCACACTAGTAACTATATAGCATTTCTATTAAAATAATAGTGATTTGTCTTTGAACTGATAGATATTTGTGTCTTGTTAAATTGCACAAAGAGAAAAATGGGGAAATATTCTGGGTTTGTTTCTTTTTGTTGTAATTAATATTATTCCTTTTTTCCTCTGTTAATAGAAATGTTTATAAATAAAATATGCACAAAAAATTATAATAAAAAGTGGTTCATATCTATTTAGTTAAATTAATTGTTTGTTAGTACCATACTACTTTTACTTCATTTACTACTTACTTTTCCTGAAGTGACGTATTGAAGTAAATTTTTCCCATGGAAGTGAGGAAAGAGAGTTTTTATTTTTTTTTCTCACAATCTCACTTTTCTTCTCATAATCGTGAGCTTGTATCTTACAATTCTGAGTATATATCTTGCAATTCTGCCATTTTGTTTCTCACTATGAACAAAATGTCTGAATTGTGATTAATTAAAAAAATAAAATAAAAAATGTGTGTTTGTGTATATATATATATATATATATTATATATACTGTATATAGTGGGTACGGAAAATATTCAGACACCCTTAAAATTTCCACTCTTATATTGCAGCCATTTGCTAAAAGTAAATTTTTTTTCCCTCATTTATGTACACACAGCACCCCAAATTGACAGAAAAACACAGAATTGTTGTCATTTTTGCAGATTTATTCAAAAAGAAAAACTGAAATCTCACATTATCCTAAGTATTCTTCATTGCTGTGACACCTGAAGAACTCCAAGATGGTGAGGAATAAGATTCTCTGGTCTGATTAGACCAAGATAGAACTTTTTTAGCCTTAATTATGTGTATGTTTGGAGAAAACCAGGCACTGCTCATCACCTGTTAAATACAGTCCCAACAGTGAGGAATGGTCGTGGCAGCATCATGCTGTGGGGGTGTTTTTCAGCTGCCAAGTGCAGCCAAGTACAGGGATATCCTGGAACAAAACCTTCTCCAGAGTGCTCAGGACCTCAGACTGGGCTGAAGGTTTACCTTCTAACAAGACAATGACCCTAAGAACACAGGTAAAATAATGAAAGAGTGGCTTCACAACAACTCCATGACTGTTGAATGGCACAGCCAGACCTGACTTACTGTAAACCCAATTGAGCATCTCTGGAGAAACCTTAAAATGGCTGTCCACCAACATTTACCATCCAACCTGACAGAACTGGAGAAGATCTGAAAGAAGGAATGGCAGAGGATACCCAAATCCAGGTGTGAAAAACTGGTTGCATCTTTCCCAAAAAGACTCATGGGTGTATTAGATCAAAAGGCTGCTTCTACTAAATACTGAGCAAAGCGTCTGAATACTTAGGACCGTGTGATATTTCAGTTTTTACTTTTTTAATAAATCTGCAAAAATGTCAACACTTCTGTGTTTTTCTGTCAATATGGGGTGCTGTGTGTACATTAATGAGGAAAAAAAAGAACTTAAATTATTTTAGCAAATGTCTGCAACATAACAACGAGTGAAAAATTTAAGGGGGTCTGAATACTTTCCATACCCACTATATATATATATATATATATATATATACATATATATTAAAGCTTCCATAAACAAGAAACTACATGATTGTTGCTTTTTAGCTATTTTCAGATATAGACTAAGTTATAATAAATATTAACATGTAAAAATAAAATAGTAAAACACAAGTAACTACACTGAACACTTAAATACTCATTTCATTTAAAGGCAATATTAAAATGGCTTGCCATATTGGGCTCAGAGTTTATGTCATACTGTCATTTTCTGTACACATTCATTCTGTAAGGCTTCTTTGTTGCAGAAGATGTGCCATCTGTCCTGTGGTTCAAAAGCTTTTTTTAATATATAACCAGTTTTAGAGAAGGACATACCTTTAATGTCACCTAAGTATTTTTTTTGTTTGTTTTTTTTTAGAAAAATAAATTAATTACGTTAAATGCGTTGGAAAAAAAAGCCATGTTCTACAACAGATCAGTATTTAAATTGCTTTACTGTTTTATTAAACTGTACGATTATATGAAATTAAACAGCATAAATAGAAGATTAAGCATGCTCATATTTTCAATGGATTGTTGTATATATATATATATATATATATATATATATATAAATTGTATACATATAAAACACGATTACTTGCCCTGACATAAAAGCATACTCCAAAACATTAAAACTTTATTATATAGTTAAAAAATCTTAATGCATGTTATAGTGAATTGTTTTCCCTTCTCAACAGATATTACAAACAGTATTATGATGCTATATTTAGATATTGAAAGAGAGTTACCAAAATGTGTCCTCATCATTTAGCATAGTTTTGAAAGTAAATGAGCTTGACTCTAACATACAAGCGTTTATATGTTCAAGCAAATGCAAGCAAAATTAAGAAGTTTGAAATTCCCCTCATTGTGTGGCAGTTAACATCCCTTCATCCGACTTTTGTTTGGCTTAAACAGCAAAGTCTGAAAAAAAAATAGGCCCACATTTGGTCATTTGAGTTAGATATTTATTCAACTGGGATACTTCTTCTGACCGCTTGCTCGCATTCTGCATGAAGTGCACAAGATTTCTTGGGAGGCCGAAGCAAAGCAGGGCCACCCACACTCTGAACAAAGCCTCAGTCACAAAAATGAATACTCCCCCGCCTCTGACAACATTGTTTTTGTGCTTGTAATCTTTCCTAATGCATTAGTGACAACATATTTTATCAGAATGAGCCATGGTGGTGCGGAGCAGATGATAATGCTTGTTCATGCACTTCCAGACTTCCAAGTGGTAAAATCTTACTGAAATGCACCAGTGCTTAGATGCTAAATGACTTATGAATTGGTCTTTGTATCAGCAAGTTAAAGGGAAGCGAGATTTTTATCTGAGCTTTCGTTTTGTCATTGACTATAGTGCACTGGGAGAACTAATTTGTTTTAAATAGGAATGTCTTGCGAAATATCGTTCACCCATATTTACTTTCTTTTTAAAGATTTTAAGATTACTATTTAATATACAAAAAAGGTTACACTTTTCATTTTTTAATAATATTGTCATTTTTAACCTGTAGGACTTTCTTTCCTTAGGAAATCAGAGAGACTATTTTCCACATAGACAAATTTCACATATTTATTATATTCAGTAATATAATTGGTCTAAGCATGTTTTTTAATAGTTCATTTTTCCATAATAAAATATAAAATATTTAGTAATACTATCAGTCCAAGTCTGTATGACTTTTTTAGTGACTCTTTTAGAATTTCACACTTCTATTACACTCAGTAATACAAGTGGTCCAATTAGAACATACCTGTATGACTTTCTTTCATAAGTAGCGTCACTCTTTTCCATATAGTAAAATTTTTTATACCTTTATTATATTCAATAATAAAATCAGTCGATACCTGTATGACTTTCTTTCGTAAGAGTCACTAATTTCCATATAGAATTTCACACTTCTGTTACACTCAATAGCATAAATGGTCCAAATTTGTTTGACTTTCTTTATAAGAATATGAAATTTCACACATTTATTATATTCACTAATATAACCGGTGCAAACATTAGTTTTCTTTTTTTTTTAGGTCGTAATAGCATTTCACACTTTTATCATAATCTACACAAGCCTGTATAACTTTTTTTTTCTTAGGAATTTTCTATAGTGATTTTTTTCCATACAGGAAAAATTCACACATTTATTATATTTAGTCCAAGTATGACATTCTTTCCTCAGAATATCTTACACTTTTTCTATAAAATATGATGGCCCGAACATTCTTCAGAAATTCACTTTCCATAGAAGACAGTCAAGCGGGTTTGTTTTGATATGATGGTGAGTAAATAATGGCAAGTTCATTTTTTGGATGAAAATCTTCGGTGAAAACGCTACGGTAAAAACCTGTCAAATGGTTAATAGTAAAATTTACAGTAAAAGACTGTAATATGACATTCCCAGAATTCCTTGGATGGGCAGTTCGTTGAGATGGGCTTTAGTTCATCATGTGACTCTCTCTCATCACCACCTGTATTTGGTGGTTATCAGTGTATTTCAAAACAGATTTCAGTACTTTAATAGGTTAGTATATTAACATCAATTAATTAAATTACGGTATTTATCTGTAAAAAGACCGTAAAACATAAAATGTTATCGTTTTTATTAATGGTTGAATTAATAAAAGCTGTCGTTTTTTTACCGTAAATTTTACAGAATTTGTTTTACAGTATGCGTTTAGTTTCCTAGAAGACATATTTTGCTGTACAGTGTCTCAGCCATTACATTATAACATGCTAAATGATCACACAACCATTCCTGATGACATACTTGTAGAGGGTGGGACTGTCATATGTTACGCTGTGAATTCTGCTGATGTATGAAGTGTGTATGGTCTGTGGAGTCAGCACAGACAATGAGATCACCACCTCAAGGACTGATACAGGTCTGATTAATCCCAGAGGAAAGATTCACACACTGCCCTGCCTTTTTGCTGACGGCTTGTTCCACGCGTTGCTTGCTGGGATGAAGGCATCACCACATCCCTGCTGGGAATACTGTGGTAACGCTGTGCTGTGCAAGCAACCAAAATGGTGAGTAAGAAAAGCAAACTGAATCACTTGACTTCCCCAATCGAATGATCTGCATGCCTCCAGCCCCTTGACGGGGAAGTGAATCAGGCTGTAAGAAGTCATTCACAAGTCGAAGCAAATGGAAAGGAGGAAGTCTTTGTTTATGTTGTCAGTGAACATGGTGGGTTGATGTACTGTAAGAGGTGTTGAAACAACTTCAACAACATTCAAAAGAGGTTTGCATGCACTCCATTTGGGAGAAAGAATTCTCATGCTCTGGTCTTTTCCAGTCATTCTTGCATTACTCAGTCTAACCGATGGATTATAAAAAGTTGTGTGTTTTCGGCTATATATGCAACACTTGGTCACAAACTGCAAATATCATCACATGTTGTAAACTTAAGCTGAAAGTGAAACAGCTGTCTGTGGTTGTTTGATTCTTTGATGATGGGGCCTTTACAGGAAAACCCTCTTGTATGCAAGTAAGTTTTTTTTTTTTTTTTTTTTAAAGATGTGTAGTGGGTTCATTTACAAAGTGTCACTTTTTTTCTCTCTCAAGTGAAGTCTATTTAAGGACCATTAGGACTTTTATGACATTTTTGTGAAAATGAGGCCCATTTTCCAAGAGTTACGTTATATGTTTCCCCCCTCATGATTCACAACTGCGATACTCCTTTTGATGTAATATCATATTGCACAGTAATAATAAAATATCAGATGAAAACAGTTATATTTAATTGTAATTAGCACAAATTAAAGGCAGTACAATAAATAATACCACAATATAAAATACTTTTACAGAATAACATATACATATCCCTTAAGTAATATTATATATTTTTGCAAAGTATTAAGAATGATATGGTATTACAGCATTTATAATACAGAAAGAATGTGGATTCATTTGTTAAGGAAATAAATAATTTTGTCATGAATTTTGTCAATAATCTTTTCCTTTAGAAATATGAATAAAAACTATCATAAATACTATTAAAAATACAGTATATGTAAAATTTCTTGAAATTGTATTATGCATACAAATGTTGATCTGAGGTCACAAAGGATGTTATTAAAGACATACCCAGCGTGCCTGTTTGAGCAGCACTAGCCATGTCCAAAGTCACAAGACCTCTGGTTAAATGTAAGTCCTGTCATATGAGCAGCCCAGTTTGGGTGAATTTACCTCATCCTGTTTATCTTCAGTAATCCTGTTAATTCCATGCCTGTCTTGCACTGTTTATTCATACGCACACACACGAGACTCAGACACAACTTTTTAAGAGACACCCGTTACTTCATAGAAAAACCCAAACTTTTGTAACATACAAAACGTTACGCAACGATCAAGACTAGGTTACGAGAGACTAAATTCCCCAGCGTGTTTCAGTTTTGCAAGACTTTACATGTAATATGACATGTGTATATGACTGAGTGAACGGATGCTGCACTCGAAAACCTACCGTCACCTTCATGATGAAACTCCCTCTTGCTAATTTTTAATCTCTGTAACCGAGAGGAATCAATACTAAATACTGGTAGAAGTTTAAAGCCAACTGAAAGATTTGAAAGTTGCTGTTGTGAAAGGCAGTGTAGTGCTTTTAAAAGCAATAAAGCATGCTTTCACAAAAACTCAAAATAATAAAAAACAAAAAAACATATTCCTTATTTTTTTTTCCATACAGGAAAAAATCACACATTTATTATATTTAGTCCAAGTATGAAATTCTTTCCTCAGAATATTGTACACTTTTTCTGTAAAATATCATGGCCCGAACATTCTTCAGAAATTCACTTTCCATAGAAGACAGTCAAGCGGGTTAATTTTTTTCAAAATAATAATAAATAAAAAAAAACATATTCCCGTTTTTATTAGACATTTTTCTAGTGTCTAATAATGTCACATATTTATTATGCAGTTTTCTAATGAAAAACATATTATTGACAATTTGTTAATTTAAGCCATATTTTAAGGCATATCACAAAATAAAGTTAAGGCAAATCTACTATTTATTGGCATTGCTGTATTATTTTCACAACAGCATGATATTTAATTTCTTTTCAATATTTTGATTACCACCTTCAATGTTGTATTTTATGGAAAATTATTCTTATTTCTCATATCAAATATTTACATGTATTTATGTATGTATATTCTTATATTCATATCTTATATCTCATGTGTGTATCTATATATACATAATAAATATACACAGTACACACATAGCATAGCACTAATATATACTGTATCTAAATATTTAAATAAAATAATTATTCATTTAAAATTACATTTATTTAAAACAATGCATGTAGTGATGTGACAGTATTCTCATGCTAAAATTATGTGTATATACAGTATATATATTTGAAATGTTCCTAAAAATTTGTTTTGAAAGAAACATGTTAAAACAAGCATGTTTTAATAACCACATAAAACACACACCACCGACTTCCGCATGAGATTTTATTACAAGGCAGAATTCAAGAATACCTTAGAGGCAAATCTTGCACTCCAAAACCTCACAAACATGGAATGAGCATTCCACAGTGAAAATGTCTATTTAGTACCAGAACACCACTTTGCATAATATAAACATTATGTGCTACATTTTATTAATCAGAATGTTCTGGCGGACACCAAGTGTTTTAGTGGTGTGTGCAAACACAGTCATGGCAATGTTTACAGTAAAGCAAGTGTGTTGATCATTTTCATGAGCATGTATTGTGTGTGGAAGTCTTGGCGAGGAACACACGTTACATATCATGCATAGTTGGTATACTCCGCATTCAGACGGTACTTCAACATCAATAACAACAGCAAGTTCTGTGATGATATAGAAATGACAGCTTACACAAAACTTGGTAAGTGCACATCTTCAATCTAGTGCAAACACCACAAATTGGTCCTGCCATTTTTTTAGTCCACATTGAGGGGCGTTTTTGACAAATGCTAGTGTCTAGTGTGTGAAAGTGTGATATTTATTCCTGCTGTTGGATTGCATATCCATGGTGGTGAACATGCAATGTTCGTCCCTTCAATTAGAACAGACAGCAGCAGCTGAATCATGCACAGAACAAATGGGGTCACCAGATGCCAAAACCGTCCACACTGACAGGAAAGCCAGTTCAGGGGACATTCACAAAATACATCTCACCACATAAGGGTGAGACCAGCAACTTGTGTCTATTTCTGACATGCTGTGGTGTTTTGAGTCCCTGGATACGAGACCAACAGCAAAACTTAATCGGTTAAGGCAGGCAGACCATGAAATATGCAAATATCCACCATTTTCGGTTCAACTTTGACAATACAGTGCATATGTATTAGTTTAAGCTAAAATGTAAAGTCATGTTCCTCTGATCAGACTATTAACGGCTATCATAGTTATCGAACAATGAATTAAACAAATTTAATAATAAAACTACGTATTGAGGTACTTTTTCAAAACAAAAGAGGGTCCACAGTTATCCAAATTCAAACAGTCCCACAGCTGGGCTTTTACAGTACTAGCCATTTTTTTTGCCATAAATGAAACACAGTTCTGACTCTTAACGTACGTTTGTTATTCGCATTTCATAAGGCAGAATGTATATGTGTATAAACATATATTAGTGCTATCAAATGATTAGCATTCATTTACATTGTTCACATAATATGCATGTCTTTACCATGTATATTTATTATGCATATACAAATACAAACACTTGCATGAATATATTTAAGAAACATATGTACCGTATATATTTTAAACATATATACAATACAAAAAATGTATATACTGAATGTGTGTGCTTTCATATACATAATAAATATACACAGCATAATAAAAAACCTTTATCTTTTATGCAATTAATCGTGATTAATCTTTTGACAGCACTAATCTATCTATCTATCTATGCACTATAAAAGCACTTAAAATAATAATTGTATAAATGTGTAAACTTGAAATATTTTGTTATATAGTACATGTATTATATATATATATATATTATGATATATTATAAAAACACTTTATTGTGTGTATTATATACTTAATATTTCAACCCCCTTTCTCCAGCGTTTAAAAGTGTTAGCATCAAATAAGCTGCAACAACAGCTAGGTAAAATCTAAGTTTTCATATAAAGCATGAAAATAGTGAGGTCCCATCTATTGTAACAGCACTTCCTGTGACTGGTAAAAAAAGAACCAAAGAAAAAAGATGTACAATTCATCCTCTAAGAAAGGCATCAAATATAAAAAACAGGACAATTCATTCAAGCTTTCCCACATTATAATCAAACCTCTGCCGTCGCCAGTATAATCCCACAATCCTCTGCATCCTCCTCCAAACCAGCAGACGACGGAGGAGTGACATGAAGCCAGCGGTGAGGATGCGGGTTGTTTATGTGGACTAAACCCGGATCCGGAACTGTCCCTGCTGGAGTTGCAGGCGGAACAGCTTACAGTTAGCGATGCGCAGGGCGGCACAGCTCGTTTTACTCAGATCAGAAGGCATGAGGGGTCTGGTGGGGTGCCAGGTGCCCGTGCTTCTGCGAAACTCCCTCACATAGTCAAAATTGGTGCCTGCAGATGAAACACAAAGAAATATATTTCATGCACATTTTTAGTCATGTTGTATTATGTTCACAGCATTTCAAAACGGCCATCTGGTTTATTTAAGCATTTTTTCTCAGTGGAAACAGTTTTCATCAATAAACCGGTCACAATTGTATTACATACTGTAATTTGTTGTATAAGCAACAATTATGAATTATGTGTTCGGATACATAATTCATCATTTCAAAAAAGTGTTTAAGTATCGCATTGTTTTTTGTCTTCAGATTTTCCATTTTCAATTGAGTTTTAGAAATTTTGTTGCTCATTCTTATTATTAATTCTTTTAGAAATGTATCTATATAAATTGGTAATTTGTTTCTGTGTTAGCTATTTTCATACATCACGTTAAACTAGACAAAAATAAGAAAGTTTCCTTGAAAGCTATCCAAAATAAAATATTTTTCTTACTATTTCACTTTATTTTATTTTATTAAATGCTTCCAGTTAACTATAATAAGCCTTCAAAATATCTTTTATTACATTATACCTTATATTACAAAATATATTATAAAAAATTGTTTTCAATATATACATCCTTAAAGACTTTAATGTAGTTAATGTACTTAACTACTTAATCAAAATGGTAGCTTGATATTAACTATTTGTAAAAGATAAAATATGCCCTAGTTGTAGCTTGAATGTATAAGTTATCAAAGCGCATAAAATGTTGACCTTCTCAAGGACGCAATTTGAAGATATATGTATAAAAAGACGCTCCCAGACAGAGGATAATGTGAGATTATAAGACCTTATCAGCTTACCAGTGTCAAGTTCTCCAACCACATATATACTGGCACCGATGGGAACCGCTCCATAAACAAAAGATGATGTAGCCTGTATGCAGAGATTCTGGTCATCTAAATGCACCCACCTGAGAGAAAAGAAAGACATGTATAAAGCTCTTTATTGAATCACTCTAGTATTGTACTTGTAGTGTTGCTTTGAAGAGCTCACCTTTTTAGTTCATCATGGAAGAACTCAGACTTGCAGATGGTCATCTGACTGGACTCTGGATTGTCAGCATCTCTGTTCCTCACACCACCGAACACATAGAGTTCCTGTCCAATGCCACATGCCACCGCGCCAAACCTGGGGAAAACAAGTGTGAAATTATACAGCCGCGTTCTTGCCAATTAACAATTACGTCATTAAGCAAACTGCTGATAATAAAGAGTATTCGCAAATTTCAGACACACACGAACTAGTACTCTTGTAACTAATGTAACTTCCCAACTCTGTGTGTACTTTATGAAAATGTCATTATAAAATGTACAGTAAATTGCATAAAAATTACACACGCACTGAAATATCATTACAATGTTTTCTCTCTCTTCTCCCTCACAGCCTTATTTTCAATTCATTCTTGTCAAAAATGATGGTGCTACCCTGACTACGATTTTGAAACCTTTTGCAAATGCTACTGGTGTTGCGTCAGTAGTTAGTACTGATGCAGAGTGTCCCAAATCAGCTACTTATGAGGTTTCATGGTGTTTAAGATGCTGTCTTCTAAGGCAGCAGGCAGCCCATTAGATTGTTTAACAGAGCTATGAATAAAATTATACTCCAAACAAGACAAGAAAACCAGGGAAAATGACTATTTAAGTTCCTCTAGATGGTGATCAATTGTTTCCAGTTACATGAGTTAGACTGATAGGTCCCTTGACTACTATTGCTCTAAAGACACATCTGTTAGACATCACAGATTGTAGGGTGTGTCTTGGTTCTCATAGCTGTTAGTCCCCTATGAAGACGTGCCTTAAAATGTAATCTGTTTAACTTTTGACTTTTGTCTGCGTCATAGGCAGGATGTGAAAAAACATTCGCTTTATTCACATCTACAAAGAGCATGCCGCTTTGAGCATCCAGTATTTGTGGTTTGAATGCATGGGGCCAAGTTATGCTGAATGACGTTTCTGCTGCTGCCCATTATCAAATAATAATGTAGCCTCTTTCACACCTATTCAGTGAAAACCTGGTTACCTAAATGTAATAAAATTACATCACCTTTTTTTAAAGGTAAAATGTTATGAAACAGATTGCAAGGGCCCACTGACACATTTATTATGTTATATAAAAATACAGACAGGCCTGTGCCCTTCCACTGCAAACAGTTAGCTTAAAGTATATTTAAAGGAATAGTTCACCCAAAAATAAACATTTGCTGAAAATATATTCACCCTCAGGTCATACCAAACATAGATGAGTTTGTTTCTTTATCAAGAACAGATTTGGAGAAATTTAGCATTACATCACTTGCTAACCAACGGAGTATGATGCCAATGAATGCAGTGAATGGGTGCCGTCAGAACGAAAGTTCAAAGAAACAGCTGATAAAAACTTAATGATGGGTTTATTACAAATATACAATGTAATACCTACATTACTTTACTGTAATGTTTTATCAGCTGTGTGGACTCTCATTCTGACGGCACCCATTGACTGAAGGTGGGCAAATCATTTAATGCTAAACTACAAATCTGTTCCGATGAGGAAACAAACTCATCTTCATGTTGGATTGTATGAGAACAAGTAAGTTTTCAGCAAATATTTATTTTTGGGTGAACTATTAACTATATTGGGTGAGTGTTTGTAAATTGCTTTGAATAGAATTGTCTAAATGAACAGACATCCTTTTACACACTTTACCTC
>JAUMHP010000073.1:13952856-13982410 GCA_032361065.1 Enteromius trimaculatus | reverse complement strand
GAGGTAGCTCTGGTCCAGGCCTTGAACCCACACGGCAGACATCACCTCTTTCATATGGACCTGGAAAAAAGGTATCCTATTTAAAAAAAACTGATGTGAATATCAGCTCAAACAAATATTAATACATAAATAACAAACTGTTACAAAGTTTAGAGTTAGTAAGTTTTGGCTTGAAATAAATTAATATTTTACTCTGCAAGGATGCTACACCACAAGTTACAGGTTTTTGAACAGTAAGAGTTTATATTTGTTTTATACTGCTCTTCTGAATTTTCTATTTATTAAAGAAGCATAAAAGAAATCTACTCTGCTGTTTTCAAAATAATACATTTTTATTATTATTATTATTATTATTTTAAATATTAGAATGATTTCTAAAGAATCGTGTGAATGGAAAATCAAAGGAATACATTTGAAAAAATATTCAAGTAAACACAGTTTATTAAAATAGTAAAAATAATTAAAATTTTACAGTTTTTGTTGTACATACGAAATGTTTAAAAAACTATTTTGAACTATTTACAATATTACTGTTTTTATTTTATTTTAATAAAACAACTTTGATAAGAATAAGACCATAAAAGACTTTTTATAACATTTAAAATCTTTTTGACCCCTAACTTCTGGACAGTATTTTCTTAGAATATATACTATTGCTTTTATAATTGTATTTATTTTATTTTACATATATATATTTTTATAATTAATTTTTTTTGCAAATATTATATTATATTATGTTTTAACATTAATTTTGAATACTTTTTTTTAGAAATTTGTTGTAATTTGTATTTATTGGTTTTGTGTTAGTTTTAGTTTAGTATTAGTATTAAACAAATAAAAAATGATTAAAAAAATAAATAAATAAATTATATATATATATATATATATATATATATATGTATAGTCAAAGTTCATTTATGTCAAGCAACTAAAATGTGTGCTTTGTTTGTTTTTACAATAGTATCTCTATTTTTAATTATAATTATTAACACAAATAATGAAAGTATTGTTTATATTTTTCTATGCCTGCGAATATGGAACCCTTCCACAACACTTGTTCCACTCACTCGCCGAGCTTCAGCGTCATGGCCGATCCAGCGGACCACGGCCTCCAGAACGTGCTTTTCATTCCCCACATTAAGCTTCTCTATGGACAACAGTTCAGTCAGGCGATCGTGCGGCTGCTCCAGGAACTCCTCTGTATTAGCCACATCTCGAAAATGTGTCTGCAGGTACTCTGTGGCCACATGGTAGACGTGATTCAGGCAGTAATGCAAAGAGAAGACCCGAATACCGATGCAGTTCTCTGCAGTGATGCAGCTCTCCAGGAACTGACAGCACAGAGATTTAAGATCAGTGAGGAGCAGAAGATCAGCGGCCTGGACCACATCCTGAATGGTGTCTTCTCTCAGGGTGATCTAGAAAACAAAGCACCAAAGAGATGAGCGTTTTCAATAAAGGGTCGACTATAAAAGCTCAATAGTGTGACACATGTTTAAAATTTATATACAGTTTTTTTTTAATGCATTTTGTCCAATTAATTTTCCAGAAACATGCCAACTGTTTCCAATTCACAATGTAATTACTTATAATTGATAATGGCTTTTAAAAATCATTTTATGTAGACTTTTTGTTAGTAATATAATTACCTCCCCACTGAAAATGTAGTCCAGTATCTGCCTCATGGTCGTAACAGAGATTCCTTGCAATTCGATTTTGTATACAGATCCATCCTCTTTCGGTGGGTTGTAATTTAATTTGGTCCTGGAAACATGAAGTAATGTGAATTGTGTATATAAAATGCACTGCAAATGTTCTACAAATATGAATCAGCTGATTTAAGATGCTCAAAGATCTGTTTGGTGGTCAGGGTTTTAGACTAAAGTACTGCATATACTTTCTTACTTTTTTTGTGCAATGTTTTTTTACTTTGGTAACAGAATCCTCAACGGACCAAAAATACTGGACTTTTTGAGTTGAGTTGAGCCAATAAGGGCAAAAGGCCATTGATACAAAGTGCACACAGTTCCTGTGATTCAATCAGGCAGACTCGGATTATAATGTGTGAAGAAATGCCTCACCAGATAACAACGGCTCCAAAATATCAGTGTCTTCTGTTTGCTGTTGAATAGTTGTGAAACTCGAATATTAAACATGACAGAAATTTGACAACTGTGGAATTAACGAATTATCAGAGAAGTTTGATGAGTAACCCTAGATAAGCTTAAGACCCTAGTATTGCCCTAGATAAGCGAACCATTGAATGTGAAAAGCAATTTAGTCTGATACATTATTTGGAAGAGTATTTGACTTGCATGAACTGCTACCTCCAAATTTGTTTCAGATGAACAGCCTATAAATCATATTTCTGATTTTCATAGTTCATATAATGTTATTTAGTCATTTTCTGACTACAAGTTTTTTTTTTTAATATATTGAATTAGATATTATTTTTATTTATTTTTATACTTTTTAATTTTTAATTTGGTCACAGCTGTAATAATTTTGTTTTTCACTGTTTATTTTTTATCACTTGTTTTAATGTCTATATAGAGAACAAATATAATATAATATAATAATTAAATCTATATAATAGTCATTTATATAGATCAGTGGTTTAAACATTTTTATATCTCAGTTTATTTAGAGTTATCTGACACAATTTTATTTTATTTCAGGTAATGTTTATTTTAAGTAGTGACTTTTTTAGTGGTTTTAGTTTATTCATTGAATATTAGAGCATTCATAAACTATTAATTTTTTTAGACTTTTAATCACAAATCATTGTCAAACTTTTTTTTTTTTGTCCCCTTTTAGTTCACATGAGGGTGTGTAAACGTCTCTATTTGGGGGGTGAACTATCCCTTTAACACCCAAAGCAACAGGCAAGGTGGGGCTGTTTGCCACACCCGTGTGACACATTGCTCAAGGGTCTGCTACAAGTCTGAGCACACAGAGATCCACTGATCTGTTCTCATTTCATGCAAATGTATCCTAGATTCAAGCTTGTTCTCGTACCTGATGTATGGACTAGCAGCAGCCAGAACGTTTTTCTGAACAGGAATCTCTTCACCTTCCAAAACCAACACAGCATCTTGAAAATGATCTTCTTGTCTTAAAGACTGAAGGACCCTTAGAAGCTTTTGGGAGTGTTGCGGGTCTGACACCACTGATCCAGCATCAGCTCCAGCTGTTTTAGAGTCTGACATGCTGTTAAAACAGACAGACAGGTGATCTGTGAACACAACAACAACAACAACAACAACATGGTTTATGTGTTATTTAAACAGAATCGCAGCTTTTAAATCAATTAAACCCACTCTAGTGCACTTGCAATAAACTTGTTCCTGATGCTCGCTGGAACTTCAGTTGCTCATAATCGGTTGTCTGTTTCAGAGCCACGCACAATGCAGAAAAACAATTTGGCAAGTGACGCTGTGTTAACGTCACCAGAAAGAGCGTTTCATAATAAAAGCACTCCTCCCCCCTCCAAAGAAATTAATAAATAAAAATAGACAACGCGCAGGTATATTTAGAAAGTCATAGAACATATGGGGACATAATTATTAATAAAATATTGTATAATAATATTCGTTTTATAGGTAATATTATTAATTAGGCCATTTTAAGAAATATTTAAGACTGATATGTTCATAGCATTGACATATATTTTGAAAGTGTGTGTGAGAATAATAATGATAATAATTATATATGTTTTTTTATGTTATCATACATAAAAGTATTACAATTTATATCAGAAATGCTATAGCTATAAAATTTATTAAATTTGTGTTTAATTTTACTTTGAATGTTATCTTTAAATGTAATGATATAATGAATGTATATTGCATGAAAGTAGCCTATCCTTATATTATACACTATGTATTACACTATATAGTCAAACGTTTGGAAACAGTAAGATTTTTAAGATTTTTATTTCTGTGATGCAAAGCTGAATTTTCTGCATCATTACTCTTCAGTGTCACATGAACCTTCAGAAGTCATACTAATATGCTGATTTATTAACAGTGCTAGAAACTTTTGGGCTGCTAAAATTTATTTTGAAACATTATGTTTTTTATGAATTCTTGAATGAATAAAACGTTAAAGAGAAGAGCATTTATTTTAAATAGAAGTCCTTTCTAACAATACCATTTAAAAGTAAAAAATAATTTTTTATTATCTTTTTATTTGAAAGAAATTAAAACTTTTATTCAGCTACAGTAGGATTTGATAAGAATTAATTGAAAAGAAGTAATGGCAAAGATTTATATTGTTAGAAAAGATTAATATTTTTAAATAAATGCTGTTCTTTATAACCTTTTATTTATCAAGGAATCCCGAAACACATTTTGCAGTTTGCAACAAAAATATTTGCCATCACAACTTTTCCAGCATTAATATTATAATTGTAATAATAAAGCATATAAGAACGATGACACTTTAGACTGGAGTTATGACTGATGGAAATTCAGCTTTGCATCACAGAAATAAGTTATATTTTAAAATATATCAAAATAGAAACCCATTATTTTAAAATATTTCACAATATAACTTTTTTTCCCTGTGTAAGTAAGTAACATTAACACACACACACAAAATTTACTTAGAAACTGCTAATAAACGTCAAAAGTAAATACAAAGAAACAGCAAGTACACATTGAATTCAACGTGAGATGTTGCAGTAGGCCTATAGACTGAAACATCTTCTTAGATTTGTACTCAAATATTCTTTGTTTTATTTACAACTTAGATTTTTGTTTTACTTTTTACGCTTAAAAAACATGCATTTGTGTTTAAATATTTTGATCTGTCCTGTTCAATTTTTTCTATTCAAGTAGCCCATGTTAAAGCACGTTCAAAATGGTTTAACTGAATGCAGAATAGAATAATGTCGCATGAACGCAGCAGAGAAAATGATCATTTGTAATGATAATTATTTCACAAGCAGTAAAGAGTATTTCTATGTAAAAGAATTAAAAACATATCCTTAGCATGACCATACTAATGCATGAGGATAAAAATGATGCAGATTTATATGTGTACTCATGAGATTTCCCTGTAGGTAAATGTCATATGTTGATTAATTTCAGTTTTCATTTAGAGCCAAGACTCATTTCTTTGAAACAGCCACTCTTGCACAGGTGTAATGCATTTTAATGAAACATTTATAGGACAGTAAATCCCTCTGTTGCTTAGTCATTAAAGGTGTCATCAATCACAGTTTCCTGTCAAGACATTATGGGACAAGAGGTTTGTCAGAGAAGTCTACGGTGGACAAATCTGTCCTTTATGCACGAAAAGAAAGAAAAATTAAGCTGACGCATTGACGGGCCGAAGAAAAAACTGAGGAGAGGTGTTGATTTATGAGAACTGGTGACCTCAAAGATGTGAATGAGTGAGACGAGGAAAAGGATTGAATTAATCTTTCATTAAGAGAGAGCTATATGGTGATTTAACACCGTTTGTGGCACTGATCAGCTGTGCCAATTATCGTAAAGAGGGCAGAGCTATTCCCTTTAATTCTGGTGATTCATGCGTATTTCAACTGAATATAAAGAGGAGACTTTTAATTAAAGTCTGTAGGATATACCCTTTACCAAGTATAAAACCTTTTATAGTGTATTAAATTGGCCCAGACCTTCTGTGACTTGGCATGTCCTATGGCACAATTAAAGAGCCTCCCACCATTAGATGGCGCTCATAGGACATACATTTCAGATTTACTGTTTAACAAATCTCAGTCCATCAGAAAAAAACATATTAAAAAAATAATTTGCAGCATTTTATCAATCTTTAAAGCTTGTATGTCTGGTTATCTATGTTTTAAAGCAGATCTTTGATGCCCCTTTCTATATTTAGAGGTCCTCTTACAAGTATCTTGTCTGTCCCTGATTATTCTGTCTCTTTCAAGCTTTAACCATAAATCCATCAGTATCATTCTCTTTTATATTCACTCTTTAGTGTATTGGGTATCTTGATACCTCACAAAAACAGGAACATGCAGACTTTTGAAGCCAGTGGAAAGATGTGTAGCAGTGCAAGTGCTTACGAATGTGTAAGTGTTGAAGGAACCCAGACTGAGTCATGTCTTATTCCCACCCTTTCCCTCAACTTTCTTGTTTCTTTCAAAAGTCGTATGAATAAAAGACTTAAAAGGCTATAAAAGGGTGTAAAGCAAGTATTTTCCTCTTGCCTTTTCATGTTCTAGTCAGCACGTTTTCTGAAGGGTGTGAAGTGTCTACAGCCCACATCAATGGGCACACCGTGCACTTCCAATCCCTGCATGCCTGTGGCTCTCAAAACCAGTTCTGTGTAGAACCTCTTTCACTGATTAGCCTCTTAATTCTGGTCTTTCCAAAGATTTATAGTACAAGAAACTCCAGATTAAAAAAAATGTTTTATTTAATTTAATTTTTTTTCTCTCCCTAGATTAAATAAGAGTCTAACATGGGGAAGAAAATACGAAATAAAATAAAAGAATAAATAATTAAATACTAAAATAGTGTTTAAAAAAAAACAAAGTTGTGGAAAAGGTCAAAAGGTCAAAGTGCGCAGGGAGAGTTTGCAGGCAGATTTATGAAATAAATAGTTTAAATATTTTAAACGATTTAATGGCATTATGCAGTAATTTTAGTCACTGTTAAAAATAACATTAACTGATAATATATATAAATGTTAATAATATAAATGTTTATAAAATAACTAATGGTTTTAGGTCACATTAAGGACAATAAATAAATAAATGAAAAGTTCAGAGGTAGAGGAAATAGTACACTGCATCCAAAATGTTTGATTTATTTTGATTTAAGTATGCTTCACAACCACTAAGAAAGTAAGTGTGTAGTATGGATTAAATTTGGACATACATTTGTCATGTTGTCATCGTGGAATATATTGTATGCACACTTCAAAAACAAGAAGAAGTAGGTCGCCTGGGTACTTTTTTCCTACTCTTTAAGTACTGTGCATTCGGACATACTTCTTTTGTCACATACTGATTTTTCCTTCTTTAAAGGCTAGTAGGGAAGTATGTGATTTTAGATGCAGTCAGTGAATTTGTAATCACATATAAATGATTAATAATTATCTATTCTGCAAATAATTTTAAATGTTTAATGATGCAGTGCAGTCAATGCCATAGATGTCATATTAGTAACTATATTGTTTAATAAGAAGATGTCACTGATTTTACTACCCTTGTTTTGTCATAAATGTAACAGTTCATGATATGTAATAATGTCAAGATGTTAATAAGTACCCACTTTTATAGGAGGGAACTGAAGCCAACCTATTTTCAGAGTGACATTATCAGCTCAGGGAGAGTTGCGTAGGACTTTTTGATGAAACTGCATCATGTGCTTTCTTCAGAAAAGAAATGAAACGGCAGGCCATTGCTCTCAAGTTGATATGCGGCAGCTCACGCCTGTCTTTAGCAGTCATTCCTTCATATAGGGCTGTTTGTGAAATGCTGCTCTAATCCCAGAGTTATTAGAGTCACTTCATATAGAATCCGATAAGCATTTTTGAGTGTCTAATTTTTTCTCAAGTGCTATTGTCTGTCTACATCCCCCCCCTTTTTGAAACAAAGCAAATTAATAGAAAGCAAAGTGAAGGCAAGGTCAGGATGTCTTTGAAGGTGGTGTGTGTGTGTGCTGTGAGGACCGATTCCTCTTTGTTCGGTCTGAAAGACAGAATAAATGTTTGATAATTAGCTGAGCCTGCGCTGTCCAGAGTTTTCTAAGCAGAGGACAGACTGACAGAATGGGAGCAACCTGAAGACAGAGTCACTGTAAGCATTAGTCTATCAACCTTTCTTTCTCATCTGTAACAATCATTCTTGATGAAAGCATGAGCAAAGGTGAGCCTTCCAGTTCCAGATCCGTCTAAGAGAAACAGCAAATTTAGATTCTCACATTAGTCGCCTTTCATATCTCAACATAGTTTTTCCACTTCCCCTCTCTTATTAGACATTAATGGGTTTTCAATGGAGTTCAATATCCTCAACCCCTTCTTTGACTCGTCAGGCTCCACTGCTCATAAGCAGGAGAATTAATTACAATTGATTAAACTCATCTTTGTGGGAACCCATTCCACATCTAAAAATAATTCACCATTTCCTTTTGTTCTTTAATCAGGCAGGGAAGTTTTCAACATCCCGAAGGAAATTGCCTGACAAAGGAGGGATGTGTTTTGTGATTGGGTGGTCAGGAGACAGTGGGTGGCAGGATTGCTCTTTTATGTCTCTCAACAATGATGTAGAGCAGAAACTTAAAAGACTTAGGAAAACGCTCTGCCTCACACCAACAGGGATGAACTGCAAACAACTGAGCTATCAAAATGAACAATATACAGTGGTGGCCAAATTTTTCTCCACCTTAAAATGGTTTCTAAATGATTTTTTTCTATCTGTGTCAGAAACAGTTTACATTAATTTAGCCACTAACTACTGCAATAATCCAGATTTTTGCGCCACAAAGAGATCTGATCTCATTATCATCCAGTCTGTCTGGAATGACATGAAGAAATTGAGAAATGCCAAGAAATGTACCTGCAAAGCTACAGTACTGTTAAACGTTTTGACGCTTGTGTAAAAATGCTGTAAAATGAGGATGCTGTCAAAAATAATCTAATAAATAGATTTTCTTTATCAATTAACTTCTATTAACTTAATTAAATCAACAGTTAGTGTGAAAACCTTACTGGATTATTACAGTGAATCACAAAATGAATGTTTGGAAATGTAAACTGACATTGCTGACACACTAGGCCACAGCAAAAGATAGAAAACTGACTTAAAACCATTTTTTAGCTGGTGAAAATTCATTGTGGTCACCATGTATAAGATCATTAGTTTATCAAGGATTAATAGGCTATATATACACTCATCTTCCTGTTAACTTGTAGATCAGCAAGCGACTCAGATGTTTATTCAATCACCGATTAAAAGATTCAAACCGAACCGATTCATTTGTTTGTGAATCGCAGAGTTTCAGTGAAACGCATTTTGCGAGAAAACACAAAAGCCTTGACATGTAAATTTTCCTCTTACATTATTGTCTGTCACCGTGTATACTACACGCCGTATGAATCTGACTACGGTTGTCGCAATGTTTTCGATTCACTAAAAAAAGAACCGACTCATAAGAGTCAAATTTGTTCATGAATCGCTACATTGACGCCTTTTATGTTTTTTTTTTTTTGCCCTTGAGAAGAACTGAATTAAAAGACGTTTCTTGCAGTTATTTACAGCATAAGGCGGATTTTTCAGGTAAAATATCATTTCTTTCTTTCATTTCATTAAGATTTTGCATCTTGGGAAACGTGCTGGTGAAAAAGAGGTGCGGGAAACAGTCTTCTCATTTGTTTATTTTAGGAATTTTAAGAGACATCTGTGTCAAAGTTGATATGGTAAACATGACTGAGAACACCATTAAATCAAATGAGCTATGAAAGAAACGTCTGGGCAATAACCCCCATGTAGGCTACACCAGGGAGGCAAGCATTTGAAGCCTGCCATGTTTTGCTGTCAGCGGTTGCTCTCTTAATAGACAGCCAGAAATATTTAATTCAAATGAGGGATTTGCAAGGACTACATCGAGTTTGGGCTCACTTTCGTTTACTTGCTATCATCAGTGACCTGTAAGATAACTGTACCTAGTCGTTTCCATGCCTTTCCCGTTTCCCCCTTCTTAAGTGCACTAAAGTCAGCGTCGTCTCCAGAGAAGGAGTCTCCAGGGGTAAAAGCTTTTGTCATGACTGTGAGAACGATCTCTATTTTCCCCTCTTACCTGCACCTTTCCCGGGAGAAAAATGGAATGTAGAGCAGCGACATGCCACCACACATTATTATACCTTGTCAGGCGTGCTTCATGAGAAATGTTTCTATCCTTACAAAATAATTCCCAAATTCAAATCTATAAAAAAAAGCACAGCCTTCATCCATCATGCATTCATGCCGACATGATATTATGATAGAACTGCCAGTGACAATGCAGACCCCGTGCAGTGCAATTCATTGGCAATCCAGTGCATTAATAGCAATGAAAGTGACATGCTGTTTCTATCATGTTCCATCCCACGGACCTCTTTTTTCCTGTGCATCAGTTTATTACTTAGCTGAACGCTGATTTATCCCCCACAATGTGTTTTTTTGTGGATTTACATCAGAGAGCTGAACTTATTTTGATTTACACTATGGGGGCTGGTTAATATACATGCATACAGTTCATGTAACATCTAAGTTCAGGTTAGATGATTTTTAATGTTTCCAGATGACAAGCTTCATTAGCTCCCTGCTCTGGGCCAAGCAAATGCATTTGAAACTGAGGGAAAATATTGCAGTGTTTTTAAAAAGCACCTTGGGGGTTTAATGTCTCATAAGTGCATGCAAAACATGTGCTTTTCATAACTCCCTCTGTTCTTTTACTGGTCCACATTTTGATTGAATATGTGCATAAACTTAGTTATTCACTTAGTTATTCATTTATGCACACTCAATGAACGTGGTGACATTATTCTACACCCATCAAAACAGTTCTCTTATTGTAGCTGGGGAAATACAAGTGTCACAAAGATGTATGATCCCGTGTAAAATTAAAATTCAGCAAATGTGCTTGGCATGCTGTGAAAAGAACATGTTACATGCTTCTGGTGGATTTCTGCGGGTTGAGTGTACATGTGTGTTCGAAATGTAATGGGCCAATCAGTGCAGAATAAAAAATGATAAAGGAGGACGGATAGAAAGAGATAGATTGATTGATTGTGCTTTTATCTGGTCCTCCTTCATGTGTTGATTTTCAAGATCAGTCATTTTCTTGCTGTTTCCAATAGTGCGCAAGAGTAAGCTTCTGGAATTAAAAATCCCTTTCATTTTCTCCAAAGAGATATGGATTTTGGGAGATAACGTATAAACCTTTCAAGGCAGATCTTCCATGAGCTTTGAGATTATTAATGATATATGCCTGCCTCCGTGTGAGTTGAGCTTCCCTTTTGAAAGAGAGGGAAAAAAAAATCTCAAAACAATTTATAGACAAGTTCCAGTGACAAGTGATTGCCTACTCTTATATTTCCTATATGAAGTGTGTATATGTGAATTATCGAGTCTAACTCACTTATTTATGGACACTCAAGGAACATGGTGACATTTATAGTCACACTTATAAGGAGAGTCTGTAAAATATAGCTCATTGTACTATGTTATGAATTTTTTATATATATATGTACCCATTTTACTTAAATTAGATTCGTTTTCTTACATTGGGGGAACTTTTTTTTATTTCTTTATATTTGAATTTATGTGTGAAATAAACAGTAAATAGTATAAAACATACAGCTTTATAATGTTTTCTAATAAACACATTTTTTTTCTATATTTATTTAAATATAATTTATTTATGTTTTTCTACATTACAGTAGTCATATCCATGGTCCACACAAGCTTCAATGTCAACGACGCGATTGATGTTAATTGTGACCTACAGAGGGCAGCATCGCTCCACAGTCTGCATTGGAACAATTTAAAAAGATTGGGTTCATCCTTTCTTCTGTTTTCGAATCTCAGCGGTATTCCTGTGGGCAGATATAATTAATGGATCACTATTTACATCCCGTCTTTTTGCCCCCATCTCCCCCTTCTTCCACCTGACAGAGGCAAGTGTGCAGATTGACAGATTGGCTATTTCTGTATATCAGCTGTAATTAAAGCTCATTTAGGCTGCTGATGGCATTTTCCGCCCTCTCCATCCGCTCCAATTAGAGACAGTATTAGGTTCCAAACACTTTGGATCAGATAGGCTTATTAAAAGGGGAACACTAAAGGTCCAGGGCAACAATGTACCCTGGTGTCCCGGTAAGATTCCGCGGGTAGCCGGGGAGTTATGGATGTTCTATAATGCATGATGGGCGAGCGCTCGGTATTGATCAGATAAACACTCAGAGCTCAGGATGCTATAGATCACACACAAGATAAATCTTCACTCTGCTAGTGCCACTTCTGTCCTTCCTCCCTGTTTCGCTATTGGGCTACCCACGAGTACATTCAATTCAAAAAAGATAAAGTGAGCAGGGCTTTCAACCAGATGTGTATGGACTCAGCATTAAAACTGATATTATTTATAATATAATTAATGTGAATGGATGTGCATGCCTCAGCCATCTGTGAAAGTCACTGCAAAAACAACACAGCTAGTGAAGTCTGAGTTACTTTTCAGCTACTTTCAAGAAACACGGCCTATATAGCATGACTAGTGAAGTTCGATTCTTAAGGGAATGACTCTTATGAGTTGTTCTTTTTAGTGAATCAAAAATATACATGGCCTTGTGAAGAGTTTTTTTTTTTTTTTTTTGGGAAGGAAAAATACAGCAATGTAAAGCTAATTTGAGCTGAATCTTTTTAGTGAATCAAAATATACAGCGTGACCAGTGATATCTGATTCTTAAGCACATGACTCATTTAAGCTGGATCTTTTTAGTGAATCACAAATATACAGCATGAGCAGTGAAGTCCCAGTCTCAAGCAAATGACTCATTTTGTTCTAATGAATCAAAAAGATACAGTGTGAGTGAATGACTCTTATAAACCACTTTCAGATTGCATAGTTTCATTAGTAGTAATTTATATAAAAAAATAAAAGTATATGAAATATATTACAAAATGCAATCATTTTGTTCTTTTACATTTTTATTGAAACGATCCCAGCATCTGGCAGCAAAATCGCACTTCTGTTTTCCAGATATTTTTCCTGAAATGCAAAAGAATTGATAATAGAGTCGCTAAGGGACTGGAACTGTTGAGAGGAATTATACTCTTAAAAGTATCCTAATGTTCCCACACAAAACTTATAAAGTCGTGCAGCAGTGTAGAAAGCATGGATCTCACGCTGACACACACTGAGAAAAGACAACATGAATACTGAGACACCATTAGTCTGGAGACACTCTCTGCCATTTTACAGCAGCGTATCCATGTGTCCGGTAAATAATTTATTCAAAAGATTATTTCTCCTCCAAATAAATACTAATATGTTTTGAATCTCTCTCCCTCTCTCTGTAAAGTATTTAGAGTAATATTATGAATAATTCATTACTTACATTCAGCCCAAGATCAAACCCATTTCAAGTATGTCAGTGTTCCTGTGGTCCTCTCGTAAACTCAGCAATGGATAATGGCAGTTACGCTTCTTTACTGGACTCCAGGTGGACTATAAAGTCTTTTTAAAGATGTATGAATTTCAAAAAGCATCCAAGGCAAAAACTCTATCCCCCAGGCTTTTTCCTCTGGCTCTACTCAAAAACACTTTGTCATGGTAAACACTTCTTTCAGCATGCGATCAAATGCTTTTGCCAAACATGTCTTCTGTCCCAGCCAACAGCATGGTGCCTAAAGAGCTACATGGACTTCCCATAATGCACCTCATCAGCCGCTTAGATGAAAAGATTGAGGAAAACAGCCAACCTTTAGTCTATTTCTTGGTCTCAGTTTCCTTCACTTATTGTTTTTTCAGTTTAAATGCCTTTTTTTATTAAATATATTTGTTGCATATAATCATCCCATGATTTTTTGGTGGACACGCTATTTTTCTGCCTGTTTTTGCCACCCCGCTTACCATCCTTTCAAACGTCACAGATGTAGAGATACTTCTAAAAGAGTTTTCTTTCTCTTCCAGTCATGCCGAGAGAGAGACTTTCATATAAATGCTAATCTATTTCCAGCCATTCGGGCTTTTAGTAATTCACTGGCAGTTTCTAATGCGACACTTGAATGGTGAAAATAGGAAAGAAACAAAAAGTTGTTGTCACACAGCATGGTTATCGAAAAACAGTTTCTGTTAATGAAGATATTAGAGTGGAGAAACATCCAAAATCATATTTTTCTTAAAATATTCATGTTTTGAATAAAAGCACGATTCCACCTGCAGGGTAAAAAAACAATAAACAATAATTGTCGCTTTATATCCCACTGTGGCACTGTTTGAGTCATTTTTTACATTTGCAATATATATTTCACAATGTATCAATTTCTAATATACTGCAACTTTATATTTAAAAAAATTACTTTAACTTTAAATTTATGTCTCAATTTAATTGCACATTTGCAGGACTGTTCAAACGTTTTTTTCTTTGAAAGAATAAATAGGTTTTTTTTAACAAGAGCTCATAAGCAAGAGTAAAGACGTCAGAAAAAAATCTACTTCAAATGAATTCTTTTGTTAACTCTTCATCCAGGAATCCTAAAATAAATTATATATTGTTACACAAAAATATTGAGCAGCACAGCTCTTTTCAACATAGAGGATAGAAAGAATTCTTTTTTTTTGCACACAATCACCAAATTAACACAACAACTGGAGTAATGAAAATTCAACTTTGTCATTATATGGATTAATTATATAAAAATAAATAAATAAATAATTATATATATATATAAATATATATACAGTATATACTGTATATATAGTTATTAACAACAAAAATAGTTCATTTAAATTTTAATACTACGTCACAAAATATTTTTTTTGCTGTATTTTTGATCAAATAAATGCAGCCTTGAGCATTGGTTTTTTAAAACATTGATTTTCAAAAATAAAAGAGAGAGAAAAATAGCTTTATGACCCTTGACTTTTCATAGAATTTATTTTTATGTTTCCTTGTTAATGTTCATACTGTGTCATATTTTGTTGTCAGTTTATGCATCACTGATGATTGTTTACGTTCTGCTCTTAGCATTAATCTGACACATTGATCACAGAGAAAGAAGCTTTTATGATAATGAAAGCCCACAGGAGAGAACAGCAAGTAAGATGTTCTAACCATGTCCAGAAAGAAAGAGAAGGACAGATTTTATGGATAACCGACAGATATATAGTGGACACATAAGGTGTCTGTGAATGTCTGTGGGTAGGCTATTGGATCAATGAAAACAGCATTAAATGGAGGGATTGTTCTGTGATGTGAAGTCAAAAGCAGGAGATTTGGTGGGTGGGGTGTGATAACAAGACTGCTGTTGGAAAGCGAGGGATGTTGGTTTCTCTTTGATGCCCCACCGATCAGCATCTGTCAGAAGTGAGAGGGAATATATCTATCTTTCCATCTATCCATCCATCCATATACCCATCCATCCATCTTCTGTGTTTGTGTTACACACTGTCTGCTTAGCATCCCCCCTTCTGGCTGATTTATGAAATGCAACATATTTGCATTGTACTGCCTGTAGCTTCCCACAGTATTATTGAAATGTATTATTTTTGTTAAAATTACTTTTATAATTACTTTTTAATTATGTTATTTTTAACCAAGAAATAAGAATTGTAGTAATTAAAAATAAAATATATATTAGGTTTTATTTTATTCGTGATTATACCGCACATGTGACTATAATTTCTTGCTATGTAGGAATATTAATTTATTTCTACTGATAAAAAATCTATTTAGAATTACCATTACGCTTAATTTAATTTGAATATTTTATTATGCCTAACTTATTTAAAATAGTTTTAATCATCAGACATGATGTTAAAATGCAGTAAAGCTGCTGCATGTGGACACGCAGGTATGTGCATTACCTTTTCTTTTCTGAGACAGAAACAACAATTGCTGCAACAATTTACATTGACCCTGACTAACCTCTAGTGTAATGCATTAACTTATTTAAAAAGCTTTTAAAGTCTACGCTGCAAACAAATTTTTTCTCACATTGGTAGACAGTTCATTGCTCAGAAAGTAATGCATAATTTCCTTCTTGGGGCCCCAGAAATGGACCTTTGGCAGTGGAATCTGTCAGTATGTGATATGCAGCTTAACAACTTTTCAAAAACATGGAGGTCTGTATCTTACGGTCTCTTCTGCTGACCCCACTAACAATCTTGTGGGATTGAGTTTCTGTTCAATAATTGTCCTGTGTGTCTACTAGACCTTGTGCTTGCTGTGCATGTAATCGTCTTACAGAACCAATATCCTGCAGATAAAACAGAGATGTGAGATCTAGGAGGACATAGTAGCCTGAAAACTTGAGTAACATGTGAGCCGCAAGGTTACTATACTCCTTGTACAGCTTCTGCAAAACATATACTGTGAATAATATGCACGTTGTTTAGTATGCATGAGAAGACATTTTCCAAACACACTGTTGCCACCTATTCACAGTATCCCACAGTGCAAAGTGCTTGACTTGACTTTAGTTTTCAGTGTTACAAATAGCCCGGAAGTAATGCAATATTCATACGTAGATAACCAGATACACATAAACTGATGGAGAAATTACTTTTGTATCATTTGAAACTGTAAACCTTTATATATATATGAACAATATCTCATGGGTAGATACGTTTATACAGTAGTTTGATATCATGAGTGTGTAAATAAATAATAAATAAGTATACAAGTATTTCAAAAAATATGTCCACATATTTAATAAACAACAGCCATCAATCATACAAAGACAGCATGATATACAGCATTGAATGTAAAGGAATAGTTCACCCAAAAATGAAAATTCTATAATTCTATTCTATAAGATAAAATGGTTTTCAACCACCATAGAGACATTAGAGTCAGCGGTACATTCCAGAAGATTTGGCTGAGGTAAAGCGGCTCTCTGTGGAGTGTAAAGGCCACTGAATATCTGCTGGAGCTCCCGTCTCCGAACATGTATAGCAAATTTGGAAATAGAACTAATCTTTATTAACCAACCCCATATCTGAGGTCTAAGCATAGACATTCTCGCCTACAAAACTCTTAGAACTATATTTCGTGACACAAAACAGTATTATTTAAAAATTATAGTTGATTTGTGCATCTGCCATTATACTAGCTGTGAGAAATACAGCAACTTCTTCAAGTGGAGTGATACAAACAAGGAAAAGGTCTAGGAGCTCTGTTAGAATCTAATATTGCAATCCTATCAGCCAATCAGAAAGAACTGTTGTATAAATACACACACACGTATATATATATATGTATATATATATAGCACGAGTATTTTCACCAACAAAAAATGGTTTTAAGTTGGATAATTCTATCTTTTGCAGGTTTAGGTTCTCTTGGAGATGTTCCCACAGTTCTTCTGGATTGAGTCTGTCTCAGTTTGTTCTGTTACTTCTTGTCATTCCAGACAGACTGGATGATGATCAGATCAGATCTCTGAGTGGAGCACAATAATCCTTGTGCAGACAATAATCTCACTGCATTAATAGAATTAATGACAAAAATAATGTTTGGAAATGTAAACTGATATTTTCAACTGACACGCTATCGCAAAAGATAGAAATAACTGACGTAAAATGATTTTTTGATCATTTCATTATTTTACTGCTGAGCGTACAGGATAGTGCCTATCACATTCTATTCTGTTCTATACTCTCTCTCTCTCCCTCTCCCTCTCTTTATCCTCTACTTAGATCTCGTCTTCTCTGGTCTTTTTCAAGCCAGACTCGCACACAAATGCACGGAAACACACTTACTGTTAATGCATTCAATTTGAATGGATTTCCAGGTAATATTATCTATGTGTGTACGCTATGAATCACACAGGAAATGATTAAAGTTTACGGCCACCCCACTGAGGGTAATGCACCAACTCTGTTATTCGCTAACTCTGCTATTATACTTATGCTTTCTTATTCACATATGCAGACAGACAAAAATCCACTCACAGCTAATGAATCTAAATTTAAAGTAGTTCTTATGAAAAGTTCACCCAAAAATGAGAGTTTTCTGAAAGTGTACTCATCTTCAGGCCATTGAGATGTAGATGGGTTTGCTTCTTCATCTAAACGGATTTGGAGTAATTTAGCTTTACATCAGTTGTTCATCAGGGGATCCACTGCAGTGAATGGGTGCCGTCAGAATGAGAGTTCAAAACGTATAAAAGGATCACAATAATTCACAAGTATTCCACATGACTCGAGTCCATCAGTTAACATCTTGCAAAGTAAAAAAACAACAACATTGTTTAGACTAATCTGCTTAGAACTGTTTTGGACTTGTTTATTTTGATTTTAATTGTGGATATTATGGATCAGTAACGTACAAACAACTGGATGACATTATTTGTAACAAACACAGCTTTTTTTAGCCTAAAATATTAATGGACTTGAGTTATATGGATTTGTGGATCAATGTGATGTTTTCATCTGCTGTTTGGACTTTCATTCTGACGGCACCCATTCACTGCAGAGGATCCGATGCCGAGCAAGTAGCATAATGCTTTAGGAATACATTTTGAACTATTCCTTCAAGGCTGTTTTACCCATTTGTCTTACAGGAAATGCCAAGAAAATGCAGGTATTATGTTAAGTTTCTGTCTTTCTCGACCCCTTCAATCATACTCCCACATGACTGTATGCTACATCACTTGATTGTGTCTAACTATGTATGAGAAAATGACCTAAGACCTCTTGCACTCCTCTGGAGAGTGTTGAGGTAATTACAGTGAGTGCTGGCATGGCATGGTCAAGTAATTTACGTGTACGTGTATCTGGGTGTGAATCTATAATCACATCTTGACGCACACGGCTGCCGTTACTCAACACATCTTACATTAAGTGTTATTTTTTCCCCCTGATCTTTAGGACTTCCCATAATCCTGGGCCTTGTATCCAACAGAGGACGAAGCTTCATGTTTCCTCAATGTCCTTGGTTATGCATCATCACCATGTTGATAAAAAGCAAACATGATGCGTGTATACAAGATGAATGAAATCCTTGTCTTTTCTGTGCATCACTTATGTCAATAGAGATGGGGGAAGTCAGGCGCTAAATTACCCATTACACTGTCCATGCATGAAATGTTTCATTTGCATATTTAATCATGATATGTGTGAGATGTGACCTGGGTTTTTGGTTTCCCCATTGGCCTCTCAGAATATGGTATAGAATAAGGTTATATATTTTCAGAGGTGCCTTAGTGCTTGAAAGGACACGCTGAATAGCAGGACTGCACTGCTTTTATTGATTTCTTTCAAAAGCCCATTGTGTCCAAATCAATTTGCACAAATTCTTCTGGGTGAAAATGGTGAAGTACTGTTCAATTTAAGTGTATTCGCATACTTTAATGTGTTCAAAAGTTGCTGTGCTGAAAGCTCATATTTGAATAAACACACCATTTAACTAACTTTAATTATTTTATTCTATTGCCTGTATCTGAAAGAAAAGTGTCCTTCAAAGTAATTTTATCTGTGGGAGGCTAAATGTTTTGGAGGTAAAGGTATCGCAAATCATAATTAAATTCAAAATACTTAATACAGTTTTTTACATATACACATCTGGCCAAGGGTTGTGGAAATGTTTTTTAAATAAATCTCTCAAGTTATTTGATCAAAAATACAATAAGACATTAATACTGTAAAATATTATTACAGTTTAAAAGAACAGTTTTCTGTTTTAATATAGTTATTCTTGTCATTGAAAATCTGATCTGATATATGTATATGTATATATATATATATATATACACATACATACTTAAAAAAAATACTGTGAGTTTAACGGTAAAAAACGTCTTTGAAATAACTATGTTTCTTCTTCTTTTTTTCAATCAGTTATGTTTATTAGGTTTGTGACTCATCACCACCTGCATTTGGTGAAAAGGTACAAAACAGATTTCAGTTTGTTAATAGGTTGGTATAATGAAATGAAGGTATTTAACTGTAAATTTAACATAAAACTGTAAAAGCTGAAATTATCTTTCCATCTTTTTTAAGGTTGAATTCCGGCAACCACAGCTGCTGTTTTTTACTGTAAATTTTAATTTTTTTTTTTTTTTACAGTGTGTATATATTGTATCACAGTATCCACAAAAACTATAGGCAACAAAAACATTTTAAATGTTTCCTAAGCACCAAATAATTATATTAGAAATATTTTTCAAGAATCATGTGACGATGAAAACTAGAGTAATGGCTGCTCAAATTTCACCTTTGCCCTCACTGGAATAAATTGTATTTTAAAAAATATTCAAATTGTAAACATTTATTTTCAACAGCAATAATATTTCCAATACAAGTCTGTATCGTAATGTATTTACGTGATTGCTTGCAAACTTTTAAGTGTATAATTATTTTTATTATTACATTTTCTGTTCATATTCTATCTAAACATTAACTCTTTAGAGTGGTTGATGCATAACCCTGGCTCTACCCATCACCTAGTCCTGTTGCCTTCGATCCCATCTGCATTCCCTCTTCTCCAGGAGAGAGTCTCTCCGTAACTGTCTTATGCTGTCTACGTCATTCTAGTAGAGCTGTCTCATCAGACTTTAAAATAGGCCGCATATACATAGTACTCAAGAAAACCAACTTGGACCAATGTCAGAAACTGCTACTCTGTTCTTCTCATGCAATATTCAATCAAATTTCTGTCTCTGTACTATTAATAATCAAATTGACATCGATGAGTCAGACTTTAAATTTGGTGATGAGATATCTGGGTCATGGCCTTCTTGGTGAAGTGCTATTTAACCAAGTTATCTCTCAGGGATCAGTCTTTGGACCGTTTCTGATCTCCATCAAAGCACATAATATTATGAGTTATTATAGTTTTGCGTTTTTATTGTTATTTTTGTTTTGTGTGTTTTTATAACTTTGAGAGTTTTTTTAGTTTAGTTTATTTATGCATTATTTTATTTTTATTCATCTTTCATTGGCTTTTAATCCAGTTATTCATTTATTTTTTAGTTTTCAGAAATGATAGTGATACAGAACGGTGTATTCTTTCACACCCTGACATAGATGTGATGTGTAATACATAATTATGTAGTTGAGCATCCTATTATTATTATCCATAATATTTTTTATAGCCATTGCTATTGTAATTTTATACGTAAATCTGTCGCATTAGCACTAATTCTGAAAAAGGAGTAATATGTGGATAGAAATCACAAATATTTGTATTAAACAACTGTGCTGACTGCTGTTACATCTGGGTTATCAGAAGACAGTACAGAGATGTAAACACAATCATGTGCTAGCTAGATAATAAAGCTCTCAGTAATGTTTGTGAATCACATGCACAGCCCTGCAAGAAACAAATGGAAAGCTGAGGTATGCTTTAGTTAGCAATATTGATTGGTTAAGGTTAGATGTGTAGGTGGGTCTGAATGCTTCTTACAGAACTCGGGTCCTCATCTATTAGTCATGAATACGTGGTGGAACATCAAGCTTAAGTTGTCTCATTAAGTATATCTCAGGAGGGACTATACATTTGGTTCAATTATATCTTTCTTCATCAGCGACTTTGCTTCATAAGCAGAGTTGCTAATGAATCAAGGGATTTACCATGATGTGTGTGATCAGATGTAAAGTCTGTGAATACGCAATCACAGACACACAAATATGTTTTCTTCCTGCAAAGTTAGCTGATGAAATGGCTTTAATGCTCTAGAGAACATGAAGGGCTTTGACTGTAAAATATGTAAAAAAAATTAAATAAATAAATAAGTGTTCCCTATTCTAAAGTGTTTCCAATATTTCTATTGAGATTAATTTTTTTATTTTTTTTTGTCATAGTTTTTTTATGATTTCAGATTAAACTTCCGTTTCGGTTACATGTCAAGGCAACATTTGAATTTAAACTCACAAATAGTTAAATTAAAATGTAAAATAAATTATGTAAAAATATATAAAAAAAGAATACAATGGAAAACTAAAAATAGAAATATGTCATTTATTTTTATTTTATCGGTGTGATAATTTGACTATTAACTGACATCAGACAACTGTGAACGTGTATAATAAATGATTAAAATCTTAACTTATATTTACTTTTACATACTATATGTTTGTGTACTATGTATATTTATTATGCACATATAAATAAGAAACATATGTTATGTTTATATTTTAAATGTATTTATACATAAATTATACTAATAACAAATCATGTAAATATTTTCAAAATATATACTGTATGCTTGTGTATTTACACATCATATACATATTAATAAATATACACAGAACACACACATATATTATGTAAACACAAACATGATTTTTGAATGCAATTATTTGTGATTAATCATTTGATGGCACTACTGGATATGATAAAACATACTGTTTTACAGCTGGATATCACCGGTGTTTAGTAACTTGCATATTTATTAGTCTCATACATGGTTTAATCAACTGAGAGGTACTTTTGACCACAAATTAAGATTCATATAGATCACAAATTAATTTACATGTAATTTGCATGGCTACTAGTCAAATTTGTCAAAACACTACAACAAACAATAGATTTTTATTTTTTATTTTATTTTTTTTCTAAAAGGGAATTCGAACAGTTAAGGGGAGTTAATAAATTGTGGTTAAGAACACGAAAATCGAATGTAATCTAACTAAAAGTGCTTAATTTTTTTAATCCGATTACGTAATTTGGATGAAATTATTTCAAGTAATTTGTTACTGCAGCACTGACTCTATCTGTGGTCTGCTATTTATTTCAGCTCATGACAGAGCGCCGATGACTTCACATTAAGACCAGGAACACAAATTAATGTTGGATTTAAATTCAAAGCAGCAGTCAGAAACACAAGAAAGTCCTGGTCTACTCTCTTCAATCATCTCCAAACCTCCCAACAATACGAGTGTAATCTATCATCTGACAGCGAGCGCAGATGCTGTAGTTCAGCTCCTCTTCCCAGTCGGAGGTGTAAAGCATGTGTGCGCTCCTGCTGTCTGAGTTAAGTTAAGTCCGGCGGGGAGTCCAGGTGTTTATCAGGGACCACTGCTGGAACGCAGAGATTCTGTCTGCTGTCAGTCTGGAGCCAGAGCCTGAGTTACGATGCCGCTGAGATGGGAATTACATGTTTTTGATGGATCACCAATTTTGTGCTTGTGTTTACAGCAACATAGTGACTGGAAAAACTGACCCACATACTGGTAATAAATACTGCCGGAGAGACACGAAGAAGACTAGCTACACTTTCATCTTTGAGAACAGAGAAATGAGCGAGACACAAAGATCTAGTCCACCTGTTAATGATTTAGCAAGTGAATACAATGCAGATTATGTGAAGAACTCTTTCAAAAACCTGTGGAACTTGATCTAGTCACACAGCATAAGTATTATTTAAACAAATAATCATATTAATAAATACTATTGGATAAATTAATATTCCTTACCACAACATATGCTTGAAACTGAAGTGTTTAACTGTATTTTAATTATATAAAAAAAATATAAACATGTAAATATATTTATATATTTTTTTATACAATTAAAATGTAAGTACACAGTAAGGCCATCTAATATGAAGTGGGACCAAAAAATATATAAAATAAAATAATAATAATCAATTAAAGTACACTTTTATGACTGTTTCTTAACACACCAGTTTACACTTAAAAGTGCACGTGGTAATAATGAAAAATAATTAAAAGTTCTAAATTGTATTTTGAGTCATTGTTTTAACAATCATGAATTTAAAAAGTGCCCTTATTTTAAATATGTTGACTAGTATACTTAAGTACTGATTATTATTGTAACTGCAATGGGTTTTTTATGAAGAACATTCGGCAAGATTTAAGTTAATTTCAGTGTACATGCAATTAAGTGTCTAAAAATATTATATTTAATCATTTTAAAATATGTTATATCTGGAATAAGTATATATATATTAAAATTATAAATTGAAATCAACCACTAAATGTTGACCAATGGTCTGTTATTGTATGTGCTACAGTATATATGACTTAATTAAGCAAAAATATATAATGTCAGAAAGGAATAATGGCTTAGACCAAAACCATCGAATGACGGTTGCCATCAAAATGAATAAAAATGCCCCCAAACTTTGAGTGTCAGTATGAGAATGGAACAAGATCATCAATACAGAGCGTTTCAGCATCACTTCACCTTATGTTCCAACCCCACATCAATTATTCACTGACTTTAGATTAAAATTTACGACGAAGCTTCACATTGAGTCCTGGAAATGAGCTCCACACCATTGCCCCGAACGTCTGTCAGTGCCAAACTTTCCCTGACTGCTCGGCTGATGTAGTGACACTTCTCCAACTTTTACTGTCGCACGTATGACTTTTTCACATTACAGTCTCGGAAAGGCCAGAGTAAAAATGTATTTCTTTCTCTCTTTCTCAAAGTAAAAAGTCCAATCTGTTTTTCTGGATGGTGTGTTGCTCTGACTGGCTATTTTTTTTAACATGGTACTAGGTTTATTCATTTTGAGGAAGAACAAGGCACTGGATTTGCAGGCCCTTCAGATCGTGAAGGCACTGCTAATCAACACAGTGGTGCTTCATTCCCAAATAGTAAGTGTTTTTGAAAAGCCATTTATAAACATTTCAAGTAGTGGATATTTATTACACTAGTTGTATGTTTAGCTGAACTCTCTATGCCATAAACAGCAGGAATAATATCTAAGTAGTACTATCTAAGTAGTTTGTAAATCAGGATATCGCTTGCTGCGTTCCTAAATGAATAATCTATTTTAAATGAATCGGTTAAGTGAGTAAATTAATGACTCACTTGTCCTAAGCTACTGGAGTTTTTATGTCTACTGTATATTTAAAATGTCATTTTGATAGTTCTGTATAGGGCTGAACTCAACTGAAGATCATTCATTTGAAGTGATTAGCCAACTAATTGAACATTTATAATAATGAACCTAATAATTCATAATAATGAGCCTTTAATTGCCTAAAGGTTGCCACAGCAGGTTGACGTCAGTATTTTATGCTAATTTTACATTAAATTAACGTTGGTTTCTGGTTACACAACCTGACAGTAAGTCGACTATTAGGGGGCAGCCCTAGTTCTACATTCAGTATATTTTATATTTAACACAATAATTTAATTATTTATCTTTATTCAATTTAATGTATGCATTTGCAACTGCAATGTAAAGGCATTCATGGCGTATTTGAGTCTTTTTAAATATATCTAAAAGCCATTTCTGGAGTTCAAAGATAGATTTTGTTGATTTCATTTAATCGGTAACAGCCCTAAACAGTATTATAATTCGTTTTATGTTTATTGAATACATAGAAATGGTTTAAATATAGACATGATTACAGAAATAGTACTGTATACTGAACACTCAACATTTGATATGATATGTCTAATCACATTTCACAATAATTTCTCTTGTGTTCTCTGTAAAATTGTTCAGAGAGATGCTAGTCTACCTTTTTATCTAGTCTAACTTTAACGCTATAGTGAGATCCAACCTTCAATGACACCTAAAAAAAGCAAATTGTGATCGCTTTTATGTTTGTAGCTCTAGTCAGAAAAATCAGTCCAGGCAAAGAGTTGGAGTTATGTTCATATTCTCAACCTTACATGAACAGCAGCCTTAGCAAATGCCACTAACGCGCTTCATAGTGCTGTAAAAGTAGCAATTACTGTATTTCTTCCCTTTAGATTCCTTCACTGAATGGACTTGACTAGTTACAGGTGGCTTTTTAAATGTTATTCTGTTTTAACAGGCCTTTGGTCCTTTAATAGCCCTTTAACATTTGTTCGGTACAGCACACACACACACACACACACACACACTTATTCCCTGAGCGTACACCTCGGCACACAAAGAACTCCTGAGGGAAAGCGTTTTTAGAAAGCAAGAGGAAAGATGGGGCATCATCCTCTCGGTTTCACATCCATTACCCTGCGATCCGCCGGGAGGAGAAAAACATTAGCCAAGAAAGAAAGAGAAGAGGAAAGGAAGGAAACGCTGCTGTCGTTATAAGTGCCACCTTCCCATTTTTCATTTAGTCTGTTCATTTTTTTTCTCTTCCGCACAGTGAGATATAAATTAAAGCTACGACGTAAGCTATACAAGCCTTCTTTTTTTGGCTTTTCCTCCACTTTTATACACATATAGGCATCATGAATAGAGCAATAGAAAACATGCAATGCTAATCAGGCTCATTATCACTCCAGCACCTGCGCGCTTCTCTTTCAACAAGGACAGGAGGAGAGGATGGTGACAGAACTGGGAATATGAAATTTTCATATTGCCTTTAGGAGAGAATGTATTTTTCTTTCTCGTGAAAGGAGGTGGGAGAGGTTGAGTTGACGCTTTTAACTGCGGTTAGAAAGGTGTCAGCTGCTTGGTCTATTCACTGACTCCATCAAAGCACCTCTCAAAATGTCTCTCTGTGGCTGCTTTCAGATTTATGAGTCCGCCACACTCAGAAGTAGTTTTGCGCTCGAGCATTAAGACTTTCTTCAGGGCCCCGTGTTGAGTGCCCTAAGAAGTGCACCGGAGAGTGTAGACTGAATTACTTTACTTGAATTTCACCAATGAAATCGGTTAGCATAAGCTCTACAAAAGGAAATGAGAAGATGCTTGGACCGTAGAGGGATCAGATATCTCTCAGTCCTCCCAAAGCTCAAAGTCATAAAGGCCACATTCAGAGCGCAGCTGAATAGGGCTGTCACTTCACTTCTGCGTAATCTCCTTCTGTTCGGTTATTTGCGGTGACAACCACATTCCAGAGTGACAAAAATCCAAATCCTTTAACCATACTGCCATTAAATCTGTTGAAATGTATAAAACTGAAATGTACAATGTGATGATGAATATTGTTTTGTAATATTTTTTTTTTTTTGTTATATATAATATATTGGTTTCACTTTATTTTGATGGTCCCTTTAATATATTCTGTTGATTATGAGTAACATTGCACCTACATATCTACTAACTCTCAATAGAATGCTAGCAGAGTGGACTGGTAGGGTTAGGGTTAGAATAGGTTGATATGTTCTTGCAAAGTTACTTATAGTCAGTAGAGCGCCTTTTGGGAGAGATAAAGAGTTAGCAGATATTAATTAGAGAGTGAACTAATATTATAATGAGAGTAGTTGACGTGGGTGCAATGCTACCTATTGTCAACAGATTGTTCAAAAGGGACCATCAAAATAAAGTGTTAGCAATATATTTTAAAATGTTTTTCTTCATTATGTGGTTTTAATTTAATTAAATTAAAAACATTCACACATAAAAAATAAAAAAAAAATGTGGGTGCTCGACAAAATAATAATACACCATAAATTAATTAAAAATAAATAAATAAGTATGCTTTTAAAAACACTACAATTTGTAGATTGGGTAACAATTATATAACAAACTATTTATTTGTAGCTATTAATGAACTTATATGGCTTAAACTAAACTAAATAAATATTTTTCTAAGCAAATATATTTGTAAAACTTTATAAGTAAAATTGGATTATTTACTTAACCTCGTTACATTCTAAAAACAGATTAACATTTTATTTTATTTTTTATTTTTTGTAATTATGCAGTAACAAGGTTGTTTGTAAAATATGTGAAAAAGCCAGAATTATGTTTTTGGTTATTAAAACTAGCTGTGGTTAGTGCTTTTAGATTCTATTAATATGTTAATACTTTGGCATATGTTTGAAATCTTGATTCTAAGAACACTTTTGTTTACTCTGTACAACAGCCCTGTTTTGCACTGTATCGGGACACCATCTGGGTTATGAGGGAAAACCACTCGGGAAGCACTGTCTTATACTGTACTGACAGTCAAATGCAGAACTAAATCAATAAATAAAATGTATCCAACATACGGTCTGCTAAAACATACTCATGTCCTCTCAACAGCTACCTTCCTCGTGGGATCAGAACTAGAGCAGCTCTTCTTTAGTTAATTAAGATGAATTAAATATATAACTCTTCTCTCTAAAGGACCGACACAGTGCACACAAGATTGATCTTTTTTTTTTTCCTCCATCAGACCATTCCAGACCTTGCAGCGTTGCCAGGGTTACCTTTCTCAAGTTTGGAATGAAGGACACAGATTATACTGCGAAAGCCAAACATGCTGCAGTCCATTAACATCTGCTTTAGTGATCCGGTCAGTCAAGACAGACTGGCATTCACACCTGCTACTAACATGTGTCTCAAAGCGGCTCAAGTGAGCACTTGTGCTTTCGATTTCATCGAGTCTCTGATTTCATGACTACATACATTTCACTTTACCTCAGCACGATCATGTCAAACACACGAGAAGTCTATGTGGTACTTTACTGCTTTCTAGAATGCATTAGCATTTACACTATTAATTCCTTTTTAAATCGCATGTTTACAAGATGGATCGTCATACCAGGTGTAAATGAAGCATATGTGATTCAGACAGTACACAACTCAATTCCTTCATTAAAGAAGCCCATAATAACATTTCATATAATGGCTCATCAACCAAAATCCATCTTTTCAGAAAGCTGTCGTACAAACAGAAATTAATGTGTTTTTAATGTGCAATCTATTTTGATGAACTATAAGTCCTCCACGACTTGCTAATTCATTCTTCTACTACTGTTACCCACAATCCCCAAAAGCAATTTAACAAATTGTGTCGCTAACTAAAGAATATGTGAACAAGTTAGCAGTTGTGATGGTGTTTACATTGATTTATTTTTTCTTATAATCAGTCCTCTAAGAGCAAGACATTAAAATAAAGAGTGTTTTAACAGCTCTTGTGTGGAATCAGAATTGGTGACGTTCTAAAATAAAGCAAACATCCCCGAGAGATTCTCCACAGCAAGCGTTTAGTAGAGTATTTGCATACTTTAATGGATCCATTTTGCTAAATGTGTTTATTTTTGAAACCCCTTTCATCCCTGAGATTATAAATGGATGTAGCTTGTAAATTGACAATAGCATAAATGCTTGATGATTTAGGGGATTTGTTTGAGGACGTCTGCATTCCCAAGGAACTTTGAATCGACTGTTTCAAAATAAAACAGTGTGTAAATAAATTAAGTGAAATGTTCTGACATGCAAATTAAAAAGGAACTGTCCTAATGTGTCTTCTTAAATTAAATAGACAATTTATTTTGTATTTAAGTGAATGAAATGTATAACTGTTTTAACAACACTTCAAATAGTAATAATAATGATGATGATCTTATTTTCTGAACACCTAAGATCACCTTAAATCATAAAAAAATTTATAAATATGTAGTACAGATATTAAAGATAGATAAAAATAAAGAAATTGGGTTTTAAATGTATAGATTGTATGTAAATTATTGCAATATAAAAGTATATAACATAAAATTAATTAGTAATTAATTTCAGAAAACTGCGCTTAGTAAATGATTTGATTATTGTGTCATTATATATAGAGAGAGTTTAGAGGAGCTAAACTGTATTATTCTATTATTATTAGACTAAAGCAAGCATTGAATTACATTCACAAATGATCTTGGTTGCAAAAATTCACTTTACAATAATATACTGCTCTTCATATAATGTAGGCAATCCTACGTTATATCTCATATCTCAGCTCAATCTCTTTTTTTCCAGCATGAGACAGACAAAATAAAGGTTTCAGAAAGGAGAAAACAAGGAAATACTGGGAATGAATCTACAGCTTCCTCAGGGAAAGGAGGAGCAAGCAAACAGAATATAATACAGGACAGTAAATATTAGCAAAGCAGCAAAGGGGATGGAAAAGAGTCAACAGATCTATTATTTATCAGCAGACTTAGTTATCTTATATATATATATATATATATATATCTATATATATATATATATTTGGAAGTGTCTGTTTACACTAAGTGC
>JAUMHP010000073.1:13927351-13944052 GCA_032361065.1 Enteromius trimaculatus | reverse complement strand
TGATGTACAAATCAAAGCAATATAGAAATCCTGGCCAGGACGCGTCCGGAGAAAATGGCACGTATGGTCACCCTAATTTACAGTGACCAAAACTTAAACTGGAATTAAATTTAAAATGTGATAAATTAAAACAAAATATTAATATGAATAAGTTTTGTAGTGAATTATTAGCTTAGTAAATATAATAAACCTTAACAACACGTTTATTTATATACAAATGTAGAAACTATTACTGATAATTTCTTAATGATAATATTAGTAATTTAATCTCTCATTTAAAATACAACTTTTGAGTTGCCTCAGGTCACCATCTGATGACCATTTGATGTAAAATCTGGAGCAAAATCAGTATTAGTGGTTTTGAAGGCAGCTAGTGGTGCTGTTCCTCTGCATGTGCTTAAGTGACCTTTCACCCTTTTGGTAGCCATATTTGATTTGGCTCCATGTTCTTAATATTATCACACTACTACTAATTAAACAGCAAAGTCCTTCTCCATCATTCGTAAAAACACATTGTCTGTAAGTGTTATTGGATTTATACCTTCATTTATATGTAGATATTTGTCTGATATTATTTGATATTCAGCTAATTTAAAGAAAGTGGAAGGGCAGGTGCATGTATCTGTGTTTTGTTAAATATTGCTACTTTAATTGTTAGGATACTTAACCATGTTTCATCCATGTCTTGTTCAGACATTCTTGAGAAGTGTTTTATTCTGTTTGGTCAATGTGTTGTTAGTAATGTGTTTTGTAACAGGAGTCAGAACTGAAAATGTCCTTCTGTTGTGACAAATGTGAATGACTTGTTTTGGAATTGTTGGATTTGTAATGTCCGTTTCGGACACTACTAGCGCTGACAAATGACCGTGTGACATTTACGATTCAGAAATGGCTATATGGTATTCAGAAACTTAGTCACTCTGAAGTTGGACTGAATTGGAAAGATACATATATCATCAAACTTTCACAACAACTTGCAATTATTTGTTTGAGATTGTATATCCTGGATTAGTTGAAATTTCTTTTACAATTTTGCTATTTCATGCTAAATTAGCTCTCATGGATTTTTCTCCTCAGTTGTTATATTATATCATGATAAGGTTTACTTCATTCTGCAGGTTTCTGGCTGTGAATATAATGATGTAAGTTTCTCATTTTGTATGAAACTTGACTACCACTGTAAAAAGATCTCTGTTAAAATGGTGAACAATGTATGATATGATACTTTTATTCAGCTTTTTGTCATTTCTGAGAGAGCTTACTGGACACATTGAGGTTTGGAGATTGACTCGGAACGGAGTAGAGTTGGGTTACAGAAAAAAACAGCAAGGAAATGTTGCTCTTTATATTCTTTTAGTGCAATATTTTCCACTTAAAGCCTCGCTTTGAAACATATACACACAGACATCTTGAAATGTTGTCAGTAAAGCGTACTAAAATATAGTAATCATCACTAGAGCAAATATATACCCGCTTCCAGGTTTTGAATGCATGCTCCTTAAGCACTTTTTGAGTCTTTATTACCTGAAGGACCGCAATTTTGCTATTTGCAGATTTAAAAACGTCGTCAGTCATGCATCTAAAAGGAAAGTAATGCAGAAAGAGTGACCCTTACCAGTTTTCCGACTCAGTGTAAAACATGATGAGTGTGCATACAGGTAGGTTAGATTTAGCGATTGTTGATTTGGACAAGATGTACTTTTAATGAGATTTGGCTTTACTGACAAACATGTCAGATGCCTGGAATTTTCAGCCTGTGTATTCTTTATTGATTTCAGCCTTTGGCTAATTTATTATTTTTTTCAGTAACATTTATGAATAGAGCTGTTGGTATTCTGAAGATTTGCCAAGGAGTGAATGGTGATAAGTCATGAGTGGGTTTGTTCTGATTCGAGCAGCGCACACACACACACACACACACATGATTAGATCATCATTATTGCAGCCCGCTCTATGCACCCACCCACAGTGCTCAGATAGCACTGCCAGTGTCCTCTATGAGTCTCCCTGCCCACATGCTGTCTAGCCTCCTAAATACACTTTCTGTCTGACAGAGTCTGATTCTCATCATATGAGCACTCAGTAAAATGATCATGCTTTTGCAGTATGGTCTCTTTTAAATAAAACTGTCTGTGTACTCATACCATTACACAACCTTCTATACTCTTTGAAATAAAGGTTATTTATCTTTTTTTTATTTTTGGAATCTTTATTTTTAAGAGTGTGAGTTTTCAAAAACAATGTCCATCCATGTAAGTTGTGTTCATCAAATTACTTAGAGCAGTGGTGAAATAAAATGAAAATTCTGTCATCATTTACTCACCCTCAGGTAGTTTCAGATCTGAAAGCATTTCTTTGTTCAGCAGAACACAAAGGAAGATATTTTAAAGAAAGTTTGTAACAAGGCTGTTTTGGTCACCATTGACTACCACAGGATTTTTTTTCCTATTATATAGTAGTCAGTGGTGACCAAAGCAAAATAACGTTGTGTTCTGCATATACTGAACGAATTTTTGAAATGCTCAAAGAAATGTTATGTGAAGGTATAATTTAATACCTTTTCGCCAATTCTGATCAAATAAAAAGTGACATGTCTGGCTCATAAAGTAAGAAAATTGTTGCATGTTCATTAACACACTAATTGAAAACGTATGTTCTAGTTTGTATTCACAGTGCACAAAATAAACACATACTCCAGCAATGAGAGTTTCTCTAATACCAGTCAGATGCAAATGTAGTGTAATATTTGGCAGCGCCATCAAATCCCAAAAACGTTGTGATTTATAGCCCAATCTCAGCTGTAGGTGGTGAATGAGATTGACATTTGGGTTAATTTATTCTTTTCTATGCCGTTGCCTATTCTTCTCACAGACCCTTGTCTTTGTTAACCGTCTGCAAGATCAGTCAATAGTAATTGATCGCTGTAGCAGGATTACTCTGCTGCTACTTCACGATACATTCAGAGAAGTCATTTATATCATTCCTGTTGCCCATTCATCATAATTTACCTGTTAACAAGCAATCTCATACACTCATAGAGAGAGCAGATACATTCAGCGTATGTGATCACTCAATTCTATTAGAAAACAAACAAGGAAGATAAGCTGCAATGTATTCATCTTCCTCATTAATATCAGCTACCAAAAATAACCTTGGCGGCAAGAAGGCTGATGACTTCAAACTATTAAAAGAGTTTAGCAAAACCTTTTGGAAATGTTATTCTTTAGCTCTTTGAAGCTGTGTGTTTTTCTTAAATATATATTTTTCATATTATAATTATTGGTTTATTTTTTTTTTTATTGTTTTTGTTACTATTATTTATTTTTTTTATTTTTTTATCATTTTCTAGTCCAGATATTTTATTTTTCTTATGAAATACTCAAAATTATGTCTTTTTAAAAATTATTTTTATTATAACGCTGTACCAAATCTGCATATTTTTTTCTTAAAATATATATATATATTTTTTTTTTCTAGTGGTTGCTTATGGTTTAATCTGGCAATTATTATATTTTCTGGTAACTGTTTACTTAATATGGTAACTATTATATTTTAATCCTTCCGATATGAGTCAAGGTTGCTTAGGAGCATAATAGCACATCCCAACAACCTACATCTTTTGCAAATAGCAGTGCCTGTTATTTCTATAGTGTTTCAAGGTGAGTTATGTGCCAAACTTTAATACTTGTGTAAATTATTTTTTTTTCAAAAAAGTTTGAAGTCACACTTAAATGATGTCTCTCTGTGTACAATGCGTCGCAGGGCAAGTCTAACCTCTGTACCAGTCGATAAATTGCGCTGATCTCATCTTCCATAGCACAAATGATTGGTGTTTTATTAATTGAGAATCATTAGATTGCTGTTAATGGAAAGTGCTTTTCTATCGCAACTCCTAATGAATTGACTCCATGATGCTGCGGTTGTGGAGTTTCTGTTAACGCGGTGTTATTTTAAACCTTAATGGACCATTATGCCACTATCAGGACCATTTGCTGTTGGTTTTTTCATGCCTTTGTATTTTCTTACACTTTAGAAAAGGAAAGCGGCTCTTTTGTCCATAACCTTCTTAATGTCCGAAAAGGACAAAAGGTCCAAAAGCTCCAACTGTATGATCTGGTTTATGTTTAGAATAATGCAGATCCCCATATAGACCAAAATCAATAAGGATGCAGTTGGAAAAACTAAGATTTTTCACCAAAAGGTTTATGGTCTTGATAAGCGTACTCTCTAGAAAACGTCTGTAAAATATTGTCTTAAAAATTGCACTCTTCAGAAATGCTTGAGGGATTTTGGGGTTTTGGTGATGCTATTTTTTGCTTTGTTTATATTTATCTTAGCAGGGAAAACGCTCTTATCTGGGGAAATTGCAACACAAGTGCTGTATCCAGTTCCTGCAAAAACCATACCTGCAGACGTTTGCACAAAGTGATTGTGTTTTTAGAAGAACATTTAGATTGTTGAGGACCTTTTTAACTGTACATTTAACAATGCATTTGTATCATATACACTGTTAGAAGTTTTATATTAGTATCTTAAACAGTTCACCAAAAGTTTAAATTTGAGATGTTAATGAGTTGTTTGGAGAACATAGCATTACATGACATGCTCAAAAGTGGATTCTCTTTAGTAAAAAAAAAAATCACAATAATCCAAGTAATCCACATGACTCCAGTCCATAAATTAACATCTTGTGAAGTGAACATCTGTGCTTATAATAATAAAAAAAATCAATAATGAAATGCATTTACCTGATAATTAAGTGTTTAATCTTGTCATTATACATTATTCTATTCTCCAACTACTATTTTCTATATTATTACTACCTATTCTCCATTATGTTCTTTATAAATTAATTGATTGACTGGAGTCGTGTGGATTACTGTTCTTATGGATAATTGTGATGTTTTTATTAGCTGTTTAGATCTAATTGTGACGGCACCCATTCACTGCATAGGATTCATTGTCTGTGATATTATAATGTTGTTTCAACGATTTGACATTCTTTAGCATTTCGCATTAAAAAAAAAACTTTTAAAAGAGTTCTTGCGTACATGAAGTCTGGACTAGTTTATGTGCATTTAAAGTGTGTTCTTCCACTTTGTGATTTACTGTAGTCTAATGAAATGCCTTTAAATTGATCTCAAATTCTAGACAAAATGTATATATTTCTACCACTTTACATACCTGTAGCCTAATTAATATCACACGAAGATGTTGTTTTTTTGACCGTTTTAATGACCATGATTACAAACAGCATATACATTTTTTAAAAACAGTTCAATAAACAATACGTTAGTTAAGAGACTTACGTTTAAGACACCAGATTTCCTGTTTTTTTACTACTACGACAACAAAAAAAATGTTGTTTTGTTCCTGAATGAATCATCTGTTCAAATGATTTGGTTCAATAACTCACTTATTTACAGAGACTTACTGCCAATTATTATTGTACATTCTAAGTATGTTGTATTATTTTAATCATTTCAAATATCATTATTCAAAAGACAATGGACATGTTTAGAAAAAAAATGTCTTTAAAAGGTATTAAAAAAAAAAAATCGACTTAATATATTCGTTTCTTTCAGTGTGACATGACCACCACACAGAATATGAAATATATCAGACATTTTAGAGTCTTATGAACCAAATTTTAAGATATTCTGAATTTCTTAGTTCTTCAGTTCAACCTTTCCCTCTAATATGTAATGGAGGAATATTAAATAAGAAAAATGTACTTTTACCAGCACTCTCAGACTTTTGGTCCCCACTGTATTGTCTACTTGTTTGATCTCGTTTGCTCAGTCTCAGAAGTTTATTTGGCCGATGGAACTGAGAAGAGACAGCAGCAGAAGCATTTCTCTGATCTCTCCAGGTGATTATCTGGAGATTAGATTATGATGAAATGTTGCACCTTCTAATTTAAATATTCATTTAATCTGTCATTTCCTGCAGAGTGTGCTATCAGAAGAATGCAGCACAATTCAAATCGCTCAATTCTTTCCCTCAGCTTTCTGATTGCCCATACTGAGCGCTTGACTCTAAAGGGAGATTAGTTTACGGAGATGGGAAAACATGAATTTAATTGCTTTTCAAAGAGTATGCAAAGCATGTTTATTATAAAGCTGAAAGCTAACTCCTTCTTAGTACGCGTCTCCTCTCCGCCAGCGTTCCAAAGTCTGCTTGTGTTCCTAAAATAAACGCAGTAACTAAAACTCTATTTCCGTGTGCTTCAGGTTAAAAGGCCCCGAAGACACACGATGCTTGATGATGAGTTTCTCGCAATTTATCAAAACAGCAAACACTCCTTTATCTCACTCCGGCAACACACAAGCCAAATCTAACAGAAGGAGACACCGTCAATACACCATGCTAGAAAGCAAATAAACTCACAAACAAAATCACAGTTATGTTAGTCAGGATCTTGGCGTAAAATAGTAGTTCTCACCCCCAAGTGTGACGAGAACTTGCATGAAGAGTGGATTTTTAACTGTCACAGGCATTTGACCGCAGTGCGCTGCTCTTTTCAAACATGCTGTGAAAAGTGCTGGAGTTGGATGTGTCGACTACTGCCGACTACTGCTGACTGACTCAGCTCCCTCCTACATATGACAGCAGGTACGGCAGCGCTCTCTGTCTATTTGTGTCACCATCTTTTGACTTCCTATTTTAATTCGCACACTTGTGCCTGGCAAACTCGTCTCTTGCTGTTTTTGTGTGCATTTGTGCACTTCTTCATTTTTTTTGTGGTGTGTATTTGTGGCTTGTAGTTTTCTCTTCCGTTACGACTCTTGAGAGGCAACTTTGGATTTTGGTTATGCAATGCTTGTTTTAAAGGTTGGATACCTTGAATCTAAAATGCTTTTACTTTCATTCCTCATACGCACTTCATTTTTTTTCTTCCCAACACCCTGTGAACCCAAGGGCTGATGGGATATTTTACAATTGAGATCTCACATTGAGATGTTAAGTCATAGCCTGAGAGATGAGCTCATATGAGATCAGGTTTTGGTTTTATTGTTTCAATCTGTTTAAAAAAAAAAAAAACAACAATCTGTAAAACCACCAATGCAGATTGATCCAGCTTATACTGGAAAACATTGTTTTATCACCCTGCTGAAAAAAATAGATAAAACCAGCCTAGGTTTAGGTCGGAAGTAGCTGGTTTTAGCTGCCAACCCCTCTGCTGACCAACTTAAACCAGCTAAGTCCAGGCTGGGAGACCAGCTAAAACCATCCAACCAGCCTAGGATGGTTTTAAAGGAAAGGAAAGGACGTGAGCAGTGGGCAGCCATAGCTGCGGCGCCCAGGAAGCAGTTGGGGGAACGGTGCCTTGCTCAAGGGTCTCACCTCATTCATGGTATTGAAGGTTGAGAGAGCGCTGGTTATTCACTAACCACACCACAATCCCTGTCGGACCTGGGGACTTGAACCCACTACCTTTGGGTTACAGGTCCGATTCGCTATCCGTTAGGCCACAACTGCAAGTTAGTTGTTCTGTTAACTTATTGTGAATATGTGCAACATTTATAAAAATATGTCTAAGCACCAGTTTCTTTAAATAAATACAATTTTTGCTGACCCCAAAGTCATTGACATAACAACATAACAATAGATATACTGTTAAATCAAGAACATTTTCTCATTGTCGAATATTAACTGAATGTATGAAAAACTAATTAGAAGTAATAGCGGGGTTATGTTTGTTCTGAGAAAAGGTCTGGTAGATAACAACTAATTCTATTTGCATATGCCTCTTACAGTAATGTAATGATTTCTTTGATCTGGCCTACATAAGTGTCCAAATGCAGCATTTTCTGAAACTATTATAGGAAGCAAAAGCTACAAGCGTTCACAAAAATCTAAAAGCTATTCTTTTGATCAAATTAAATTAACTGTGACTAATCTACAAGGCTACTAACGAAGAGACATTGAAGATATTTAAGGGGGAAATATCTTCATGAACGTGACATATGAACAGGTCGCCCACTCAACCCAGCACTGTAAAGACCACTATACAAGGCACTTTTTTCCCAATTGTCCTTTTCTTCTCTTTTCTGCTGAATCTAGAGCTGTTGTTCTCACAAAGGCCGGAACCTACGGCCTTGAAACATTCACTAAAGAGGTGCTGAACAATTTCCAATAGAGGTCTAGTAGAAAGCTCATCACAGCGCTGTCCTTGACTTGTTGATATGTTTGAGAGATGTACTGCACTTCCAACAGGAATACAATATTGGATGAGGAACTCTGAGGCTGTCAGAGAGAGACAAGCAAATAACTGTAAGATAACCCTCATGCACAGCCATGCAGATAAATAGTTTGTTGTCTGTTATCTTAATAATGTCTACCCCTGAATTGATTTAGAAACGAAAGGAGACATCCCGTCAACACGCTGAAGACGCTCGTGGATAACTCAACTCATGCTGAGCGAATGACTTTACTAGACAGCAGACAGGCAGTCATGTTCTTTCAAAGGCTTCTTCTTCTGTAACCTGTGTTATGTTCTAACCTGTTCCTTTTTGAGTGGCATGTCACCCTCATTTCCTTTCATAAGAGTTAAGAGCTGGTTTCTCCAGCCCAGCTGTTCTGCAGTGTCGCATATGCTGGACTGCTCTGTTTAATTGTAATGAAGTGGAGGGAGAGAGACAAGCGAGGGTTATAATCATTACATAGACTCACTTCTCTATGTAGTGTAATTTTAGCTATGCTCAGAGGGAACATTGATTGCTTTATTCCTAGGATGTTATGTATCGCAGTTACAAATCCCTTTCCATAATCTTAATTGCAGTATATGGAATTGACCTACAGTAAAGCCATAGGATCGGACATACAGTAAAAAATGGGCACAGTGCCCACATTTTTTTTTTTTTTTTTTGGTATAAATTATTAAGAACGATTAGCAATTATTGTATGCTTTAGAGCTGTTGTTGGTGTGCCGATCCTTCTGGATTTATTGACATACCGTACACATTCACTAGCATAGCTGTATTTGAATAACAGATCAATTGCAGCATTTTTTGTACTATATTGAGCCTGAAGTCATGGAAAGTCAGTTGATAATGGTTCCTTTCATTTCAGAATCAGTGGGGAAACTACAGTAAAAATAGCATGTGAATTCAGAGTCATGTGGATGAAGGACAAGATGTCAGTGAGCAAAAAGCATTTGTGCACAATGGTATAAAACCTCTACTTCATATACTTTTTGTGGGGTATAATCATGCTTTACTGACAACACAAACTATATACACAACTTTTAAAGTTTTTGGGATTGTTTAGTTAGAAAATTAACTTTTGTTGCAAACATGTATGATATTCTGTGTTCAGTGGAAAAAAATGTGAACGCTTTAGGAAAACTTTTTTTTCAATATAATAAATATTAAAGGGTTACTCCACTTCAAAATTTAACTTTTGTCATTAAGTTCTTACCATGCTGTCATCCAAAACCAGTAAAAGCTTCATTTATCTTCAAATCACAATTTAAGATATTTTGGATGAAAACTTGCAGGCTTTCAGAATGACTGCCATGTAATGAACCCAGAAAAATATGAAAAACATCACCAGAATAGTCCATCTGCCATCAGTTGTTCAATCTGAATTTTATGAATACTTTTTGTACGCGAAGAAAATAAAAATACCTACTTTACTCTGAAACTCGTCTCATCTTTGTCTCTCAGCGTCTGAGTGAACACCTTCCAGTTTTCATCCAAAATATCTTTGCGTTCCGAGGATGAACAAAGCTTTTACGGGTTTGGAACAACGTAGGGGTCAGTGATTAATAACAACATTTTCATTTCAAAATGTCTTGTGCACTGTATCCCACATCTTTTGAATTCATAGCTTAAAAGGATTCATGTGTGAATCAGATGCCACTATGTTTCTTATAACCTCTCATGAATGTGTAATGTAGCAACGTTTGGTCTGTTCCTTAAAAAAAGCTATTGAATGGCTTTGGAAGACTTGGAATGTAGTCCACAGGAGCCACTTTTAAGGCACTTTTTTTATATTTCATAGCTTAACAGCCTCAATTCTCATTCACTTTCATTACATGGAAAAGAGTAGGTAGAAAATTCACCTATAAACCCAACATTTTGTGTTCCACGGAAGATAGAAAGTCATACGATCTGGAAAGAGGTGGGGGTGAGTAAAAGATGACAGAATTTTCATTTTTAGGTGAACTACCACTTTAATCTTCAGGGCCTTTTGAGAAATTCGCTTTTTCACTGCAACCTTTTCCAATGCTCTCATGTGTGGTGAGTCAGTGAGATATACGTGCAATATCCTGTGAGCTGTCTGGTTTCGCCACCCATCACCTACAGACCTTAAAAGCTTCACTCAGCTTTCCCGCACGCATTTAAGTACAACCAACCATGAACAAGGTGTCAAACTGTGTATGAATTCAATACGGAATCCCACCTACCATGCATTAGTTCTATATGAATAGTTTACATCGAACTGGTGACACTCTCTAAACATGCTGTTTAACTTCTGTTCATGGAAAAAGTACAAGGCGTATAGAAACGGCCATGAGCAAATTGCCCAACCTAGTAATTTCAAAGAATCAATTGTTGCTGCCTACGAATGAATGTAGCTATTCATAAGTGTTGCTTAAAAGCCAATGAGCAATTTAACAGTGTGCTACATTTTAGATGCACCTGTGGGATTCATGTACATTTATGGGTGCATTTAGCATTTGCATTAAATATAAAACATTCACATTGCTGGTGTTCTGTGTCATGTTCTTGTATGAAAAATATTTAACATCTTTCATTTATTATTTGTAGCATGCCAGACACCCAAAACATTGTAATCATTTTCTGCTTTGTTGCTTTTGACATAAAACATCTCAGCTTTCAAATTAATGTGTTTTTCAAGTGTATAGCAAGATATAAAAGTGAAGGAACATCAGAAGGCATAGGGAAAGAGTAGTTTATAATGAAAATAATGTCTCATTGTAATAGGGAAATTAACTGACTCACATTGAAGCTTAAACTAAAGTGATGTTATAATGAGCATGGGGGAAAAACATATTATAATGTAAATATTGTTTATATTTTGCTATAATTTTGAAAGCTGAGACTTTGGAATATCTCCAGGAGCTTCCCAATCTAGGCTAGTTGCCTGCACAAAAGACTTGAGTATCTCAAAATATAACTTTTTTTGTCAAAATATTTAGACTTTATTCTCTAAATATTCTGACTTTATTCCTGTAATATTTTAACTTTATTCTCAAAATATTTAGACTTTCATACAATATCATTGTATTTTTACTGGATTTCAACTTCAACTTTTATATATTATATATATGTGGTGTTGTCATATTTTATATTTTGACTTTAATCTCATAATTTTTGATTAACATTTTTTGAACGTGGCACTACAATGCTGTTGTAATAATAGATATGCCTGTGTTTTTATATATTGATGTCTCAAGAAATATATTTGACCACCATGTCATCATGACCTTAACAAGACATCCAGTAGTGCAAAAATACCCCAACATTAATATTTGCTTTCAGTGAACGTTTTGTTTTTTGGATATCATCACACATATTTTAAAATTTTGTAACTAGTCAAGCAAAGTCAGATCGAATTGGATAGCCCATGCTTTAACAAATTAAAAAAATTTGTTTAAGCTTTATCATATAAAAGCACAGTGTAGTTTTTGGCTACTACATATATGTGTATATACTGTATAGCCATACAGACTTTTGGTTACTATGTGCGATACTTGTTCAAATAGTCTGCATGAAGCTCTTAACCATGTGCCCGTTAATTATTTAATCATGCTTTTCATTCATTTAATCAGCCAATTGCAATCAGCCAATGCAAGTAACTTACACATATGCTGTGTGTACACTGCCAACGCTTCATCTCTGCAATTAAAAACTGTGATATCAGTTTATAATTGCAGAGATGTTTCTTATCCTGTTGCTCCAAATCAATCTGTGCAATCATGCATTCCAGAATTCAAGTTCAATTTCCTGTAAACTGTAAGTCTCATGTGAGTGAAGCAGTACTTGCAGAAGGGAAGTTCTTCTAAGGCTCACGTCTGTTGTGTGTGTATTCGTCTCATAGTCTGCATTCTGTGTGCTTCCAGGCGGTTAGAAATGGTTTGTTTCTCCTTCATTTTCATCGCTTCTACCCTGGACGCTCCCAACCCCGTAGCTCCTGGAGCGAAGCTGAAAGGACACATACATCCAAGCATAGAATATATGACAGGAGAAAAGGGGGGAGATTAGCAGTAAATGATATTTTCATGGGCAGCCATAATTCAGCCTGCATTTGCAGACATTTGAATAAACACCATAAATTCAGGCAGCAGCGGCTCTTTTCTGGCGGTAATAAAAGGTAAAATGAATTGCGGGGAGGTTTTAATGCGTGGCGCGTCTGATGTGGAGTGATAGGCATCTGCCGGGGCATGAGGAGCGAGGAGTACTGGATTGGGGGGAGGGTGTTGAATCGCTCATGGGGCCTAGAACTCCATTTCACTTGTAGATTTCCCTCGCCTTTTCATTTCGCCATTGCTCACCATCCTGCCTGACACGGGTGGTAATAACAAAGGGTTGACAGGTGAGACTACACCTACTTTATACTGCCCTCCACCAGAGAGGGAGACAGGTTCATGTTTGACAGGGGCCAGGGACCCCAACAACCTGCGGTACTAAATCTACTCTTAGAGTGACTGAGAGAGTATGAGAAAGACAGAGATGGATTGACTGTCACTGCCGGGCTTGTTTATGCATTTGTTTGATGGTATGGTTAGGAGGTATGGCGGTTATATACAGTAGATTAGTATATTTATTTACATGTATACTATATATCATATAGTTTATCTTTCAATTTGCGTTTATCAGTTTATAATTCATAGTTTTCAGTCACACATGAATGGCTCAAAGACCTGGAGGGCAAAACATCCATAGAGCTGCAGATATTTATTTGTCGCAAATATTCAGATCACCTCTCAAAATAATAAAACAAAGTTATGTGGTGTGTAACATTATTACAATTTAAAAGAACACTCTTTTCTATTAAAATGTATTTTTTTAAGTTTTATTTTGAGTTTTTTTCTGTTTCAAAATTAAAAGGATATGCATTTTATATATGTAAAAAAATATTCCTGTCTTTAGAAATAATTTTATTATACTGATACCATGCTCAAAAATCATATTGTTCTTCATCATTTTTGTTGTCCTCTTTGTCTTTTTTGGCTTTGTCTTCTTCATTGTCATAATCTTCTCCTTCTCTTCCTCCTGTTATCATCTTCTCCTTCTGGTTCTTCTTCTTCTTTTTTCTCCTTCTCCTCCTTTTACTTCTCATTCTTTTCTTTTTGTTGTTTTCCTCCGTTGTTGTTGTCTTTTTCTTCTTCGTCTTCTTTTCCTTCTCTTCCTCCAACAGCTTCCTCATCCTCCAACAGCAACACCTGCTTCTGCTTCTCCTCATCCTCCTCCTTTTTTCTTTCCTCTCTTTCTGCTCCTCCTTATTTTTCTTCTCCTCCTTCACTTTCATCTCTTTCCCCTCCTCCTCCTTCTCCATCTCGCTTCTTCCTTTTCTTCTCTCCTTGCCCTCCCTCTTCTTTCATCTCTTCTACCTCTTCCACTTCTCCTTCCCTTTTTTCTTCCTCCTCCTCCTTGGTTTGTTGTCCATCATCATCTTTTTCATTCCCTACTCTTCCTAACTGTAATAAAAATGCAAAAATTTGTTCTACTTAATATTTTTGTGGAAACCATGATGAATATATGTATATAGTACTTGTCTGTTTTGGTGTTGTAGATTGCAAAGGCAATTGGATCAGTACATTTTCCGGTTTGCAATTTTCTCATCCCATCACTCCGTATTTACCTTTGTGTGTTTGGTGTATTTGCTCATGTGGCAGTCACTTTATAGGTGGGTATTCGCTCTGGCAACCCAGTGTCTGGCAGCAACACTCTGCTTTGTCAACAAAGAGAAATAGATGGTGTTATTAAATGATTGATTTAAAACATTGACCACCCCCCAATGACAGTTGAGCCAATAGATTACATTATTTTTTCAGAATACTCTTTTGGCATGGTCTGAATTTGCTTTATAGTTGAATGATGAAAGTCATTTGGGGTCATTTTGATATTACTGGTGTATTTATTTATTCACTTTATATTTATGTGGTTTTTGATAGCCACAGCAAAGAGTCACAGAGAAAAAGGAGCGATCAGAAGAGCGAATCCCTGTCTTTTAGTCTGGGTGTTTAAAGGCCTGCTTCAGCTTAGACTGCAGACTTGATTTGTTCTGTTCAGCGAGTGTGTGGAGTCGGGGCCGCAGGCACCTCCATTCCACTCTGATTTCATTTTGACTTACTTGTAAATGAAAAAGCTGTTGTCCCATCTGCAGAGGTGAAGGGCCAGGGCACATGGGTGATTTACAACCACACATCAACATCGCTATGCTTTCTTAGCCTGCTTTGTTATTTCACGTTTATAAAATCCACTGCAGGTGAATTTGTAGTGAATAGTGTTTGCATGGTTTGAATGTTATAACTCAATTGATCCCTTCAAAATGCTTCAGTTGATAAATCAAATGTCATGTTTTGTTTCTGGTTTTGAATGGCACTATTTTATGGAATGATTCACCTTTTAAATTGTGAATTTCAATCCAATGAGTTAACAATATGATGCAAATTTTGACTCTGAGGCAAAGAATGTCCTGCTATAACAATGTTTTTGTGGCCAGCAATAAGCACAGGGTCTGAAATGCTTTATGATAACCTTCATGGTACTAACAAACAATATACAGTGGATATATATTTGCTGAAATGTTTCAAAATGTATTTAAATGATTTTATATAAAGACTCTGCATTTATAATTTGAACACTAACATGTCCCGATCTGTCCCATTTAAGTCTGAAGAATTGACAATCATCCATTGCACTAAAACAAGAACTTTACAGTGACTCAAGCATTTCTGAAGTTCTCTTAATATACAAGTTTAGATTACATTAAAAAAGAACTAATTTTGGAAGCATTTCAAACCTGACCCTTTCGCAACAAACTATTGAAAACAAGTAATAAGGCAGAGATATATTGGCTTCAAATTCATCTGAGTCATATAAAAATAGCTGCAACTCAAGTATGACAAAGCACCTGTCAGTTTAATGTTTGCCAACTTTAATCAAAATGAGATTTCATGAGCATAACTGCATTACATTATATGATAATAGATAGGAGCATCAAACACAATTACCAGTGTCAGTACTCTTACATCGCTTAAGATCTTGTTTGGGACAGCATAATACCATACTTGCAGGCCTACTATTTTTGCTGCAAGTATGCTATACAATCACATTTTCACAAACAGTGCATATTGTGCTGTGAACTATATGCTATATATACCACAATGCTCTTGGCCTGACTATTTTCAGGGTGACAAATGAACAATAATCGATATTGTGATTTTATTTATTTGTAAAAATAGTAGAGATTATAGTATACAGTAAGCTGTGTAGTAATATTCCCGGTGCCCAACATGCAGAACCTGATTTTGCTGAGTTAGGCGGGTCCCTGAGTCAACATCTTTGTTGACCCTGGAACAACATTGTGATTAGCCAATCAGATTTGAAGAACCAGTTTATAGTTTTGTGAAGTTCAGGCTTACAATCAGTGTTTGGTGCTTGTACATCAGTGTCAGTCATCTATTATTTCCTCTGATTCAAGGCGTTACTCATGGGTGGGGTTTGGTTTAGATGTAGAGATATGGTCAAAACTAAAACTTTGGAATAAAATGTTGTTCCAGGGTCAACAAAATATGCTGAACCCAGGAACACGCCGAACACGCCTAAAGCAAAATCAGGACGTGCTTCCGAGCATACAGCTGGTTTTAACACCTGTTAGTAATCATATCATATCCAAATTCACAGCTTCCTTCTCACAGGATTAATAATAAATGGTTGCGATACACCTGCTCCTGGTTGTTTCATCACTTTCTTCTTAAAAACATTGACTGAACAGTTGATTCTTGAATGACTTGATTCTTAGTGTTATGTCTTAAGTGTCTCTGTTAAACTGGAGGCTATCGAAAAGATGAATTCCATCTGTTTACCAGAGAGTGGAAAACCAATGACAAAGGTTTGTCATTAACACAGGTTCAATTTTAATACTTATAAAGGGAAATATTGCAGTGTTTTATCACATTGCAGCAGGTACATCGGTTTAATGCTCTTCATGTTAGAAATATGCCTAACACCAAGTCCAACCTTAAACCTACCTGCTAGTGTTAACAAAGGCATTTGCTAATGCAACTGTACCATTAAAATGACCTTTTATGCAGATTTGAACTGTTTTGTCAGACGGTGGTTCTATGGGATTTATTTAATTCTGTCATTATTTACTCACCCTCGAGTTGTTCCTGTATGAATTACTTACTATGAATTTTGCTGAACACTGTTATGGTTGTTGCGGGGTGAATGAAGGAGAGTGCAGGAGATCGTAGAGTTCAAACAAACAATAGTCATTTAATAATCATAAATCAAAAACGAAGAGAGTACATACAACACCTAATGTTGAGCTAATGACTAAACTGAAGACAACTGGGGAAACACAGGAGGGAACTAATTAACTAGAAACTCTCAAAACTAAAAAGGTGTCCGATGCTGTGTCGGAAATCGCATACTGCTTAAGTAGGTACTACATTTAAAACCGAACGTACTACCCAACCGTTAAAAAGTAGGTACTATA
>JAUMHP010000073.1:13907265-13922793 GCA_032361065.1 Enteromius trimaculatus | reverse complement strand
TCTGTAATAAATCCACCCTTCGGGGATTTCACCAAGCTCCCTTGTTGCGTTGTCTTTGCCTGGCGGCGACAATATATTATATTTTATAGATTTATGTTTTAAGTGTTAATAATAATTTTTTCCCCTTTATTTATCCCTCTGAATTTAACGCTTTGATGGAATCTGTGTGAGATTTCAATGCAAATACCCAGTGATATGACTGGCTAACATCATTGCATACGAAATGAACATTTTATGTACACGTTATGCAACTCTCTTGAAAACTTAAAAGCAGAGTCACCAGTAAGTTTTAAATCTTGTGTTACATTTTTATTGTAGAGTAACCTTGTATATGTGTAAATATTACGAATGTTTTGATTGCCCATTTCATGACGCCTTGCACTTACATCAAATGTTACTGTTTCTGGTGTCAATGGGCCTGGAGTTGTGTCTTGTTCTGCCATAGAGAAGGTTTTCTGTCAACCGTTTCAACATCTGTCTCTCTGATGTTGCTGGAACTTTTCCTTTCCTTAAAATCTTATCTACTTTGAATATAAATGTGTAAGTGTTTGTAACCACACAGTGTTTCCCTTAATTCAGCATTTAAGCTGTTGCCTTACCTGAAAAATGGCTTTTAATGGCTGCAGTCGACAAGGAAAAAAATAAACACAGCTTGTGCATCTTTAATGAAAGTCGGTTCAATCCTGGCAAACATTTACTTTCTGTGGTATGGGTTGAGAAAATGAACTTTGACTTGATTGTGGCCTGTTGCTTTTTTTTTTCCTGATGAAATGATGTAGCCTGCATCCCCACTGAGAGCCTATTGAAAAGCTCAGAGTGGAAAAAATTACTTTTCCATTTTTGTTTTCTATGTTTATGGCTGTTTGCTTTTGTAACACGTGTCTTTAATGTGTGTGCGTGTATCGAGGGGTTTATCCAGAAGTTCATGTGTTTAATAAAGTAAAGATGATGTGTTTGCTATGGGCACAGAGGGCAAATCAGTTGAGCAGACATTTAATTGACACAGGGCAGAGTAATTTATTCGGACTAATAAGAATGCTTTATAGTTATCAGACTAATCTATTCTTGGCTATAACAGTAGTTTATGGAAATCTGGTCATGTTCTGGAACTCACTGTCCATGAGACCACCTGCTCTGGCTGATGAATTGGTCACTGTAAATTGTGTCAGTAAGGAGTTTGAGCTAAACGTCTGCATATAGAAATTTATTGGAATTTATTGTTACGTGAGCTTTGGACTTGTTAGAAATCACAATTTCACATGGCGCAGGAGTATTTTTAGTTTGACAAGCTTTTCGAGGTCCCGTCATACAAGACAACCCTTCTCTCTATATTTTAGAAGCTCACATCAGGAGGTAGACAACCTCAAATGGATTGCAAATAGCATATTTATAAAGTTTCTGCTGCCATGCTCTCTGCTTTTTTTAAAAGCTGAACCTTTTAGCAGATATGCTTATAATATCTTTATTAATATAATGGTCTTCAGGAGGGTTTGCTTCAGGACTTTTAAGGATTTTAGTTTGGGCAATGAGTCACATCATCAAAATAACTTATCACGCAAGAAATCAACAAGAGCAAAAATATATGGAAATATATTACACAAGGTGACCAATAAATCTGTGCCAGAATACTGTAGTTTTATTGGACACGCAGCATTTTTGGCATCACTAGTAAACATATGGTGTTTTCACATTTCTTTTAAAACGTGTTCCTATACTGTGTACGATTATATTATGTGCATTTAACATTGTTTTTCCTTTCAGAACAAACAGCAAACCCAAAAGTCAATTTAAATGACAGAGAACATTAATTTCTATTGCTAAGTGCCTTCAATAAGAATTTTTAAGTGCTCTTTTGGTGATATTATTGGGCATAATTACTCCATATGCGCAAAATAACATTCACATCTTACTTTGAAGATAAATATGCTACTTTTTTATATTCAGTGTATACTTATTTGATAAAGAACTTCTAAATCCTTTGATTTGCAGATTCTTTACACATAATAAAAGTCAATGGTGTCTAGGTGCTGTAAAGGTTATGCCAATATAATGGGACGATATTAGAGATGTGCAAGATCAATGCGCAACCTTATATTAAATTTGCTGTCATCTAACAATCACTTAAAATTAATCATATTTAAAAACACTAATTTAACACCACTGGTCAATGTAATTAGCAAATTTAGCTGAATATCACATTATAATATAACTTATAATATAACAGATGATGATAGCACATGAGTCATATTTCACTCCAACTGTATGGAAAAGTGCAGTGTGAACATACTGCTGAGTTTCTCCTTTTATGCTCTACAAAAGAAATAAAGTCATACAGGTTTAAAGGTGAGTAAATGACAGGATGATTTTTTTTTTTTTTGTAATAGCACCTTTCTTTTCACCTCTTGACAGCCTCTTCACTTTTCCTTTTTATAAGGATACCTAAAATAAATGAATGAAATGGCACGGGGGAAATTTTAGCCCAATTTAGAGAGAAATGCTTGTTGTTTGCGAGAGTATGGAGAGACGTAAAAAAAGAGAGTACAGGCTGTAATAAAGCATCAAATGGAGGGACCATTAATCTGCTCCAGCCGTGCTGGCACATGAGAGCTTTCTCTGGCCCGGCTCCCTTTCGGGCAGTGCATCACCTGCTCACTCCCAAGGACAAAAGCTTCTCACCCAGCCAGGGAAAGGGAGTAGTGCTCCACTGGACACCATCCTGTACCTGCTGAGAAGGAGGCTTTTGCCTCACCTAGTGTCCATTGTTTGTAATTACATCCTCAGGAGGAACTTTCATCCAGATCATGAGGACAGTGTGCAAATGAGCATGTGGATTCAGTCCAGAAGGCTTATATTAATTTCGTTGGGCAGTGAGAGGTAGAAGGTCCTCCTGAAAACATGAACGTGGCTGGAATGTGTTTAAAACAAAAGCAAACAAACACATTGCACTGTGTTGCCGTATGCCCTTGTTGTCATTACGGCAAATTTATTTAATCAGTCTGAATAATTATGCAACATTCAGAAAGACATTTTCATTTACTTGTTTGGTTAAGGTTCAGCTCTGTGGAGATCGGGGGTGTTCCTTCACCTGGACACTGATTTCTCAATGACCTCCACTCACTGTTTCACACAGTGAGCAGAACGGATGGAAAACCATTATGAAAGTAAATCAAATTGATTCACCTGTTGTTTTAAATTAATTCGAAGAAAGAGATAATAGACTTGTTAACTGATTGCTGGAGAATGTTAATCATTATTGTATTGCAGACCTTGTTTTTTTAATTGGCTCGCATTCGGCCCTGGTTTTCCAAAAAGAAACAATGTTAAGTATAAATTCATAGCATTTCATACACAAAGACCTTATAACAAAGAAATAACTCTAAAACCTTGGCTGGTTGCTGTTTATGCCAGCTCTACCCCCAGATCTCCCCAGAAGGCAATTTAGCTTTAGATTATGAAGCTACTATATACAATGCAGTACTACCCTGATTTTTTCATCACTTTATTGACTTGTAAACACTTCCTTTACTCCTTTAAGCTTAGTTTGATTTCTGGGTTTATTATTTGACATTATGCATCTCTTGCCATTTTCATGATTGTTGTTGCATTTGCCCTCCGTACTAACACTCTGCACTCTTTTCTCTTTTCAGAGAGGGGAGGAGTGGATTGTTTCCCATTAAGAATGTTTTCTGGCACTCTAACTCCCATTCAATACCAGGAGACATTTTCATCCCTCCCTTTTCAAGACAAGATAAGTCGTCAAGATAACAGGATGTCAAGATAATCCCCAAAAAAGAAAAAGCTCCATTTGTGCCCTTTTTTTCTACAGCCATCGCTCATGTTAACCTTTGCAAATATATATATATATATATATTGTTATAATTTTCTATGCAAATGCATTAAATGTCAGTTGAGTGTATCTGAACACATATTCCAGCCTGACATGTTGATTTGTTAGTCACTGAGAAGGAAAAACAGAGAAGCTTTCAAGCAAATCTCTTTTTTTTTCATTTTGAACTTCTACAGTAGTAGAAGTAGCGTCTCAGGTGTGGGATATTGAATCAGGAGACTTATTCCTTGAGTATTCACTCCCGAAGTGGAGATACGTTATCTGAAAACGTTTTGCTCTTGTCTTGACATTTTAATCGTTCTCATATGGTTACATTTTGTAGTTCTTCATTTTTCACTTAAAATTGCAGCTAGCTCTCTCTCTTCATCGCCACCTCGACAATCCAAGATACCGGAACGTTTTTCTTCCCCGCCGCGCACCTTTTTAACATATTGCATTTTAGACAAATCCACAGCAGCCGTAATGCTATTCCCAGTCCGGATCTTTTGATAAAGGGATATAGCGCAACAATTCCGCAATTGTCTTGAGAAAGCAATTCCTCAGGACGTCACAACAATTCCTAGCCTCATTTTTCACAACTGGACAGAAAAAAAGGGAGAGAGAGGGAATTTGAGGGGGGGCTGAGAGATGATGGCTCCTGAGTTACACATCACAACCCCCCGCCCCTTTATCTACTCTAAGCAGATATATGCACAAATCTATCCATTTGTACGTGGCTGCAGAGAGTTGTGGGTAGAATATGAATGGATAAAAAAAAAGAGTCTTTCATTATCTTTCGTCTTGATTCATCTTCTCCCTTCGAAAAGGAGAAAGTTACAGTCAGCCAAGCTTTTAACAGAAACTCTGGTTGGATATGAAGAGTGGAAGAGTGAAATGGTAACCTTTCGGCCTAAAGGGAAACATTTGGTATTTTCTGATCTATCACGTTCTCTTGATCTCTTTCTGTTTGGTCAGCTTTGTTTTTTTACACGCCTTTGTTGATATTGTCGATATTGTTGGAGATGTTATAGAAGTCCATGAGCTCCCGTTCAATGTTTGACTGTAAGCATCTGGCCTATGCTGTCTTTCATAACAGGAAGTGTCACATTCCCTTGACGTGCATCTATGAACGGTTGATATAACAGGGGCAATAGCGTGCTCAAAGTGCACGGCTGTATTCCCATACCAAATATAACTGTGTCTTTCTTTTTGAACGTTTTGGCCTGGAACTCCCGTGACTGTTGGTCAAAGGATATTTGTTTGTGCTCATTGTGGAATTCATGGGTCGTTGTGATGGATCTTTGGACACTTTTAGTACTGTCTGTCATCACTCACAATAGCCTGTGTCATGTTACATGGGGGAAATAAACAAAAATTATGTGTTGAGAAATATAAATCCAGAAACAAATATAAAGCACTAAAGATTCATCTATATATTGCAAGTAAAGAAGCATTTGAATTTGAGCTCTTTGCTAGGTGTCCCTGATTTGTTTTTTTTTTGTTTTTTTGTAATTGGAATGAAGATTGAACTTGAAGATTTAACATGTATAATTCTGGAACATTCCTGAGACACAAATGCTCAGCTCACTTGATTAACAGTGGCCATTTTCAGAGTGCGCTAGACTTACTGACATTCTGTCTTTTCTGAACTCATTAGAAACTTTTTGGCACTGAATATCTAGACTAAAATACAGTACAGTGTTTCTGTTTTTTTGCATGGTCCATGGTCAAAGTCAAAATTTCACAATCGGGAGGGGGAAAAAAAAGTTTGTAAAAAGTTTTTGCAGCTTTTGGTTAGACAGAGTTTTGCTGAGAATGACAAAATCCGAGAGAGAATCTGTGCTTAGTGTTGTGTTGTTGTCAGTCAAGTTAATAAATCTGTGTGCTGTAGTGTTGACAGGAGATATCCTGACACACAGATGACAGTTTAACCCTCATAACAAACACTAACTTCACTCTGGGTGCTGTTCTGAAAGTTTAGCGAACTTGTGAAAAGAAAATGACCTTCTCTGTCCAGCATAGTCAACTCCAAATAGTCAACATATGATATTTTGCAACTATTTGAACTGTGGAACAATAGGTATTTTGACTTGCACTTTCTTTTTAATGTTGTGAAACTTTGATTTTGAAGTGAGTAGAATCTTCTGTCAGGATTGATTATTGCTATTATTTGAACCACAGAATCTGTGTGAATTAGACTTCTAGCTAACATGTTCATTCTATCGGGACAGGTTTAGAACTCAAAACAGAAATAGATGTTTCATGCACTTGTTGACCAAGAAAATTCACTTTTGTGGACGTTCCTCAGAAAAATGCGCTTTTTAAAAATTTGTCTATCGGTTCTGAAACTGATCAAAATCTATTTTAGATATATGGTTATATGCTAAATTGTATTTTATGGGTTGCCTATAGGATTTTTAACTCCTGTCCACAACCCAATCTGAACAAACCTGTGACCCATTTTAATGTCACATCCCACCAAATGAGAGTCACTGATCTGTAGCACATCTATAAAGTTTTCATTTATTACAAATCATAAATCCTGCCTTTTTAACATGACACCTTAAAAGCACAGAAAGCCTTCTGGAACTATGCATGTCTGATTATTCTATAATACTGTTTTCATTAATAAAGTAAATGCAATATACCACTCTATTAAACTCCTTATTCTCCAACTGAAAGTTTGAAATCCGAGGAGGATGAACGAACGCAACGCAAAGACGCAGAGACTGTTACTTGAGCATCAATGCGAGCATGTCAGGTTCATGCGAGCGTCAAAAGAAGAAACACCCCCCTCTATAAATCTATTGGTGGTGGACTCCAATGCTCTGCTCACGAGGCTGCAGTTCTATTTGGGAAGTTGGCAGCTCGAGGCAGAGGGGCTTTACTCTCGCGACTCTGGAATTATGAACAGCACTGGTCTGACCAGCATCTTGTTTTGAACATTATTCCCACTGATCTGAGACCATGGAGTTCGGAACCCGCATTTTCATCGCATTCCTCGTTTCCCAGGTAGGCGCGAGAGGTTGCATTCCGTTATGTTCTGGAATATCGCTCGAGCTGGTTCTTAAGATTTATTTTGCGTTAATTTAGTGTCGGGGGAAAAAGAAATTGTGAAATTAATTTGTGAGCGCATTGCACGTTTTCACAACTCGTTAAGCAAAAAGAGTTGCGCTGAGATGACACTTCAAGCTGAATGCCACGCCAAGCAGAATAGTAATCAGTTTAATGTAACGTGTTTTTCTTTATTTCTATTTATTTATCACAGTAGCGACGTCTGCAGTCCACGTATAACGTTAAACGCTTACTCCAGTCCATTCGTGTGATTTAGTCTAGTGCACTGGGGTTCAGGTGGGTGCAAATCACGAGCAAAGTCGGTCTAAGATCGCATCTATATTCCGCTCAGCTCTGAAGTTGAGCGCTCCTTTGGCTCCCTTCATCAGGAGACATTCACACGACGGGCTGACTCACGGAGCCCTTCTCCATTCACTAAACACAGCAAAGAATCCGCAAATGAGCGAACAAATAAACGATTCAAGACTAAAACAGTGCGTATCCAGTAATTTGAGATCGCTGAAACTAAACCAACCTTTAAAAAACAAATAAAAGATTAACGCTAAATTCAATCGCGTTCACTTCAGAGAGCTATAAGCAAGACTAACGAATAGTAATCAGATAAAATAAGTCGCTTTATTCACTTGATACTAAATAAACGAATATTAATATTAACGAATAACCAGAAAACAAGTGACTCTCTTCGTCAAAGGAATTGACGTGACTGGTAAACAAACTAAGACTGTGAAAATGAAAAGATATCATTAGGTCAACAGCGCGTTCACTTAATGGAGCCAAATTCGCGCGTGAAGTAGTAAATCGATTTCGTGGCAGATCTGTTTTAAAACTGGTTTAAGATGGTAAACCGTCTTGGACTGGCAACACACTAGCTACACACAAGCTTGAAGTGCTAATGAATTAATACTAATGAACAGTGCATATCGTCATGCTCTTTGCATGTGAGTTACATTGTGAGCGGTAGTCAGTTGGGGGGCGAAAGAGACATTATGGCCTCCTGCGTTAAAAATGTTGATGGCTCATTCGTAAGCCACTGCTCAACAGTTAATTCCTTGTACTGGATAATGAACAACAGGTGTCGTGGTGGTGGTGATTCCTCTCGCACATTAAATGAGATTATTTTCTGAGAATATGATTTATAGTGCTCAAACGCATTAAGTTGTGGTTCTCAAATGGCTCTTTGAAGATAATGTGCATTTGATGGACGTTTTCTGTTAGATAAATGTTATTATGGATTAGTTAGTAGCATGTAAGGTGATTTATAACTTTGCACGCCCTCAGCATGTGTTACATGCATTATTCATCGTTTAATTTAAATACATCTACTCTGTTGTTTAGCACCAGGCTTTGTGCACAGTTTAAAAAAAGACACTTTATCCTGGAGAACTTTGAGAGACCTATCATTGTGCACTTATTATTAATACTTATTAGGCATTAGTCACATTTCAAGACTTCTCGGGTGCTTCACTGGGCTTTTACCTTTATAGATGTGAATCATCACAATGCTATGAATCTTAAGAGATTACAGCACATTCTTTTTAACAATTCATTGTAAGCAAGATGTTGTCTATGTTTTGGCTCCCCTCTGCAATAAACCACTTTAAATAGAAAATAGCCTCATACCAGGCTCACTAGATGGTCGTCTCACCCTAACCATCTACCTGGCCAGCAGTGCAAAATCCCTTTTTTCCTCTCTGGCTCCGTGTGTGATCAAGTGAGAAGGATCTTATTTATAGTCGCGCAGGTAGGGCGCCAAGTTTCCCTTGCGTATCCGAGCCTGTGAATTCCCCTCCTCTATAAATCCCTGTTTCCAAAATGAAACGTTAAGCAGTCGCGAGTCGCTGCAATGATTCAGAATAAGCGCGGTGCACCCGTGAGGAGCAGACATTTATCTTTTGCTCTGTCTCCCCCATTGCTTTTGTATTTTATTTTATTTACTTATCTATTTACCCAGTTTTTCCCAGCGTGGTGTTAGAAAATAGAAAAAGAGAGCGAGTAATGGAAGGGAAAATAATTTCCCTCGCTTGCTGTAAGATCCCTAAGTGGCAAGGGTTCTTTGGAATAGAGCATGCAGTCCAATATCTCAGGTAATAGATAAGTCAGTGTGGCCATTTAAAGTTTGGAGATGATGTTGTACGCTCTAGGATGCACATATTGGCTTTAAATCTTGTATAGGCCACACTTAACGCTTTTGAATTGCTCCTTGCATCACTTTCCCCTTTGATGACCTTGTGGCGTGACATAGACAGTGTGCGTTTGATGACTTCGCTGCCACTTATGTGTTACTCCTGTGATTCATCAGTCTGCATTGAGAAAAAGAGGCGTTGCTTTAGGCTGGTGTCATTTCTGTTTATTGCAAGGGTAACAGGTGCACATCGCTTCAGCCAGGGCTTAACACACAAGCACACACACACACACAATCACACTTTCCCTTTAGTTGCAAAGCCTAAAGGCAGTCATGCAGAAGGGCTGGCTTCAGCTGTGTCCACTCTCTGTGTCTAGGGTGCTCATCACTATATATAGTCTGCATGTATATAGCATCCTTTCTTAGTAAATGATGAGGTGAGGAAGGTGTTTTAATGTCAAAATGCAAAACACCTTCAAAATGTAAGCGCTTTCCATTTAATGTACTATGAGATCTTTCACTTTATATATCATTGCTTTAAATGCATTATGGTACAGTTCCATCAGTTGCGTGGGTTCCTCAGCAAGGAGCTCTATAAAATAGGCTGAAAATGTTGAATTGGTTATGGGACTTCTTGTTGGATGCTTTTTCATATTTATATATTTTACATTTGATATATTTATAGATAAGCAGCAACATAAAAAATTTGTTTCACCTAAATAAGGGATGCAGCGGTGTTATTATTAATTGAACTTTTAAAATCCTTTTCATGAATTAAAATATGGCTGAAATAAAATGGTGTAGTTACTGCATCCACCTGCAGGGATGGATTGCTGATGCTAACTTGAAACTGTCTGATCTCCGCAATGCCCTTTAGGTAACTTTGCACTGAAGCACAGACAGAAATTGGGAGGTCTGGTTTGTATTTAACCTTGCAGATGGACTGTACTGTGACTCGTTCTTTCATCTTTGAAGTGCGCCATTAGGAGGAAGCTTGTCTTACCAGAGTGAGAAATCTTGATTAATTCGCACACTAGCTGCTGAGCACAATACGGTAAATGAAGGTCTGGTAATGATGGAGATAATGAGAGCACCCAGTCATTAGCACCACAGTGGATCTGAATGGTTCGCTTCCTGTGTCGACCCTCCTTTGTACTCGCTACCCATCCTCTACCAAGGTCGCCGCTTTCGCTGCATAGGTTAGGTATGATTTTGCCCTATCTCTGCAACTTCTTCACCTCTGATATGTTATGTATGCTTGTGAGTTATAGCTGTTGGTGAAGAATCTATGATTACAGAACTAGTCTACTGAAGGTTTTGTGCTTGTCTAGTGTAAGAAGAAGAACAATTCACTTGGCTCCCAAAGTGGAAGCAGAGTTGGAGATTTACTATTAAGCCACGATTGGTTGTGTACTTGCATGTAGCCAGTAAGTTGTGGAGTCACTAAAGTCAAAAAGCTTGGGAAGTGTTAAGAGTTTGAAAGATTTGTTTTTAGCTTTCTGGGCCAGTTAGCTTCACTTACTACTACGGCTAAAAAAATTGAAGATGCTCAAAAATACTCACATACACACAGTTAAATACTGTATACACACTTTCATCATAAAATAATTCATTGGTTTACATAATGCAAGTGGACTGTCTTTTTTTCTGTTTTTAAAATTCTCTTTTCTCCCTTTCTAAATGTCTAATTAATCAGTTTTAAATGATTTATGAACCGTTTTCTTTGTAAAAATGTTATCAAGTAATATTTTGACTGTTTGTACTGTAAAATTCTTCAACATCTTGCCATTTTTTTCATCTCTGCAATTCAATAGCAGTGTTACATGTCATATGTCAGGTTTGATATCAGATGTCCTTCAAATGTCATTTGTTCCTGTGTGTCTCTTGGACAAATGTTATCTTGCTGTACCATATTTTATGTTATACAGTGTAATTTCATACATGCATCATTTGAATAATTTTATGATTTATTCACTCTTATAAAAAATAAATAAAACAAAAACTGTTGTAGACGAGGTACAAAAGCCTGAAAACACATCTATGTACCATTTTTAACCCTAAATGGTACATATTTGAACCTTTAGAAAGGCCAGTGACCAGAATATTCTTTAAAGTCTCAATTTTTGTGTTTTGTGTCAACAGAGTGAAAGTAATAGATTTGTACTAGCATAAAATAAATGATGACAGAATTTTTGGTTGAACTATCCATTTTTGAGATGGAAGCAAAGATGGAGATAAGACAACGATATGTCCCAGTGCTGCTTGCTCATTTTAACCAAGACCATATCAGCAATTCCAACTCATTACACTGAATGTAACGGATTTAGAGACAGTGACTATCGGGGGATAGTATGTGTTCAAGTTTGCTCTGTTTTTGAATGCAAGAGTTGCATTAGAGTCCCCAAGCGTTGATTTAGCAGAAAGAGATCTCACAATGTCAGTCCTATCGTTTCACAACTCTCTATCCATCCCTAGTGCCCTTCTTTCTCTCTTTCCCTGTCTATCTCCTCTCTGTTTGCATAGATCATCCCTCCGTCAGGCGGATAATTGCGAGGAGAGCCTCAAAAGCCTGGATCTTCTAATCCACTTCTCAAACACACCGTGTGGCATGCCAGGCCTGCGAAATGTCCCTGGACTGCCTCGTCCCTCTGAGAGAAGTGGAAATATTATATAATATTCTTGTGTTTGCATATTGATTCATAGTCAATTACTGCTGGAATCTTTTCTTTCAGAATATCTAAAACCGCCCAGACGGCCTAGCCTGCGTTCGCCAATCCAAATATAATTGCGGTGACTCATGCTGTAAACACGGGCGGCTTTATCTGTGACACTGGATTTCCAACTCACTAGTTGGAAGCAGTAATTAATTGAATGGTATCTGTGTGGCGTTCGTCTGACTCTATGTGTTTGTTGTGCACGGTGACCTGTGGAGCCGGAGGCAATATGGGGATTTGTATCGGAGACATGCACACGTACACAGATTTCACAGCGAGACCAGCCGAATGTCACGGTAAACATGATACGTGTTTATCTGTAGATGCTTATGCCACACTATTCGTTGTGTATTAAAGGGGACCCAGAGAATAGTAATGGTAGGAATAATGGCAGCATAACAGAAAAGTGTTCTCCGGTTTGTGTATGCGTGTGTGTCCGTGCTCCTTTTAGAAAGATGCATGTTGTTGGGTATGATTGATGACAGGAACAGAGATAAATGGAAGGCAGGGATCTGATTTGTGATAAGCAGACAGGATGTGCCCTGCAGTCCTGACCACCGCTGTTCTGATCTTTCATAGTTCAAGCTCTGTTTCATCTCTTTGCCAAGACAAAATTGAACCTGTGAATGCTTAAAAGTATTGGTATTTATGCAGATAAAGGTAAATGGTCCAAAATATTGGGTGAAAAAGTTTTTCAGATCAGATAAATGAAGGATGCCCTTGATATTTCAGTAGTAAATAGATATGTGCTTTTCAAAAATATTTTGTTCACATGAGTAATTTTTTTTTCATTAACACAAGAACATAGTTGTAGTGATGCTTAATTGTGGTGCCATTAAAAGGTCTAGAACCAGAATGTGTATAAATTAATATTTTTTATTTAAAATGACAACATTTATCAGTGATGTAGAAACATTCATAATTCTACAAAATATTTATTATCCTAATAAATACTGCTTTTTTTTTTTTTTTGCTTTTTTTTTTAAAGAATCCATAAAAATGTCCATAAAATATTAAGCAGCACAACTGTTTTCAACACTGCCAATAAGAAGAATTTATGCATTTGCATATTAGAATGATTTCTGAAAGTTACTGTGACACTGCAGTAATGACTACTGTAAATATTACTGGCCACAATTTTTTAATGTTATTTTATACTTAGTGTTAGTTGACCTAGTTCCCCAGTCAATTAGAATTAATTAAAATTGTTCTTAATTTTATCAAGTAGTTTTCAGAATCCTTTTTGTAGATACGCATATAATTAAAAGTTTATTATTTATTAATATGGCTTTTATTAGCATACTACTGTATGTTGTGCTTTAACTGCTTGCTGCATAAAACCTCTTTCAAAAACCATCTCTTCCTATGTATCCATCTCAAAGCACCGCCACTCTAGTCGGTTTGTTGCATTTTGTGCTGTTTTTGCAACCTGCCTTTTTTTAAACAGCTTGTCAAGCTAAAAATAGCCTAACTTTTAAAATAACATCTACAGGCCGCTGGTTGTTGTTCAATTCGATTGCGCTCCACTTAGCGCAGCGTGTCTTATATAAACTTCCAATCGGGGTCAGGTGAACCCGAAACCAGTCTTAATTATTCAGATCTTCTTTAAAAACGATTAATCGACTAGTCATTTAAAAGCCGAGTTCCCACTGACTAGACAATTTTGAAAAGATGTCATTGCCCGTAACCCCTTAAAAATCTGTTTTGTAAAAGCTACCCCAGTCTAAAATGATAGATTGCTTTCCTCCCCACATAATCTAATTGGACGGTGATATTGAACGCTTTGATCTTCATCTCGGCTGTTTTTGCATTGACTGCAGAAGATCAAATCAGCCAACTAAACCCTACCTTGACTGTAATCCTTTATTTTCTTCTTTTGCATTGATCTCCTTCCTATATGACTCACACATGCCGGAAGGAGAGCCTGAACCTCAGCTGGGCTGTGACTAACACCTTTCTCCCTTCTGTAGAGCCGTGTCTCAGACAGGACTTAGGTAACCGGCAGAGATGTGAAGGGACATCAGGTTGCACAGCTCTCTCTCTCCGTCTCCCTCTCTTTGCTGCGCTTATTTCCAAAGCGTGGCTCTGTTTTCTTTAATTTGTCGTGATTCACAGCAGATCGCCTCAGCTAAGTGCCACATCTGAGAGAGGGCAAATCAATCTCTGCCTTGCAACCTCCTCCTCCTCTCCCAACCCCCACTCTCAACACGCGCAGTACTCACTCCCACCATATAGATGGCGATATAGTGCCAGCAATTCTGAAGGGACACTGCCTGCCACGCCAAAAAAACAACAACAGGTGAGCATACAGTAAGTGCCTCTGAGTGAGTTCTGTAAGAATGTTGATTAAGCAGAAGAAGTTCAGCAGGTGTTCGGTTCAGCTGAATAGATGGCCTTCGTTATAGTTACTGTAGGATAGACTTTTGGATTTATTGTACTTCATGGAGCTGTTGAGTAAGAAGAATGCGCTTTTTTCAAGGCTTGGCTGTTCTTCTGAGGGCTAAAGTTCAACTGCTTCTCTGTAAACGCAATCAATGCCTCATTCTTGAGGTTTTTTTTTTCTTTACGGTGGAACAGAACAGTGTGTGTGAGTCTTACAGCAACACACTAGAGTGACTTTAGTCTCCTCTTTAGCTTGTATTGTGATTCACAGTTTTAAAACGTTACATTTTGCTTACTGTTTTTTTGTTTATAAAGTTGAAGTACTATGCACTTTTTGATTTTATGCAAATAAAACGCCTTATAAAAAGTTATCAGTGCATGCAGATCTATATCACATGCAGAGGAGAAATGTTTTAGGGACATTATTGGAGAGAATAAAACACCCTACACTGTATTCTGAGCTATAAAGCTCCTCTCTCATAAAGACCCAACCTCCTTTGAAGCATTTCTAAGAAAAGACAAATCCTCTATCCTGAGCAACCTTTTGTGCTCCACCATGAAAACTGGCATGATGCTGATGTGGCAGGGAGCGTTTGTCGATTAGCGTATCAAAAATCTCTGTGTTTAAGCGGCTTTACGGGGCTATTTTTGGGAAAGGCTGCTGTTGTGGATGCTTGAAAGAGAACATACGGACACTATTAAATGTGCATTTCTGTAGTTGGGTGTCAGGCGAATTGGCCCTCATCCTCTTAACCTGTCACCCGTATGCACACGCAGCATGGCGCTGTGTCTTTCTTCCCCATACTTCTTCTTTCTCTGTGCATCTGTCTCTTTATGTCTTCAACCCAGTCACACAAAGTCCCTAGAGGCACAGATTAGTTTCTGCGAAGGCTTTATAATCAGAAATTTTGAAAGGCTGACAGCGCTGTGAAGGCCTCATTAGACCTTGAAATAAAGTAGAATGGATGTACTTTTAATAAAGTATTAAAGTAAGGACTCTGCATACTTCAGAAACATCTCTCTGTTTTTACTGACGGGTAAACAATCGACAAGAACAAAGAATCCTTTGTGTTTGCTTGATGAATCAGACATCGCTACTGAAGTGCAAATTAAGATTGTCTGAACCTCACACACATCTTGTGAAGAAAACAAATGTTCCTATTAAAAGAAGCATAGATCTTTAATGGAAATTTGCTTTAAATGTAAATGTGCAGAATTCTTTAAGTCCACTGCCTATAGAGATCCAATGAAGCCATGTTTCACTTGTACAATATGTATATGTATATACAGCATATATATAAGTGTGTATATATATATATATATATATATATATTTTAAAGGGGTCATACAAACCCAGTTTTCCACAAGCTAATATGATTATTTAGGGTCTTAATGGAAAGTTTGTAATA
>JAUMHP010000073.1:13882173-13907165 GCA_032361065.1 Enteromius trimaculatus | reverse complement strand
TAATTAGCACATTATTAGGAAAGACGATTTGCAAAGATTCATTAAAAGACATTATACTCACTGCTTCTGTAGGTGAGACTTAACCATGAATGATTCTCGCGAACATAAGCGCATTCTGCTTGATCAAGGGGGCGTTTCCCTTCAAAACCAAACGTAACCTTAATCTTCTGCCTTCGGTTTCTCAGATGTCAGGAGTAAATCACTACTGCTCTGTTCATTAATACATTCAACAACAAAACACCTCAATCTCTTATGAGTCTTTCTTGTCTCTGCGTCTCGTTCTGATGACAGCTCACTCAGGGCGGGTCTGAGGTCGGACACTAGTTCAGTCTGTGTGACACGCTGCTGTCAATCATCTATTGTGGGTGTGGCCTCTGTCATTGTGGCGTCATTTTCATGCATTTGAGAATGGCTTGATTTCAGAAGGGCCAACTTATTTTTATTAAATCAAAAGAAAACTATCTGTGGATCTTTATCATTGTAGGGTTGTTGTGTACACACACTCCCAACACACATTTCAGTCCAAACAGCTTGAAGAAGTGCATGTACCACCGTAAGACCCCTTTAATGGCCATATATTAAAAATATATATATATTTTTCAAGATCATACTTTTGGGAACATGCTGTCAAGTAAAAAAACTTTCTGATCCATTTGAGATACAGTATATCCATCCTTTTAAAAGGTATGAAATACAATACAAGCTATATTGTGCAATGGAAAAAAATTAGTCACTCTCAATGTCAATCACTGTTTTTTCATGACTTGTGATTGGGTGACGTTTGCATCAAATGACCAAATGTGTTTTGTGATAGACTCACAATTAATTGAAGTCTGCTGTATGATTATGTATTGTACAAACTTAATCTATCTTCTTAATGCTCAACATAACCTTTAAAAAATCTGCTACAATTTTAGTCATTTTATAAGATGTTTACCTCAAAGGGACTGATATTTTGCCCCCACAAAGTAAAAAATGTCAGGTTTTACTATCCTTGTGGGGAAATTTAGTCTCTACAGGGAGTTCTTGAACAACACAAATAGATATTAGTACATATTTTGCCATTTATTAAGTGACCTCTATCTTGAAAGTGCACTCATATGAGCATTTGGGTATATTTGCAGTGCACATTATTTGAATTTTTTTTCCAGATTTTCCTCACTGTTTTCCTTTAGACTCACATGTGATTATCTGGTTTGAGTGAGCCCATCTGCAAAGTTTAGATTGTGTAGGTGGGATTCCTGAAAATATGCATTGCATTAGATTTGGTTTTCATTAGAATTCCATGTCCTAGCTGTCATATCCTACACGCTTTGCTGGACACAATTTTACGCTCCTTTGGACCCACATGGACAGGCTGATCCCCACCTCTCTTTTTGCCAGCTATCATACTGTCCACGCGTCACGAGAGCTAGACGCTTAGCAGCATCTCTCTATCTCACTCCGGCGATACGAATGGCACGTGTCACGGCCTCTGTCAACTTTAAGACTCACAGAATACACAAACCATCAATTTCCCCAAGCGGCCGAGGTTGTTTATCCTTCTGCGTTTTGGCTGAATCAATGGGAGATCATTTGGCTTGTCATGATGCTAATAGAATACGGGACGGACAGGGAACAAAATATCAACCTCACCCAATTCTCATTGAAATGCCACAGGGTCCTGTTTGCTCAACAAGGCAAATACGGGCTGATTGTCAGACAGAGTGAAAGTTAACCTTCATAGCACATCTTCAAACAATGAACTCGGTAACTAATTTAGCCTTGCGCAGATGGATGTGTGAGTACTTGTGTTGCCGGCAATTAAACTTTGCCAGGTTGTAACAGCAATGCTCACATTCCGATTTTCCACATTTGATCGACGGAGCGCACACATTCACCGTATGCTTCACGAACACAAGCTTCTGTCATCTCAATTTTGCATTAATCTCTTCCAATTAAACCTTGTTTTGCATTCTCGTGTCTTTCAGAGATGGTACCACTCTGCAGATTTTTGCATTAGTGATAGACATTCTGCTCTAAGCCATCATACTGTACCCTACTGACGCCCATTCTGTACTTAAAAAGTGAGGATAGAATAACAATGTCTAAATCTGAATTTGCTCAATGAACATTTAACTTTTACCAAATACAGTATCTAGGGACGACACAGCTGTTATACCACCCACCGAATGGCTCTGGTGGGGTTTGTTGGCTTCAGGGCTGATGGGCACGTGGTAATTGTGTCCTGAAGTGACCAAGTTATGACACAGCTGTCGTAGTATGCCTTTTTAAAAACCTGAGATTGTGCCAGTGGCATTTCCAGCCATCATCGTACGCCCTGTTGTTTGTGACCCTCAGCTCCCTGTTGAGTTTTACAGGCAGAGTCTACGTGTGGGTGAATGTGGGCATGTGTTCGTGGCACTTTCATCCGCTGGCTGTATTTTCTGTATCTATTAATGGATTTGGATTAGGCTGAGCAACTGCAGAAGCACTTGTAAGTGTAATTAGAAAGCAGTAATAATGAGAGACATATTGTATGCCATGGCTGTTATTATTAAGGATTTTTGGGACATTAGACAGGAGATGACATTTAAAAAGAGAGAAGGGAGGCGCATTGTTAAAGGTGAAGTGTGGAATTTTGCCTCGTAACGGATTTCCCAAAATTCTTCCAGTTGTCAACCTTGTCTTCCATTTAGTCAAATAGTCTGGCCCACCCTAAACTCATGCCACTGATTCAACTGACTCAGAATTTGGCTTGTTTGATTAATACACACGGAGACCTGTTTTTTGGTCCAATGAAATGTCAGAAAAGGCGGGGCTTTCTGTTGTGACTCATTGAGTTGTTTCTGCTCTGTAAATTTAAATATTTTGGTATCAGATATTGCACATTTAGCTATCACTTTAAATGTTATTTTTGTATTATTTACAGTATGCTATTGTAGTATTTATTTATAAAGAATAAATTAGTTTTAGTAGACTATAAAAAGAACACTCATCACCATGTTGAATGTAGCCAAATCTGGCATCCTTTTTTAATTGGCTTGTGTGATAAATGTTTATTTAGAAAAGCATTTTGCCCAGTTGCTTTGGACTGGGGCTAGACCAAGTTGTTTCTCGTGGCATCCATAGTCTCCTAATTGCCGGGGAGACATTTTGGAGCCACTTTAGCCCATGTGGCTTAATGCAGCAGAAACAATGGCCATTAAACATGTCCAGGGTGAGATATTCTCTAGATGTCTGTGGCTGTTATTTTTAGGCTTGTGTGAACAGTGTCTGCGACTGCGCCTACCCCATGGCCATTAATCCCTCGCTCCTGCGCCTGACAGAATGAAGAAAGTTGCTTTATTTTCTTAATGACCTGTTTACTCAGCCGTGTTTACGTGAAGCTGAGAGGTCACGTTCATGTGTGTTTTCATTAAACGCCTCTGGATTCCACTTCACCATCCCAAGAAACAGAGCCAAAGCATCCTGGCTCCGAAAAAGAGACACATTTTTGCAGGTTTGCATTCATACCTGCATTTTAAATTTTTTAAATTGCTCCTCAACACAACAGATTTAGAATAAAGATGTTGGTAAAAATATAGATGCTCTTTCACAATTTACTTTGTAGAAAGGACAGATTGTAATAACTGCTATATCACTTATTTCTTTGTGTTTAGTCATTTTAATAAATTTAATTTATTCACTATATTTACTGTATACTATAAAATACCTGGTACTCCAAGGAAAAAATACCATAGTGTTGCCGTAGTATATGCTTAAAAACACCTTGGGATTTCTGTGGACTTTCGTAAGTGGAAAATATACTGACAGAGAACTAAAGGCATGGAGAAAAAAAAGAAGCAAGAAAAAAAGACAGAGGTTATACAGGGGGAATATTTCTCCTGTATGACCGCCTGCAGGTGATGTGCGAAAGGCTTGATTGGGGGAAGGTGAATTGTGGCTCTGCAATGGTTCCTGACAGGCACATCTCTCAGCCACAGATTTACCTACCGTCTTACCTATGCAGGGTGGAAGACAATCTGGTGGAGCCAATGAATATTTATATCGCAGACGATGGGATGGTTATTAAGTGGGTATTCTGGACTTTCTCTAACTGTTTGGAAGTTAAAGTAAGAGCTGGAGGGGAAAATAAATAACCTGACCACTCCTTCATTTTTTTCTTTCTTTTTTTGAAGTTGGAGAAAGGTCATTTATACATGCTGCCTGAAGCCAAACATACAAGTGACAGCATTGAAATAAATCCATGTGCAACTCTTTACGTGAGCACAAAAATGCAGCACTTGGGGACATTTTGACTTCTGACTGGAACCTTGTCAAATAAAAGAAAAAATGGTTAGGTGGCAAAAAAAAAAAGCAGGTTCGGATGAATAGTCCAGCCAAAAATTGGCTGAAAATGTACTCACCCTCAGGTCATCCAAGATGTAGATGAGTTTATTTCTTCATTGGAAAAGATTTGGAGATATTTATCATTACGGCACTTGCTCACCGATGGATCCTCTGCATTGTCGTCACAATGAGTGTCTGATAAAAAAAACATTACAACATCCACAAGTAGTCCACATGTCTCCAGTTCCTCTGTTAGGATCTTCTGAATCGAGAAAGCTGCGTGTTTGCAGGAAATCTAAGGTCACCAAAATATTTGTTTATAATTCAAATTTCTCCAAATCTGTACCAGTGAAGGATCAAACTACTCTAAATCTTTGATTTTGTCTGATTTCCATTTTTGCCATCTTACTTGAGTTAACGATCTACTTCATTGAGTGTTAGCACAAAAATTAGGATAATTGTTATAGTCACCTAGCACAGGTGTTTCTCGGGAGGCATCCAAAGCCCAAACTAGATCTACAGTCCTCTCGTCATTACAGTATAGTAACACGGCTTCCACATCATTTTTAAACTAATTTTTAGTCATACTTTCCGTTCATTTTTGACTCATCACTTATAATGCTGATTAGACATTCAAAGCATTTCGACTACATGAATTGTGAAGAAATAATGCTGATGCAGTGTTGGGTTTCAGATCCCATTGCATTTGTTTTCCAAGAGAAAGCTACATTTTGTCAATGTTTTTTTTTTTCCTCAGGCTTGCTGTTGATTTCATTGGTTTAATGTTTGACCACCAAGACAAAGATAAAGTTTGAAGGACGTATTTATTTTCAGAAGTGTTAGCAGTGTTTGACTGCTAAATCCATCTTTTAACTCTGACTTAGTATCAGGATGAGAAGTCAAGAGATTCAGAGTCAGAATTCATCCATCAGAACTGGCAAACAAGGCCTGAAATGCAACCCTGCATTTTATTGGAAGATGTTGGGTGTCTTCTAATATTTTTTCCTCATTTATTATTGATTTTTTAAAATAAATGGAATGTCATATAAAATCTTTTAAATCGATGCTAGTCATAGTTTGAGATTATCAGCTTCAAGTTGCGTTGATATGACTGAATTTGTTACATTGAATTGTAAGAAACTAAGAATGATTGATGATGAGAGGGACAACCATACAATTAATATAATGGGCTTTATTTCTTGTGCTATTACCAGTCTAGCAGGTGACAGAGTGGCAATGTACCTAATGCATTTTTAGTAGAATGCAAATTCAGTGCGTTGGATAAAATCATGTAAGTGGAGCCATCATGTTCAGTTAACATAACTGAAATGGTTTAACTGCTAATCCAATGGTGTCTTTTGCTGCAGTGTCATGATTTCCAGCTGGGGTGCCCACAAGCCCCTACAGAGGGCACTCCATGCAGAACATCTCCATCAGTCTCAGATACTCTATTTCCCATGTGCTGATCTTGGTCTGTTCTCCATTTTCTGATTGTTTGTTGCCTGCCCCGACTTTGCCTGGTGTATCGTTTATGATTCAGTTACACAGAGGAACGGAATGTAAATTCACTGATTGAGACAGCACCTCTCACTCTGTCGTCTTTTTCAAACGTTCTTGAGACTAAAGAAAAAAAAAATATGCCGCTGTTTGATGTTCTGCTCTCGTTATTGTTTTCTGCTGTGGTTTTTATCGCAACAACAGGAGCACAGGGCTAATAGTCAGCCCCGCCACAGGGAATAACAAATCACACTCATGTTTGAGCTGGTGCGTAGCTGCATAAAGACTCGGTGCTGTTAGAAGGGCCTTCATGCTTTAAAGATGATGGGAGTCTGGGCTCAGAGATAGAGAGTGAGATGTGCATTGGTTGGGTTATTGAGGAAAAATTTCGCAATTTAGTATGAGTTTTGATGTTTATATTTATAGAAATTGCACTGACTGAGGAAAAAAAAGAAACATTCAGGAATAACTGCTATATAATAAAACAAATATGGGTTGTTAACATTTGGGAATGTTCATATATCTCAATATCAAATGCAATCAAATGCCTATGAGTTATGCTGAGATGTTGCCAAGAAGTTCAAGTTTGGAGGTTAGAGATCCAGTGGTATTCCCTTGGGGTTTTCCTTGTAGCTCTCAATAGTGTCTGTTTACTGAGAAAAGGTGCTTGAGGGATCCGTCAGAGAAATTCCAAAGGGACCCAGTTCAGCACCCTGTGGCACACCTTCTAATGCTTGCGTCTGGAAAAAGACAAGACAGCGCAAACACATCCAAGAGAAATCCTGGTGTTTGTAAGCAGGAAGACAGCAGGGGCAGAGAGACAGATAGACAGGGTCTCTGAGGTTTGATGAGACTTCTGGCCGCTGGGAAAGAGCAACGGAACTCCACAGAGAGATTGTTACCCTTCTATCCCAGAGAAGAGGGTCACGTAGGGTGAATCGTGTGTATATACGTGTTGGGGAAAACAGAAAGAGAGCATGTTACAGAGTTAGGACGGTGTGAAAGGACGGTCCAAGGGGATTGCTGATTAGACTGTAAGAGAGTCTGGAGTGTGTCTGGGTTTTTAGCGTCTCTGTGCAGCCAAGTTTGAGCTCCAGTCCCTCGAGTCTCGTATTAGGCGGTGAGTGGAATATAAAACCAACAACACTTAGCCTCTTCACGGACACTTACTGTAATGTGTGTCACATTGTAGTAAAGCTGTACTCTGGTGAGTCTTTGATTGTAGGAAGAGAATGTGAGCGGACGGGATGGTGGAGTGGACAGTAAATGAAGAGCGCAGCTGTTTAAGAGTCTTCCTGAAGGTAACTTTTCAGGGATATAAGCTCATGATTTCCCAGTAAGCTGTGGAAAAAAACCATGCGGTGCAATAAAAACATATATCTATATGGATAAAAGAGTGTCTTGTGAAAATGAGACTGCAAGCAGTAACCAAGGTGATGTGTATGTCTTTGGCATATAAATTATGACTGGAGATTTTCCCTTGAGCTTTTTGCATCCTTCCTTCATGAAGTCAAAACAAATTCTCAAATGTGATGCCACACTGAAAAGGCAACGTTAGTGTATCGGATCAAATGATGCGATGTTAATGTGCAATAGGCTTTTTCCTTTAAAAAAGACTGAAGAGTTGACACTAGAAAATATCAAACCAGCTCGCTAAAAGACTGACATGCAGAGGGCGTTTCTGTCATTTGTACCAATTCTACGTCTCTGTATAACCTCTTCATATTTAACATCATTTGAGTAACGGGCATGTTTTCATTTGTTGGTTGACACTTACTCTCGGACTGCCTGCCAATTAGAGCCCATCATCTCTCAAACTGTTACGCGCTATAAGGAGAAAAAAAATAACACATATAAAAATAAAACAATTATTTATCTCAATTCCACCTTTAATGTCAGTTCCCCTGGCATTATTATTAAGGCATGTTCTGCCAAAACCACCCACTCCCGTGAATGTCCTTAACGCTTGCTTCTCGCTTTTCATTTTCACTGCATTTTTTGTTATCCTCCATTCTCTCCGTCCTCTCACTCCCACGTTCTCACTGACCTCTGTAATAATGGTATCGTGGTGCCCACCTGTCCAGTTCATACATCGTCCTTACGGATAAAAATACGCAGAAACGCTGTCGTTTCTATAGCAAAAAAAAAACAAAACTCTCTACATAGCCTGAGAGCAAAGGCTTCCACTCAGAGCAGTGCTTTATTAGAGGGACTTCGAAGCTCTTTTCACTTTATATTTGTGTCTCCAAGCGAGCTATACAACAACATACACATGAGAGATGAAAAATTAGAGTCACAGGAGGAAATAGCAGTACTTACCTGCAAGCATGTCTTGTAGGGGTAAAAATCACTAGTGATCATTATAATACTTTTATGCTTTCCATATTTTATGGTGTTCTAAACACTCCTGATGCAATTTCTAAGGCAGCATTGCGTGAATCCCTCACTAATTAAGCAATACAAGAAAGCAATAATTAGGTCAGTGATGGAATGTGTTTGTAATGTGAATTCTAGATATGCTTTTTCATTTAATATAAAAAAATATATATATATTAAAAACAGTAAATAAACATGAAAACATTTTGTAATTACCATTACTGGGATTAATGACATTTTATAATATATTAAAATCAAATACAATTCTTTTTCATTTGTAGCATTTCACAATATTTTTAGTTTTAAACAATCTATCTATTAGTTTGAATTGATCAGTCGTTTGGTGTAAGTGTATTGATTTTATAAAGCGATGAAAAGCCAATACAACACTTTAGTGCATCTCTATTTTCCACATTCGTTAGTACCCTGTTGGACTCTTAATAGAGCTGAGAATCATCTGTATCTTGCCTGGTTTCATTACATTGACTTCTGCCCAGCACAGCAGCGGCTCCCGTCCTGACTATGATTTAGAGGTATTCAGCGTAATTATTCCCTTTGCTTTTTGGCTGCATATTTATCTTTGTCTTGGCCTTGTACCTCACAGCCATCCAGTTTCACCAGCTGAGGATAAAAGAACTGCAAAGAACTACTCAAGCCTTTTAAATGGATTTCAGGACTGATGGGGGTGAATGGTAGGCATGAGACTGACTGAAATAACCACTGTTGGATTACAGAGAGTTTCGGTGGTGTGGGTTGGTGAGATAGATGGACTAAGTTATTGCCATAAGGTGCCAGATTGAGCTCAAGCTCAAGAAAGGAAGTGAGGGTTAGAGGCTGAATTTGGAAGAAGTAAGAAGGTTGAGAGGAAGGAGGGGAGAGGAATGCTCTGCTCTGTGTGAGCCATCGAACAATGCACGGCTGGTTGGGAAGATGAAGGTGGCTTCAGTGCTGGAGAAAGCGTTGCTGATATGGATGCAGGAGGTAATTTATTCTTCCCGTCTTGAGCAAAGCTTACTTCATATCTATTGCCATTTCCAGCTGAAAATAGATAACAGGGGTGACGGGTTTTCCAATTGACCAAAAGTAGAGGCACACACAAATTTCAGAGCTGGACTTCATGGTGGCCAGACTCATTGATAGAAGAGATTTGAAGAAAGATTTGCAGAGACTTCAAATCTTCCACAGGTGACCTGAGGCAATTCGATTCTACATAACGATGAATCATCCATGAAAAAACGCAGTTTACATGCTAGAATCTGTTTGATTAAACAGAGAACCTCTCATCCAAAGTTTTCTGAGGACAGCAATCAAAGTGTTATTGACTGCACAGATGTAGCGTGGAGAGACTAGTAATTATATCAAACCTATTTCAGTCTAACAATAAAAAAAAGATAGAAAATAATCATATATATATATATATATATATATATATTTATATATATACAAAGCCATAATTCTTAGATGTAAAGATATAGTTTTAGTTATGTGACTCGACATTAAAAATAGGGATGTCCCGATTAGGTTTTTTCATCATCAACTTTATAATACCTCTAGACCGCAGACATACTCGTGCTTTACGCTTCAAGCTGCTTACGTGCTCTTACTTTGCCGGCATTTAACCAATAGCACCTTTGCAACAAAGTGATGTCATACCACACGCATTGCTGTTTCTGTGTGGAGTCAAGAGATCTAATTCTGTGCCACTGCATAACTATAGCTATATAACTACAACTATATATATATATATAGAGTCCTGATCGTGAGGTAACGTCCGATTCCAATCAAGTCTGAAACCATGTGATCAGGCCCGATTTGAACACCCCTAATTAAAAACATACTGTATAATGTAATTAAAATGTCATTAAAAATATTTTAAACATCTATTAACATGCACAATGGTTTTAAACAGTGATAATGCTTTAAACACAGAATTAGCATAAATTATAGTAATTTCTGAAGAATTATGTAATACTGAAGACTAGAGTAAAAAAAGTCAGCTTTGAATGTATTAAAATAGAAACAAATGTAAAAACAGTATTTGCAATCAAGCAAACGGAATATAATATGGCTTATGATACTGTACATAGTACAAACAGATGCTAGAACATTGCAACTGGCTTCAAGTTCCAAACCCAGTTCATGCTCTGCATAGCACAGCCCACATTTACTCACTGCACTTGTTTCAATCATTTTTTATTTATTTTTTGCCTGTTAATCACAAGTGCCCGTTTCCTGGAGAGTCAGGTTTTGAATGAACATTCACAGTGAATAAAGAAGAACCTACGCACACTCAAAGCACACACACTCTCGCGGTGAGCGTCAGCTGCCCCTTATCTCTCTCTTCCTCATCATGTTGTTTTTAAAATTTAGTGGGTAGTGTTGTGGTTCCCTTCTTTTCCTTCTTTTGCCAATGACATTCAGACGACTTGGGATTTTGATATCAAAAAATAGACTTTTATTCTGTCGCGACAGAGACCAAAAGCCGTGACTTTCACGGGGCAGCCCCTGAAAGAGACTGCCTCGAAGAAGCCCGCTCCCCTCTCGTAGGAGTAGGTTTTTATACCCTTTTTGCTTACAAAAACATGTCATTCAGGGGTCCTTAGAGAATACACTAACATATGGTTTCTATACAGAGGCCCAAGCTCCTATATGATCTCATTCTAGTTGGGGCCCCCGCTTCCTGTCTGTTCCTCTCGAGAATGTTCCTCTGCACCAATCTCCTTGTGGTCCTTTGGACCATTCTTTCAGTCTAACTTTTAATGGTGGAATATTTTGGGTATCATTCCTTTATATTTCAGTTAATAAGATCTATAAAAATCTTCCGTTGTGCCAGATACAACAGTGTCCCATCTTTAATGTGCTGAAAATCCAACACCTTGCTTTCCAAACCTCAGGGCACATCTCTGCTCAATTTCACACTTACAGTCCAGAAGAATGTCCTAATTCAATTTGAGCCTGTTTAAGAAAGCAGGGGCTTCCCGTCTCCGGGGGAAGTTTATCTCAGCAAGAGGCCAGGCATGTCAGATTTGAACAACGACACACAGCCATTTTCTATTAGTAGCTAGAATGAAGTATGTAAATCAGTCTTGGGGGCTCGAAGCCCATTAGGACGACCCAGCAACTCACCCGGCAAACACCCCGTAACCATCTTTTGCTCTTAGTTACTGCAAGGTCAGCTGTTCTCCGAGAGCTTGTGTTGCAGGACTCCTAATGCTTGTGTGAGCTGTCTTTCAGCATTACCTTCGGGTTGATGACAGGAACCTTATAACTTCTCATGGTAATGAGAGCTTCACTCTCGGCAAACTGATGAACGGTTTAAGCTCTTAACAGCATGAAGAGAGGAGCCAAGGACGGTGCAGCTAATCCAAAGAGACACTCCATAGATCTGTTTTATGTTGCTTAGATGAAATGCAACTGCATCTGAATGCAAAGCGGTGATATTTTTTATCTTTACATTCATGGTCTTTTGCATGACATTCAAATATGAGGCTTACACTAGTACAGCCAAAAGTTGGCGATGTGGTCCCACTGACATTTAGATGTTCATCTGATACCGCCCTCAAGACTTTGAAAGGGTTTAATTGGGCAGCAGTTGGGAGTTCCTGTTTTTGTAATTACCCTCATGTTTAACTTCACGACAGGTTAACAAACCCTGCTGAAAAGACCAGCAAGAATTTCCATGTTAGTCCATGCTGATTTTTTCTTTTATTCTATTGGAGATGGGGACACTGTCTCGTCGTGTATTAAAAGTGAGACTTTAAGTTATTTTGGTTATTAGTTTCATCAGTCAATCTCTGTTTGGATCAGGTGTTGTATAAATGATGAAGAGCAGGTAATGATCAATAGTCTTTAGGGTAAGTGCATTATAGAAAAAAAGAAGAGAGTAGAGAAAACGGTATGCTAGACGTTATTACAAATGATCTACAAGGAACCTGTATACTAGTGCCAACATTGTAAATAGAACTGGGTCTGTTTCATTTCAATTTATGGAATTGGAATCTAAACTGAATTATAGAGACTTATCCATCATCCTATCTGTCTACATATTTGTTTTTTAATTTGGTTTGATTTCTTGATTCTATATACCTTAAAAACAAAGAATTTATTTACGTAACAAATTTAGTTTTTAGATAAAAAAAAATTGCTGTTTTTTTCTTCTATTAATTGTAAAACCCTAAAGATTTTTAAAGGGTTAGTTTAACTCAAAATGAAAACCCTGTCATAAATTACTCACCTTCGTGTCGTTCCAAACCCATGAGATCTTCGTTCATCTTTGAAACACAAATTAAGATATTTTTCTGGATCTAGGATAGTTTCAGTTGCGATTTCATCAAAAATATGTTCTGAAGATCAAACGAAGGTCTTATGGGTTTGGAACAACATGGGGGTAAGTAATAAATCATTGCGGTAAACTAAAACTTTAAACTTGACAAATGTATCTTTTCTCTTTACAATGTAGTTATTTAAATTTCATATTTTTTAGACTCAAAGGATTTACAAATTTGACACATTGAGTGTTTATTGTCAAATAATATAAAAAATATTGTTTTGTTGTAACTATTAATCCTACAAAAGGTAAAAACAGTTTTAATTCAAATTGAACTTTGAGTTCAATTCAGTTTAGATGTGCTCAACCCTGACTAATGCAGTTATAGCATTTATATTACGGTGCAGTTTAACATTTTGAGAAACTGAATTGACCCCTGAACTCTTTTACAGTGTGAGCATATTCCCAGTGTGCCAGCTTGACCCTGTGTTCACAATGAAAAATAAATAATTCAAGCTTTAATAGTTGAATGTAAATAATATAATGATGAAAAAACCCTTTTCATTTATCAAGCCTCAGCCTGCCTGGTTGCTGTGCTCTGGGTAGCCATCTGACTTGATGAAGGTCACAGCTTTGACTGTTTTCTTTCCTTGGTGCATTTTGCTGGCACCCTCAATGCCTGACCTTTGGCTCCTACCTCATTCGCCTGCAGAGGTCAGGCTTTGAAATCCTTTAGTGGGCAGCTACATACGGATCCACTCACATGAATGTGACATGCTATTGTCAGGGTTAACCACCAACCTTGCGCAGCTGAAAGCACCTGGAGACCCCAGGCCTGCAATGACATTTCCTCACAGAGCGGGTGCCAGCCTGCATGTCATTTTCTTTTGATACCTCCCCTTCCTCCATTGTGTGGGTGTCTGCACAGAAGAGACAGCTTGGCAGGGAGATGGAGACGTGCACATAAAGAGAGGACCACAGGCGTTTGCACGCACCTCTGTCGTCTGACTGCCTGGAGAGGTACGTGGGTCTCAGCAGACGCCGGGTTTGTTTGCGCCCGTTTATCAGCAAGGTGCAGTTGGTATGTGCCCCGTTCAGCTTCTGCAGATGGCTCCGTGCCTGTGTTTGTGTGGGCGGGAGCCCACCGCTATCGGTTTTGGGGGCCCGAGGAGGTCCTTTTTCCCTGTCTGTTCTCCATCACGGGCCTCCGTTGTTCTCCATTCATGCTCTGCGGGGCTGTGCCGTCCTGAAGAGTGCAGCAGTCAGTTCACAGCTCCGACAACCAGGATTGTGTGCCATTTAGAATAGAATTGAGAATGTCGTTTAAATTCAATTTTAAGTCTAGAATTTTTGTTTAGCCAGCAACAGGATGCAAGATGTAATTACATTTTGTTGTAATTAAAAAAATTGCATGCAACCGCATTTGACTTTTTTTTTATAATAACAATTAGATCTGAAATTATTGGCATGACAAATTTTAAAGTTGTATATTATAGATGGAACTCTAAGTTGAGTTTGGTTTCGACCAGAATTAAGATTTTAAGATGATCAAATAACTGTCAAATTAAAAAAAAAAAAAAAACTTTACAGTAATTTACTTTAATGTACAGTTGGAAGACACCTATAAAACATTTAGTTTAAATATTTTATCTTGCTTAATAAGTTACATTTTGTAGACGAAGGCTCCTTTCCTAAAATGAATTATCTGTGTAGATTTTTTTATTTTATTTAACAATTCCATAAATTCCTCTTTCTGCCAATCCAGTTCAGCTTCCTGTGGGATGTGGCCAATTCAATTAAAATTCCAAGGAGATCCCTTTCATTTCTTCTGAATTGTGCACACTTCTTCTTGCAACTGAGCTGGTGCTGCATCCAGAACTGTCTCACTGGAACGTTTTAGAGAAACAAAGACAATAAACGAAGGTCACAATCCGCAGAACAGCTACCACTATGGATGGGTGAGCATCACAGCGAGCCGGTTATAGAGGCATTAACCCCAAACCAAAAGCTGTGAACCTTCTCAAGTCTCAGGTTTGGTCATCCTGTAAAAGCATGTTAACTTTCTCGGGACAGGTTCGACTTTCTCTTTTTTGTGTGAGATTCAGCTGAAGCACTGGGAAAGAGTTGTAGCAGCACACATTTCCAAGCTGGCTCAGCTCTATGTTTTCTCTCGGGTGAGTGAAACGCCAATGCCTGTGGGAAAGTTTTCACCTCCCATCCATGAATATTTACAGCACTTCAGGACGCAGAGGTGAGGCAAAATACAGTTTCATCATTAAATCCAAGGTTAGAAATTTTGCACAGGAAGCTCTCTGGCACTTTTTGTTTTGGTAATGCTTCTGCTTTAGCTCAATTACCCACGTAAATTTATTTTTGCATGGATTAGCTTTCCACGCCAAAGACAGCTCATCACACCTTCCTTATTATACGGCATGGAAATGGGAGATATGGGGCACAACGGAGGTGATGAGTAATGTGTGTCAGTGGGTGCGTGATGGATTTTTCACTTTCATTCCCCTCATATGCACAGGCGGAACACTTTGCGGATCGAGAGGGAGTTTAACTTTAACCACAGGTTTAAATGAAGGCCCGTTTTCATAGATCAGCCCTGCATTTAAATGCATGAAAGAGTAGAAGGGGGTCATAGATCACGATATGACTCGGAGAGCGCCGGCAGGCCTGGGCGCTCTGACAACCTGATTCTCATTCGAGTTTGCACCGAATTCATGCTATTAGCTTTGAATATCAGTGTTATGTGGTGTGAAAATCATACAAAAACTCCCTTAGCAGTTCATATGAGCAAGAAAACTATAAAATAATAGTTTACCAAAAAATGTAAATCCTGCAATTTACACGTGACTTTATTTCTTCAATAAAACATTTTTTTGTTTGTTTGTTTGTTTTTCTTTTGGGAAGGCCTCTCATTTTAATGTGAAGAAGAATGGGGCTGTCAAATTTGATAAGTGGATCAGATTTCAATAGATCCAAGTCTTCTGATTAATTACAATTATTTAAATGAATTGGTTGATTCAGTTGACAAAATTAGTCTAATTAATCATTCACAAATCTGATTATTTTTTAAATAATAATAATAATTGAACAAATCAAGGATTTGGTTGCGAAAAAAAAAAAGAAAATCGATAGAAAGTCATCCTTTGCTTGTAATATTCCACTCCAGTTGCTGTTGTTAACCATAGGGACCAAGTCACTGATTCGCACAATCAGTCAAAAACCAAATCAGATTTGCGAATGATTGATTCAGACCTATTTTGAGAACTGAATCAACCAATCAACTGAAGTAATCCGAATGAATGATTTACTTCTTCACATCAGTAGAGAATTCTAACAAGTTTTCTATGAATAATGATTAGCTTGGAAAGCTTGCAATATAGTACCATTTAAACCACTTTTTAGATGGTGCTTTTTGGTCATTTTGGAGCTTGACAACAATTTTGAGTGAGCCATAATTTAATACATTTTGGGTAAATGTTCCCTGTGTATGTTCCCTCACCATATACTCCCAGAGCCCATTTTTGAATGTACACACATTTCTGCCTGGTGAACATTCACCAGTGCGTTCACCATGTGTAAATCAGGCACGGAAAAGCTGAAACTAGGTATGTGCAGCCATGCTGCTGGTGTGAGATGCACCATCAATGAGCAGCAGCAGCAGGCTGTGAAATTGAGAGGATGGTCTGTCAAAGGTGTGAGGATAGCGATGGGCAGGAGTTTGGGTGATGCGGGTTGAGGGATTGGGACTGTGGAAAATGTGATTAAAATCCCCCTGCCCTTCGTCTGTGGTCTTTATCTCCCCCCAACCCAAGGCACACAGGCTGCATACTGAGTGACACATTGATTACTGCTGTTAAATCACCTTTATAGGAGCTTGTAAAGCTAGAAATATGTTTTGGTGTAAGTCTTTAGGAAAATGCCTACGACATATAGTGCAGGGAAATGGTTAGATAGTATGGGCTATGTAAGTGGAAGAGTGGAAAAGATGGAAAACAAAATGCAGAGGAAAAAAAAAAAAAAATACACCCATTTATCATCTGTTCGGTTCAGGGCCAGTTTGATGTTTGGTTTTGGGAGGAAATTAACTAGTATCACCGAGATCTAGCCTGAAGATAGATGCTTGAATGTATTTTTGGGCATGCATGCCATTTCTATAATGGACTATCTGATTCAAAGTCCAGGAAGTCATGCACATTAGTTGTGTTCTAAATGGACGTTTCTGTCAGTTACTATAGCACAAACCCAATGAATGGCCAGTGCTGTTTTTCCATGATGCCTGAGGGCTGTAATTTCAATGATGCTGATGTCAGACGTTCATAGCTCTGTTGTGAATCATGCAAAAAAGGGATGTCCTTTGAAAACTCAATTTCTTGGACATGTTGCACAGACAAGTGGACATTATAGTGAGGCAAAAGATCCATGTTAGAAAATACAAGCCTATTTGCATAGACATGTTTTATTGTAATGCTAATTGTTTGAAAGAGAGTGGATTGCATGCTTCATTCTCATATGGGAGTTTTTTAATATTCATATTTATATTTGCTTATTTATGTATATGAATATTTGAATTCCTTGACACTTCAGTTTATTCATTCATTATTCATTTAGGTTTTGCGACTTGTTTTAATTTTGCACAGTTTGTTGAAGCGTCTCCTTTTAAATACTTCTTAAGCATTACACACTGGACATTTCTATGATATATAAAATATTCATAAAAACAAAGGCATATATGGAAGACCAACCAGGAAAAAAACCCCAGGAAAGCCGTTCATTCAATAGGCCTAGTCTTATTCCCTCCAAAATAAATTTGTGTCAAACCTCTACCTTAACATTTTTAGTTGGGCCTTCATAATGTTTTCAGCTGATGCAATTAATACCTCTAAACTTGATTTCTTAGTTTTCTTTCCCACATGTACCTAATTAACTGAATTTCTTCTGTTTATTATGTTTGGCACGTCCGTGTTCCCTGTCTGTTTAATAGTGCAGAAACATCCCTCTGTTGGTCTGCTATTTAACAGCTCTTCAAAAACAGAATTTCAGACTTGGTCGTAAAATCTGCACCCCTTTTAGCATCTCTGCATCTCTCTGGCTGTCAGAGTTGGGAATTGCAATTTTTTTGTTGTTGTTTTTAGACACTTCATGTCTCCCACAGATAGGAACACTTTAATTTCCTTTTTTGCCGTTTGTGCCAGTCGGAATAGTGTGTTCCTGTTGGAAATGCACTATAATGTTTGCTTAGACATAATGGCAGCTCTTTCACCTGTCAGTGTTCCTGGCGGTATGCTTCTAGCATGTGCTAATAATGTCTTTGCATGATGGCAGTGCTGGTAGAGAGGACCAGCAGTATTTCAGATGGGTGTCTAGTTTGGGTCTCATTTGTCTCTTGTTGCTCATACTCAGGTTTGCTTGTGAAATGCTGAAACTGTTAGCAGGGGATGTTGCATCATAATCTTGCAAACCTTACCAATGAGGGCTGTATTATATTATATTAATATTATTTATTTATTTATTTATTATTATATATAGCAAAAAAATCAATTTCGGGTAAGCCTTTCACGTGTGGTAGCTGTTTTGGTCTCAAATTTGTCTCCTGTGAAACGGAAATTTTATTTTACTCACAATTACATTTTAGGATAAATATGATGTTTGGTGCAGAGTTTGATTGTTTTAGTCAAGTATAAGGCAGACTGCGAATGCATTTCACATAACCCTGGCTCACCGAGGCAACATGTATTTAATCAAAAATGTGGTAAAACTGTACAATTGTGAAATATTACATTTTAAAATAACTGTTTTCTGTTTTAATGAATTAAAGGAGTCATATGATGTGGCAAAAAAAATGATTTTTTTGTGTGTATGTGGTGTAATGCCATGTGTTTATGTGGATTCAGGTGCAAAAAACATTATTTTCCACATGCTGTACTATTTTTCTCTCCTCTAAGCCCCGCCTTACACTCCTTACCATAACATCCCCGACACTTCGACACCAAAACAATAAAACAAATTTCAAATGAGGCATTTGCTGCATCCAGTGGAAACATAATTACTCATTATCATGATTTAGTAACATCTTTTAATGTGTCACGTTGCATTGTGCCTCGTAAAACATAACACCATGTCTGCATTCGTGATCGGACAACAAACAACAAGTTCTAACGTTACCCTTCACTGCTTAAAACTTGCGTTTATATAGTAAGTAGCATGTTCTTTTAATACTAAAACGTAACTTACTTAAAGGTTGTGAGTCAGAAGTGCCAGACTGTCCTTGCAGAGGTAGAATTGATCCACTTTATAGTCTTTGTGCACAGCCAGCATAGAATACTCTCCAGGTTTTAGGAGTCTATCCTCTGTAAATGCGCTGATATTTGGGTTGAACTGTTCTGGAATGTTGTTGTGAGTACAACTTGACCACTGATTTTTAGTTATGTCCCCTTTTGGAAGCACAAAGTAGTTTCACTTTCACAATGATACACAGCATGTCTAGCAACCCAGCAGCAACACATACAGCTAGAATAAAAGCTCCACCTTCTTTCTTTGTGTAGACATTTGAGTGGTGTTTAAAAAATATTCCCACTCTGTGATGTAGAAAAACAGTGTTGTTCTCAGTGTAATTTTTTCAGGAATTTTTGTTTTAAAAGAACAACATTTATTATACATTAATTTTATTCAGGAATTATTATTATTACAATTATTATATAAAAAAATTTTAATAAAAAAAAAAAATGCTGACCCCAAACTTGACGTGTAAAATATGGTTTAAAAAAAAAAACAACAACGTTAAGGAAATGTTTGTGATATACATATAGAGAAGGCAAATGATTATATTGTAGGGGGTAGACTGCATAAAATATATTGCATACAGTATATAAAAAAATTCACGTGCACAGTTCTTTCCTTTTAGAGCTAATTCACTCCAGAGATATATTGCCAGACAAGACTTTTACGGTTGTATTTGCTGCATTGAAAACTGATGCTTTAGATTTGTCGAAATGCTTTAGGCCTCTTGCTTTATTCGTTCCCCCATGGATATTGTCTTGAAATTGGTTCGAACTCAGAATTCACAATAGTAAGGTTGTTTTGAATTTTGTTTCTGAGCAAGCAAAGAAAGAGTGAGAGAAAGAATGAGAAACTATAAGCAGTTTGCAAGCCTACGGGTTAGATTGCTGCCTTAAGATAAACACTTACCGTAACTTCTCCTCAATTCTCACAGGTTATCAAACAGTCTCATTCACTCATCCATATTGATGGATTTGAAACAGAACATTCTTTCCCCTGCATGGTATGCTGTCTCTTCACTTCACACTTAAGCAGAAGCACAGTTATCTTCAAATGTACATCTTTCTTTGTGACCGTTCGTTGTAGTGCCCAGAGCACCTTGTCACCACGCCTTCCGATAATTAACTTAAAAGGAAATTAAAGCATAATCTAGTGTGTCTTTCTTCTGTTTTCTGACAAGATTATCCCCATTTACATCCGTGCTTGTGTGGCAGAGGTTGAGTGCTGCAAGAGGGTTGTGGCATTATTGCGTTTATCTCCTCACAGCCTTGTCTGTTTAATGAGTCTTTCAGCCTGACAATGTCAAATGTGCTACCAGTCCACCCTGAGATGCCTCTCTCTTTCATAAGCTCCTTTAAGTAGACATTTCAGCTGTAATTTAATGGACCCTTCTTGTTGTTAAGTGAAGGTTATTTTGAGTGTTTAATTACTGGCCTTTGATCAGTTGTTTAAGTGGAGGAATGGTGGAAATATCAGCACTTTAAAAGCGCTCCGGTTTGGCTCTAGAGTGAAAAAAGGGAGCGTTAAGGACATCATCCTAATGACCTTCATTCAGAGAGGCCAGCTGAAGTGTGAACAACAGGGAGTCGCAGATTAGGCTACTTATGGAGTGTCATTGTTAATGTGTTTGATGGTTGCGCACAAGTGCTTAAGTGCTCAGAAATTGTCGTTAATTGTCATGAAACTTTCGTTTGCAATTTTGTGATTAGTTATGGTAGTAGTATTTTGGGTAGTATCTTGTGGTTGTGTAGTGGTGTGCAAAATCAGACTGTTTTGGAATATTGTGTTTTTAAGTGTGCAGCTGAGAATAAATTGTACAGACTACATCTGCCATTTTTGTGTTGCACTTTTTACATAACAACAATAATTGTGAAAAAATACATTTATACATACATTTATAAATATATATATATACTGTATATGTATGTATGCACTGTATATGTATGCATTTATATATATTTAAGTTTTTGTACTACTCAATTGTACAATCAGAATAATTACTACTCTTGTGATCACATTCCCCCCCCCCCTTTTTTGTTTCTGTTTATTCTTAATATTCAATCAAATTTTCAATAATCAGTTTGTCACACAGGTGTCTTCATGTATTGCTTTTTGCCCACTAGTAACATTACCAGTGCTCAAAATGCTGGTTGATGAGGGTGTAGCTTATACACAGGATGCTGTATGTTCAAAAACATGATAAATGTTATTATTAAATGAAGCAAAACCCATTTTTTGGATCAGTAGGTAAACTATATTGCAAATGCAGTGCACGTGTTGAGTGTCTCACGCATTTGTACCTAGACCAACGATTACAGAGTCACAGATGGAACCCGAGCCTTCCATATCTTCCCAGCAAGCACAATGTCCAAAATCCCTATCCTTAGTTTTCCAGCAGGTGTAGGATGACGGACGGTCGATATGGCTTCATTTGTTATGCGTATACACTGCCTTTCCTCTGTTTACAGCAGTCCACACAAGGTTAACAGATCACTCCGGTCGGCTCATTCATAAAGCATGTGTTTTGCATTTGTGAAATTGAAGGTGGCATGAGTGGAGAAAAATGAAAGTGTTCTCAGATCCATCACATCATGATGTGCTGTGTTCCGCACGTTCCCGCCTTTTTTTTTACCCAGAATTCCACTGCATGGACAACCCTCTGGTAGGGTTCTGCCTGCCAGCATGAAGGGCACAGGCGGTCACACCGGGCATCAATCATGCAGCAGGACATGGTGCCAGTGTAAAGCTTTGATAAAGAGTGTCGTTTGAGCCGAAACCCCGTCAAGGACTTATTAAAGGGCTACCTTGCCGTGATTAACGACCCAGCCCATTCTGCCAAGACCAGTCTCTCCAGGAGGAGTGGAAGGTGAGGGTGTGAAAGTAAAGAGTGCAGGTGCACCTTCATATTCTGAGAGAGAACACTAAGTTCACTTCTAGTACAAATGACTTGTAATTCTCCTGCTCTTACACGGTCCCACAAACACATTTTCATGAGAATGCGTTTATTCACTTCTGCTTTTTTAGTTGTTTCTGTAATATTAAACATCAGTGCGGCAATGAAAGTGACTAATAAATATTGCTTTTGAAAATTAATTTATTAGTGACCCCTCCCCCTTTTTGTTATTGCTGATAGTCACCTGTTTTTTGGATATTAGAAGTCTAACCGTAGTCATACCAATGTCGTCTGCAAATTATACAAGACCGTCATCCCCGCCAAGACTGGTAATACCACGAACTTGATGTACCACCTTAGCCACCTTGAGTGTTCAATGGTTGTTGACATTTCTGTCTTAATAACTGAGGGGATCATAATCAGAGGAAGGTTAAGTTTAAAATAAAAAATGTTTAAATGTAATATATTTTTCTCCTGGTCCTTATTTTAAATGGGTCATAAAAATATCAGTAATTATCGATATTGTTAATAATGTTGTGATACAGTTTTCAGTCATATCGCCCATCCCTAAGTGGCATGTAGTTTCAATGTGTGTGTGTATATATATATATATATATATATAGTAAATCTCTTGCCCTTTTTTTCCTCCACACATATTGCATTGGGTTCCACATGTCACCGGTCTACATGTCTTTCAAATGTCAGACCTGTTTTTTAATGGTTTCTCTTTTATGAAGTGAATTATTAAATTCCCAGCCTCTTCAGCACAATGGTCAGACCAGGCTGAGAGGGGAACGGCTCTGAAGGAAACACGCATCCTCCCATGAATGCAGTCTCATTGTCGGGCCTCACACACACTCCGTGCATTCTCATACGCTGAGTGTTATCAGCACACGCAAAATACGCACGTATGCCATTGTGTACAGCTGTGCGCACTTCACTGTGTAAATGTTTCAAACAGGAGCAGTGCCGTACGTCAGCTTCTGCTCTGGCATTTAGAAAGCCTGAGTGCCTAAAGCCCTCTGGGTTTACCATTTTCAAACATCCATGCGCATTTCCTGCAATTTCCACCTTTTTCCAGTGACTGACAGTTGAGAAAAAGCCACAATATAGGGGAGCTGTTTGTCACCTGGTGTAGTTTTCACTAGGGCTTTACCCTAAGAAGTGTTTGACAGTTAGTCCCGTTCTCTACTATCGTTGCTGAAACTCATATTGAAGGGGGCGGTGTGGGTCTTTTGACTTCCTGCATGACTGTGCAGTTATAATTCCTTAATCATCAGTTTCCACTCAGCATGCATAGCATTTTTAACTAGTGTTCCAAGGGTGTTTTTTCCTGTTTTACTGGGATTGATTGAGCATGTTTTTTAATTATTGATGAGGCTGTTTCTGTTGCTCAAACAGCGGCTGGGATCTATAGCGATGCAGATGTCGTTGCGATGCTGGAGACTCCCATCAGCACTGTGAAATGTCGGTATCAATGTGAAGCAGGAAGTTCTGGTAATGAGCTTTTGTTAGTGATTAGCTCCGTCCTGAGTCTATCCTGAAGCTTCATGCAGACAGAACACAGAGAGCGGTGAACTTTCAAGCAACTTTGTGTTTTATTTTTGGATTCATTGCAGTTCCCTTCTAAAAACACCCACCTCTCCCTGTAGCAAAGAGGAATCACAAATGAGATCCCTTTTATATCTCAATTGCTTCTTCTAGACAGCAAAGGAATTAGATGGAAACGTCTGTTTAAGAAGGTTTATTCACCCCCAAATTCCTGGTCACTCTTTTCCATGCAATTAAATGCATGTGGCATTCAGATAAGGTTAAACACACCACAAAGGTATCGTAGTGATCCATGTGACTCATGCTTTATCTTTATAAGACAAAACCTTAAGCCTTTATTCATGGAAAATGACAGAGATTATTATATGATGAGGGAATTTCTATTTTTGGTGTCTGCAAGATGTTTTTCTCAATTTTTTTCCTGGAAATAAAAAAAGACTCTAAAGATCCTATACAATTAGATTACTGGTATGTCTTTGTCAGCTGTTTGGACTCTTATAGCACCCATTCCCCATGACCACGTAAAGAGTAGGGGTATAACCCCGGTGTCCTGGCCAAATTCCCTCTGGTCCCTCTTGTCTATCATGGCCTCCCAATAATCCCCATCCACTGATTGGCCTGTAGCTGGTGTGTGATGAGCGCACAGCGCCATTCTGCTGTGGTTGCCATCATCCGATGCTGACACCATGTCGGATGAGTCTATTTTTTTCCTCCTAAGGAATTTTAGAAGGTACACCAAGGCAAGTTGATACTTAACATAAGTGTGAACTCCATACATCTCCTGGGCTTAAAAACGGCAACCTCAGAGACACAAACGTTCCCTCTGGGTCCAGAGAGACACTCGGGAGACTTGAGACTGTGCCCACATGCTAAACCCGATAAACAGAATGTTTGTCTATATATAGTGGAGGTGTCCTAGATTGGAAGCTCAAAAACCTGCATGTGGTGTCTATATATCATGGAGCCATTAGCTCTGTTTGGTCTGAGTTTGTGGAAGTCATCTGATGGATTATTGTAATGTAGTCTATGTTGTTTACCAGCATCCTCCTGCTGTCTTTTCAATGCCTTTTCTCATATATTTCCCTTCACTCTTTGCCTCTTTTTTTGTCTCCTTTTCATTGTAATGCTTATAGGCTCAGATTAATCCCAGCATGCCTGCATAGAACATCGTCAAAACATCATCACATAATGAAACGCAGAAGATGCAGAAATGCTTTTCAATTCATACCAAATGAGGATTTATCCGAGGAGAGGACAAACATGCTTTCCTGAGAGGATTAGTCCAATGTATATACCATTTTTTTTTTTGCTTCCAGCTCCTCTGGTCCACATTAGTGTGGATGTCTTGAAACAGCCTACATGAATTATTCAATCAACCAGCTGATTGTCTCAATTAGATATTGCATCGCCTCTTAATCAGTGTTTTGTTAACCAACGCACAGTTTCTCCGCTTGTATGCGTAATTTGCCGAAGGACCTCTTTCTCTCCCCATAGGAGCAGAGATGGTTAAAATGTGCAATCCAAATGGACAAATATCACAAATTTGTGAAGTTATATTAAATTAAGCTGTTGTGCGAGACAGAGAGCGAATATAAGGACAACCATGCATTAAATTCAATTGAGAACACAGCCGATAATTGAAAACAAATCTATTTATATCAGTATCTGCACATGGCATCTTGGCCTGTGATGATGAATGAGGCCAAGGAGAAAAATAGGCACTAAAACATGGATGGATAGTGATGTGAAGGAGGAATAAACAAGCGGTCTGTATCTGTTTGTATGTGCAGGAAAATAAAAGCTTATATA
>JAUMHP010000073.1:13841295-13882073 GCA_032361065.1 Enteromius trimaculatus | reverse complement strand
TAAAAATCTAGATTAAAATGGCTCATTTGAATTCTTCCAAAGACATTCAGAATATGCTACCTAAATAATGAATAAAAGTAAGACTAGTTTTAAAGGGTGTCGTTAGAGAATGTATTGTTTCACAGACGTACTTGGTGATTTTAATCCCATCCGAATCTGTATGTCTGTGTTTTTCTCTCACAACCTCTGTGATATGAGAGTCCGAATGCGATGTCTGTGATATTCTTTTTCACAACACGTTTCCTTGTGTGTTTTAGCCTACGCGATATGCCATAGATCTTACCGTACACGCTTAATATATTTCGATATATAAAATAAATAAATAAATACAAATAAAGAGCCAGATCATGTAAACTGTTAAGACTGACTATTGTAAAATCAGTATCACGTTCATTTCTGTTACATATGTTCTAATTATCAAAATTAAACATGGGTTTACTACAAATAAAAATCATAATAGTTAAACTAAAGTAATCACACATTAACATTGTTTTGCTGTACTAGCCATTTATCTTCACCATGGTATTTGTGATTATACTAGTTGTAATCAATCTGAATGACAGCAATGCACGCATGCAGAGCGCGTGATCTCTGTGACGCCCAGATGTACAAAACAGACCCTCTCACCTCTGTAATAAACACGGAGGTGTTAGTAGTTTAGAAAACTAGTTCCGTCCGAATAGGGCTACAGTGCAATTCGGCTAGGTATACATCCGCACTAAAATATCAAGGTGAAAGTCATCATAGCTTGCGTAGTATAGATCCAGCTCACAATATATATATATATATATATATTTTTTTTTTATTGCGCGATAAGAGTCTCACGTTAACGCTGATTACGGCCCAAACCACTAATATGTCTTTTTTAATTTTTTTTATTTAAATGATTATTTCCATAATTTATAAACACATGATTAAATATATAAATTAAATTGAATAATATTCTAAATTAAATATATTCTACAATTTAGTGTAAATATATTATAAATATTATTAGATTTTTAAATACATTGAAAATTAAATAAGTCATTAAAATTTTGATTCAGATGTGACTGAAAGATATGTGAGTTGTTAAGAGATGCTGCCAAAGGTGTCTTGTAAAATGATTTTACTCAATATTTGATATCATTATAACACATTCTAGTTTTAATTATGTACCATTTATTATTTTTCTCTCCCTCTGCGTCTAACACCCCTGACACCATTCTCTGGACATAATAAAGATGACCGCTCAACAACATGTTTGTTATCAGACTAAAAGCAGTGGGTGATATTTCAGACAGCCCAGCACAATTGGGAGCTCTCAGATCTGAAAGAAATTAATGAGTCTTCAACTTTCGTTCAAAGCCATGCCAGGTAGCTCAGTGGGGGAGTGATTTTTATATATTTTTTTCTCTTAGGAGCTCGCGGTTCCACCGAAATAGTGGCGTTTCAAATTATATTGCAGACAGTCAACATCTTTCTCGTTCGTTTGCATCCACCACATGTCAGGTTAAACTTGCACTTTATCTGAGCTTCAAAAGCAGCCACTCAGTGTTAGGTTAGACATAAATCAAAATGTTTCTGGCTGTCGTGACTCACTTGGTGCTCTAGGCGAGATGAGAAGTATATAAGGGACTCAGTATAGTGTTAGACGTACAGATGGTTCTCAACCAGAATAAGTCTTTTGCCACCGTGTATTATCTCATGATGCAGTTTCTGTTTGGTGTGCTGGGGGATTCAAAGCCCACACAAATGATCTTTTTTTAACATAGTCAAATCAACTGAACTTGAGTGCCAGCGTTCATCACATACTGTTGTGTGAAAAGCTTTGAAATTGTAACAACTTTGTGTTACACGGGAAAAGATTGAGCACACTGAATTTAGATGTTTATAAATCATTTTAATAATTAAAAAATCTCCCTCTCTCTCTCTATATATATATCCCCTTATACATTTGATTTGAAGGGAGAAAAAACACACTTGTCTCAAAAATTACAGTAGGTACAAATCATATAGAAATGGCCAACAATACATTGTATGTAAAACTTAATTTTTGATTAGTAATACTTGTATAAACTTCATTTTGACAACTTTAAAGGCAATTTTCTTACTTTTTGATTTTTATTCTATTTATGCATCCTTAGATTTCAGATTTTACTACCTCAATCAATACCTCAGTCAAAACGTGTCTTATTCTAACCATGGAAAGTTTATTTATTCAGCTTTGAGATAAGTCTCATGTTTATAAACTTGACCCATTTTGCGGCCCATGGTCATTTTTTGGTTATTATTTTACACTACTTGACTTTTACACAGCTTTGCAGTCTATGTTCCTTCTCCAGTCCAGTAAAAGTTGACAGATTTCAAACAATATTGCACAGTATATGAGTGAAATTTCTTACCCTCAGACTGTAATTCCATCTAGTCAGAGTATATCAAACATTTTTGATAATTGGAGCTGAATAAAAAGAACATGTAGCAGCACATGAAGTCTCACTCAAACTCAAAGTGAAGCTTTGGCCAGAAAGAAGATAATGACTAGTATTTTTGTTCGGTTATGAAAATGTTAACTAACACAGATTTGTTAGCAGCTGTAGGCAATGGGTGAATCTCCACAACATAAGTTTGTTGTTTTTGTATTTAATTTGACCGTTATATGCTTTGTCATCCTTTGATACATGATACAGCGGTTGTTGTCGTTGTGTTTTTTGTATTTGATATGAATTGATAGGCCAAGCAGTCATCATCCACCATGAAGTTTGTTCATCCGTGAAAAACCTATTAATTCTTCTCTTGGAGCGGCGTATTAAGTACCTAATGTTCTTTTATAAATTACCTGACAAACTCCTGTGACACCAGCCACCCTATTTTTCCAAAATGACAATTTCTTGTCAAGGTGTATTGTTTTGAATCTACTAGGAGAACTCAATTAACATTGGTTTAATTCTGTTTATTTGGGATATTGGAAACAAATAGTGTTTGTTTCTCAACTCCTGACTCCACGCCAGACAGCTACCTACTCGCTGGCACTTACAAATGGAGACTCCAATAATGAATATGACATCTCTTTGCCTGCCTGCATGCCTGTCTGTCTGTCTTGTTGGTCTACTTTTTCAAATTTTTAATTTTGTCGTGTTCCCATCTGTGTTTCTTGACTTCAATGTGAAGACATGCTTTTAATTAGCTGAAGAAGTGAAGAAAAGGTTAATGAGTTCACATAGTGGGTGGAGATAAAATGCCATACTGTGTGATGGAGCCTGACAGGAGTGTGTGCGTGCGCATGTATGTGTATTTGTTTATGTGACTTGCTGTGCCTACCATCCGTTTCGAACAACTTGCCCTGCAAGCACTTAAAAACCTGGGACACCTTCATTTTGGTAAGGGGCCATATTTTGAAGTGGTTATTGCACGCGCTCTGAAACGGATTGAAGCCTATTTATAATTTACAATTCATTTTGTGCTCTCTTTTCCAACCCAGCATTCAATTTAAACTGCTTTCTGTTTGTTTGGTGAACACCCAGGTGAGAGACCTTGAATGAAGGGCACTGAACACCCAGGGAGAATTTCATCCGTGTCCTTTCAGAAGAGTTCTGCAAATCCCTTGAAAAAGCTAAACTTCAGCTAAAGCAAGTGTTCTGACTTTCAAGAAAAGCTGGACTGTGTTTTAAAAATGATGAGAGGATTCTAGTTGACACACTTTACTTTTTTGGTAGAATAAAAAGAAATAACATTTATGGTCAGTTTAGGTGTTTACATATTTTCAGTGGCTAAGGAAGAATTGATGTGAATTTAATTTGTATACATAGCATCATTTATTTTAGTGCTGTCAAATGATTTATTGCGATTAATCGAATTTCTAATAAAGTTTTTGTTGATGTGTGTGTACCGTTTATATAATATATATATATATATATATATAAATAGAAACACATGCATGTATTCAAGAAAAATATATAATGTTTATATATTAAATATATTTAGATATAAGAATATATATAAGAACATAAATATTTTCAAAATATATAGTGTATGTGTTCAGATGTGTGTGTGTATATATATATATATATATACAAAATAAATATACACAGAACACATACATGTAATGCAAACAAAATTATTTATTTTGGATGCAATTAATTAATTTTTTGACAGCACTGATATATTTATTTATTTTTCTTTTGCTCATTAAGGCTGCTTTTCTATTATCTAAATACTTTTAAAACTGTAATATTGTAAAATATTATTATTCTTAAATGTGATTTATTCATATGTTGGAACTCAAAAATTTTCAGCAGCCACTTCAGTCTTCAATGCCTCATTATCCTTCATAAATCAGTATACTGTAATTTGCTCAGTTATTATTGTCAGTTAATATTTTTGGTGCTCAGTTATAAATAGCGTCAATGATTTTTTTTTCTTTCTTTCAGAATTCTTCCAGAAAGTCCAGAAGAACAGCATTTATTTTGCAATATATTACTCTCTTTACTTTAAGCATGAATTAATTTAATGTTAAAGTGTGTATTAAATAATTTTTACGCACATTACTTGTGTGCACCTTATACACAAGTAAGAGTATATTAGGCACTAAGCAATTTACTTACTTACTTATTTTTTTTTAAAATAAATGCAGCCTGGGTTAAGCATTAGAGACTTAAAAATATATATATATGTTTTAAAAATATATTACATATAATATAATTTAATTATTTTAAAATATAAATGGAAACACCGATGTGTCTCGTTTTACTATACATGATCACGGTAGGGTATATTTGCAGGTGTAAACAGGGCCAATATGAATGGAAGCATTGTTTTCCAGATCCATGACTTTCTGTTTGGTGTTTGCACTGCTGGGGAAGCACGTGGGTCTGTGAATATGGTGAGGCAGATCGGACTCTGCCGCTCTGATGGGTCTTTTATTCCGGTTTGTTGCCTACAGTGGCTGGCATGGCACCACCGCAGAAATGCCACACTGAGACGTAGGGGTGTGATGGCTGCAAATCGTTGTGGTCTGGTATAGAGTCAGCTGTGAAGAAGTTATCCAAGCCATCTGTCCTTTATGCCTTCTGCCCCCCATCTGTGCGGAGTTCCTCTTGTCAAATTCTCAGCGCTACGCTCTGAAATCCTCCATTGTCCGTTCTCTTTTTTGGTTCATCACTGGCAGATTTCAGGGCACCTTCACATTCTCATGCTCAGTCAGTGCATTGAAGTTTTTTTGCTGAGACTAGTTACCATGCCACTTTATAGTCTATTGTCTTCAAGGTCAGTTTTGTGAGGATCATATTTTATCTCCCTATAAAGGAACAATTCACTTAAAATGAAAATCCAATCATTATTTAATCTGCTTAATGCGGTTTCCAAACCTATGTGTGTCCCTGGACCACAAAGTCAGTGATAAGTAGCACAGGTATATTTGTAGCAATAGCCAAAAATACATTGTATGGGTCAAAATTATAGATTTATTTTATTTCATTTGGGCGTTAAGTAAAAAATCATGCTCCATGAAGTTATTTTGTAAATTACCTACTATAAATAATTTCTGAGTAGTAATATGCATTGCTAAGAGCTTCATTTGGACAACTGGCAAAGATGCCGTTTTAGAGCATTTCCGTTCCCAAAAAAGTGGGGACCAATGAGACCTCCCCTAACCCCCCCTGATTGGATGTAGATTCATCCAGTAGTGTACAGTGGCATCTGATGGACGCAGGTTAAGCCCGCCTCTCAGAAGGCTTGTAGTAAGGTAGCTTTGCCAGACTAAGCTCCTATGAGCTTTATAGTCGCGGAAGCCAGGCTAATAATGTATACATCTCAATTTCAAAAATTGACCCTTGTCACTAGTTTTGTGGTCCAGGGTCACATATGACGTTTTTAATTATCATTGTCCTGGTTTCTGTTTTAGAAAAGTGGAATTATGAATGTCAAGCTCATACATGTGTCTGTAGATACAACTTTCTAAACACACTTTGTGGTCCTTTTTGAAGCTTACATGGGGTGAATAAATGATGACAGACTAAATTCTAAATGAGTAAAAATTCCTTTATGATCTGTAAACGCTGAATTACTCTTTGAAAAGTTTCAACAAGATGTTTAGCCATAACTTTATAAAAGTTTAATGCAAAACATTAGCTTTGGAGTCTCGCCTTGAACATGCAGTAAACACTCACAGGCAGGTTTTAGATGTACAAATACAAACTGATTGAACCTTGTTGAGTTTTGGAATGGATTTAATATCAAAACTCAGCAGCACTTCAGAGAGAAATGAAAAAGCTAGACAGTGTTGCTGTTTAGATCCAGTTGCCAGCTGAGATTCTCTGTTTAGGTTTTCTGCGGCCGTTTGGGACTTCTGTGATAGACATTCTTAATGAAGTACGGATGTTTAAACGTCTTTGCTAAATGAAAAGACAAATTTAAAGTAGACAGCCGTGTGTACTTCATCTGCGTATGATTAAGTGTCTGCCTGCCAGAGGAGATAACCACACCACTGCAGGGTCCTTCGCAGAAGTTTAGAAGTCCTTGTCACAGCGTCTGCTTTCCATTTCCTCCATCTTCCAACATTTTTAATGAGTTTGCCCACCCAGATCTCCCATTGTGCCTCCCCACACACCTTGTTGTGTTGCGTTTTTGCCTCCCTCCCGTTCTCGTCCTGCTGCAGGTGGGATTCATCTCTGCTTTCCTGGCTGCCGTTCGGTAAACAAAGCATTCAGCAGTGGAGAGCAATTCAATTAAGGTTAATTGAAAAGCTCAGTCCGTCTGGGGCTCCGGAACGCTCCCGTCTCCCTTCGGTCTGGCAGCCTGGTGTAGAACACCGCTAGAACTCCTCCTACACTACAACTCTGCCTCCTTCTATGCTTTCTCACAGCCGTTTCCATTAGCCCACCCATCCCTGGACCTTATCTCAGCGGCCAAGCTGGTCTCCTGGGCACTAGCCCACAGCTACCTTATTAAAAAGGGATGTTCTCTTCCAAATATCCTTGTGACGTCTTCTGTGAGGGGTGATGTGGTGGAATCTTCTATAAACCTTTATCCAAGAACTTTGTAGAGATGCCCTTGACTGAGTGTTGGAATAGGATATGTTTATTTTATAAGAGATGTTGCATCTTAAGTAACTCTTAAAATATTACTGTGGATAAAACTAAAAAGCTTCCAATTATCTCAGTCTGAACCTGAGATGAACTAATTTTTATTTTATTTTTTTAAAGTGTGGGTTTCCTCTTGTCAAATTCTTAAAACTATACTGTCAAAATATCTGTAAAAACTGTTTGGTACCTTTGAAATACACTGATAACCACCAAATGCAGCCAAAGCCCATCACAAGCAGCTTTTAAATATATATAAGGTGCTCAGTGTCATTCACACAAACACTAAATTCCATAATGGCGATTCTCATTAAACTGAAATATGCAATAAACATTAATTAAACAACATTACATGTAACATATAACACTAATAAACATAACTGATAGGAAAAAAATAAGAAGAAACAGTTATTTCAAAGAAAAAACATAAAATTCCAATGCAGGGATTTTTTTTACAGTTTATGCTCTCTCATCCTTTGTCCCTGACTGATTTCATTACATCTTCACATGCTCTGTCAATGACTTGAATTTTCTTCAAAATTTCGTCATGATGTCATCTATGGCTAAAGCTTTGTGTGCTGTGATGCAGTGGCTGCTTCTAGAAACCTTTATCCAAGACCTTTGTGAAGATGTCCTTGACTGAGTGTTGAAATTTGAGATTTTTAATTTATAAGAGATGTTGCATCTTAAGCAAGTCTTTAAATATTCCTGGAGCTAAAACTAAAAAGTTTCCAGTTACCTCAGTCTGAACCTTAGACATGCCCATAATTAACTAAAACCTCGGGCCAGATTTACTTACAGCTTGCAACAGCCATCTTTTAGAGTTAAAATAGTACTGTCTGGAATTAACACACACGCACGGAATAATTAGTGCTGAAATGGTTTAAACAGTTATTTTTGCACTTTATTGAATATGCATTTGTAGGTGTTTCCCTCTTAGGTGCAACATTTATTGGAGGAGAGCATTAAAATGAATCACACTACATGATTTACTAATGTTTGCGCTTGTCAAATTACTGGTATTTGCGTTATTATTTAACACCCAGAAAAGCAGATTGTGCTAGTCATTATGGAAATGATCTGGGCTGTGTTCTTTGAAGCCACCTCAACACTACGTCATTCTTAAGTTGTACCTTAAGAAGTACCTTATCATTGGCGCGTGTTTTCTGAAACTTTCTTAGTTAAGTACACCTTCTGTAAGTCATACGTTCGGTAAGGTTGGTCTGGAGCGCTCTTAGCTATACCTTATCGCTGCTGACGGTTCAGACCGCTAGTGACCACCAATACATTGCAGTTTAAATACACATAGAAGATTTTACATGAACATTTAATATAAAATATGATTTAGTATTACATTTACATTTTTACTTGACTTTTACACATAAAATACTTAAGTTGTTATAGCCTACACCCAGTGTACGGAAGTGTTTTCGTTAATAAAGTTTCCATACACTAATGGTTGTTAGCTTTTAATTACTATCCTAAGGCATATCAGTTGGCTTATCATTCTTGTAAGCGGTGAAGCTGGGCGATCTTTTTTGCGGTCTTTTTCGCTCATGTTTGCGGTTTTATTGAGGAAATCATCCAATTGCACAAATGAGCGATTTAATCCAATAATGTGATGCGGCTGGTGGGTAATCGGCATATGTTGTGGAGAACATCAACACATTTATGGCCGTAAGGGTGTGGGATTTCACACTTGCGTAATTATAAACACATACACATATTTATTTCTATGTGTACATATTTCAATGAGCCCCGATAAATGCAGTTTGTACTATTTCTAAAACGCTTCTTCATAAAGACCATTGTTTTCTCAATACTCCAATTTTTTTTTTCTTCTTACCAGTAGCACTTAGAAGTTAGTAGGCTGACGAGATATTTTTTAAGTTGCTGTATTTGTCAAAGTATTTCTGTATTTTGCGAAGCCCATGTCATTGTGAGTTTTGCAAAGACTGCACATTCTCAGGCTCTTGTCCGAAAGCTTGCAAATTGCTGTTTACTCTGGAAAAAAACTCAAAATAATGGCATATTTAGCTCAAAAAGTTGGATATTATTATATATGGATAGAGCTCAACTCTGACTAAAAAATCCACAAATAGTTTCCTAGTTTCTTCTGGGTTCCCCACCAGAACATAAGTCTCAGCAAAAACTGAGCTTGCTCTTTGTTGCTGAGTAAACTACAGTATGCAGCAAGTTTTATGTGTGACATTACATTTGATTTATAGAGCAACTTGCAGCTCTGAATGATTTTATTAGTGACAAAAATCACCAGGCGTGACAAAACATTCACCTTGGAATTCACCTTTTATAGTGCCGTCCAAAATAACATGGCCTGGTGAACATTAATTCTAGCTAAACAAATTATTTTGCTTTTGCTGAAGAAAGAAATAAAAGCCAAAGTGCATCTAATATGCAAAATCTTTCACTGAGCACAGCATATGCTTAATTATACATAATGTTTAATTTCTTTGCTCGGATAGGTCAGAGTTGTGTTGTGTAATAAAGGGTCAAAACATTGTCATTAGATCTGACATTTTGGGGAGCATTTTGAGATCGTTTCATTGCGTTTTGTTGTTGTCGCGCTCGCCTTTCTGCCGGCAAAGCTTGGAGAGCGTGCTTATTAAGATAACAAGCATAATGCTTGACTCTGAATTGCTGAGCAGGTGAGAGGCTCTTTTTTAGAGCAGCATTATTCCTGATGAAGCGGTTTGGTAAACAAACAACAATTGACCCGTGGATGATGTCGCAGTAGCAGACCCTTCTACACCGGCTCATAAATGGATAAGTGCATTTACAAAAAGGTGAACGTGTCTCCGTTCTCTCAGTCCGGGTAACAACTAGCATAACTTTTAGGTGCCACTTTTTGGCTGATTAGTGAATATCCACTCACAGAAAGCCTATTGTTTCTTACATCAGGCCCTTTTACAGACAAAAGTGTCAAGCTTGAGATGGGGATGGACAGGGTCCGACTCTTTGAACTGTATTGAAAGCCAGGCACACAGCAGTGCATATGGAGGAAGATTCACCTTGTCTTCGAGCAGCTGCAGCTTCATTAATGCCTTGGCGTTGAAGCAGGGAGTCCCATCTGCCACGACTGATGGTGTTGGCGTTAGCGCCTGGGCCATGCACGTTTGAGCCTAGCATGTCTAATTCACCCAGCGTATCGACTACATGAGAGATCCGACTGCGAGCAAGTGTTGGACAGTACTTATCCACTTCCCATGGGCCCATCTGCCCCTCAGAGGTGGGAGGCCTGACCCAGCTTCATTGTACTGGATGGTTAAATGTTTAGGGTTGGGGAAATACAAGAAAACGGATGAATATTTCGTAAGCATTGCACCATTTTCACTATACATTACATCATTGAGGTTTAGAGCAATGATTAGGGTCTGAACAGGACAGATGCTGCTTGCCCTCCGGTGAAGCTTTTAAGCTCTGGATGTCTACAGATCTTCTTTTGGGTAATCAGGTCTGTTTAAGCAATAGCTGTTGGATGCGGTTCATTAGGCCGGAGAGTTTTGACTGGAAAACTTTTGCTTTCTAATAAGATGACGAGTGTGTTTCACTTTACTAGGAGCTTGTAGCCTCTTTTCCATTATGAAATTTTGTCAGCATGTTGTCAGCGGTGTAAGCAGAAATTATATTTGGCTGTGGTCGGTTGAAGTTGAATGCTCAGGCTTTGGCATGAGAAAGTTTGATCTTGATTAATTAGTTCAGGGCTGGGCTTTCCAAACTGGCCATAGGGGCTGATGGGGGAAAAACGTGGAAACAACTGGTTGTTTTTAATTAACAGGTTAATTATGATTATGTTAATCTATATTTTCATTATTTGACAATATTCTCATGTTTTTTACATATTTGCTACATTGACAATACATGTTACCTCTTAATGTTTTTCTTGCAATAAATACAGCCTCACGTTTACATGCTGTCTACGAAACCTTCGTCTGTCAAAAAAAAGTGAAGAGCAGGTTCGATTTTCTGAATTTTCGCATCCATAGCATGCGTTTGATTGGAAAGGATGAGGAATACGAAAAAACTGAAAACTCCAGGTGAAAATCAGTGTGCAAGAACCTTTACACAAAATAAATGGGTCTGTATGTGTGAAAACATTTGAAATGTTTTATAAGGCAAAAGGGAATCGACTTATTAAGGGATTTGTGGCTTCAACCATTTATAAATTATTGTAATTGCAAGTATGATCACGTATTCAAGATTCACATTATTCACATAACAAGTATAAAAGTACATTCTCTTGAGACTTACAGCCCCACAGTTCTAATAAAGTACAATGACAAAGGGTTAGAGGTTGCACTTTGGTTGTAATTGAGAACAAAAACAACTTTCTTATGTATATATGTACTTACGCCATCCATATAAATGGAAATGAGCCAAAATATCCTGATGAACAGACTCCATTAAGGCAATGATCCATTCAGGAATGATCACGCATTATGTCTATTAAACTGAATACATGGCACATTCCCAATAAACTATTAAGTAGTCACTTATTTTAACAGGAATATTGACTTTGAGGTTTATTTAGGATGCTGCTTAAAACAGATGTCACTTTGATCGGCATAGTGTGTCACCTCTGTCGCAATATTAAAGTCGTTGCTTGTGAATTTAGCGAAGCAGACAGTTCTGAAAGGTTTTGTCAGCTGGTGCAGTGTCGGAGATGAATCTGATGTTTGTGAAAAGTACAGAGGAGATTTCCTGATGTTGTAGACCGCAAAAACTGGTGAAACGAATCGGAAAGAGGGTTTATTTTATTTAAATGTGTAAATAGGCGTTTAAAGTCCTTAATGTGCTTGAAAGGAGTGCATTAGCAACTTTATTCTAATTCAATAAAAAAATAGTAAGTATATTGGCTATATAAACAATTTGAGTGAAAAGTTAAATTAAAAAGGAAAATTTTAATATAATATGGAATCTGTAAGCCTTGTCTGTTACAGTTTCAAATACTATTATGAGTAATTTGATTGATTGATTATCATGCTATTAATATAAGCACATTTTTTTAAATCGATCAATAGTCCTAAAATGGATTTTAACCAGTCAAACATTTGAAAGCTCCTTTTATCTTTTTTTTTTTTTACTGTGAATAACAGTTTAAAAAATAATGTTAATGTTTTCAGCAAGTTGTGAATCGTCAGGTAAAATTCCCCGTTCCAAATCAGGGCAGTGGAAGGATCAAAAGAAACGGCACAGCGTAAGAAAAAAACACCTAGAAATTTCCCCCCATTGTTATCTTAAGAATTTCCTGGCCGATTGTTGCAAGCCGTGGAATGAATTGCAGGGTCCTATAGCATGACTGACAATGGAGCACTATCATTTGACAAAAAGCACCACCAGAAACCAGAGAGCGAAATCTTCCAAATAAGTGCCTTTACAGTAAATGGGACCATTTTAGAGCTGGAGGAGTGATGGGGAGATGGGAAATAAGGAAAAAAAGGCAGAATGACAGGAACCACCTGAAATGTTTATCTCCCAGTAGCTATTGTGCAGCATTACTGGATCCTGAATCTATGTTTGTGTATGTTTGGACAATTGTGGTATTACCTTTAGCACTCTGGAGTATGTTCCTTATCCCCCCTGAGGAGAAAATGAGGCAGATGTTTTATTGATCAGGTTTGCATTCAAATTGTTTTTCTTTGTTTCCACCTTCTGCCTCGTGCTCATGTCATTTCAATGAAATACATTGATTTTTAAATGAAGTTCCACGCGTTTTCTTTTGATCACACTATTCTTTTGCACCTTTATGGAAATATTTAGCTAGTTACATGCACATCGATCAGAAGAAATTCTGAATGAGACACATTTTGCTTCTTAAGGAAATGTCATGAAAGTACAGAATAGTTTGAACATGCTACATGTTTTTCCAGCTTAAACAATATTTTAATTACTAAAATGTTCTTCAAACCTGACATGTTGATGTGGTGTAAATATAATACTGTATATAATTTAGTCTTTTAGAAATTTAATTCAGCTCTAGCTCAATTGAATCACTTATTTTTTATTAACTTGAGGTGTTTTAGTGATGCTGTCAGTTCTCTCAACCATTTGTAAAAATAAATATATATATATATATAATTATTTTCTCTAGAATGGATTTCGACGGATTTCAATCTGTTTGCATGAATGGCTGCTTTACCTGTAATTGTTTCTGAGTGTTTGCACGTTAATATATTCTTAATATAATATGTAATTCTGTGGCGCTCTGCATATATTAAGTAATAGCGAATTGAAAAAATTATAATTTTGAGTCGACACTCAAAGTGGGTGGTGAATGTCAGCATTTGCCAACTGAAGAATGTTTGCACAATTTAGTGGTTTTTGAATTTTTCCAGTTTATAATTTTGACAACAGTCTCTCTCTTAGTTTCTGTCCTTGTCTTCACACTTAAAACCAAACACTTTTTCATCTAGGACATAACATCTAGTAGCGTAAAAGATCTTTTGGGTAGATCATTTACGCTGGCACACAATGCTGTCTTTCTCTTTTATGTGATTTCCACGTTCTGCAATATGCATGAGGTGGAATTACTTCATGTGAAAATGGAAAGCAACGCACATTGTATATTTCAACATCAATCTGAATGTTTGCTTCATGCTTCTCCGTGACTGGAAGCAGGAACGCTTTTGAGGTACAAGGCTGTGTCATCTGAAATATGACTTCATCCTGTCAGAATGAATCTGCCCTCTTGTAACATTATGTCCATTATTTTGAGATGCGTCTTTGGATGTCTTCTGATAGTCGGAGAAGGAAATAGAAACGTTTTTTGAAAGCATATTAAGGTAGAAGATGATTAGCTACGCCTTTCCTTTTTGATCTGACAGGGTTGTGGTTTTGAAGTGGAAGTTGATGGAAAGCAAGATAAAACTAGATTGTGGGCTTGGAACAGAAATGCATTGTAGTCAATCATGGTACTTGTGACAAATTGAAGTAGTAAGTCATTTCTGAAATACGGCCAGAGCTTGTCTTGTAGATAGCTTTGCATTTCTCTTTTGGATATGCTGCTCTTTGGAGTTATTACCAGTGTCATGCTTTGTAGGGTTATAGAGTTATTTGTGGCCTAAGCATGTGGGTATTTTTGGCTGGGCATTAATTTATGGACTGACAGGACATAAACAAACCTCAGGTAGCCACGGACCAGATGTTCTTCAGGTTGTCACGCAACATTCTGTGTGTTTGCTTCAACATATTTCACTATTACACCTGTCAGTTTTTGTTTTCTCAGATTTCCTTACAGATTTTATGATGAGACGATGTATCATTTTTACTCTAGTACTGAAGTAACAACTGAATACTATTACAGTTTTTTATGTTTTGATTTTACATTTTCCATCATCATTTTAATGTAATTTTGCTATAATAATAAAAAAAAAATAATAATTCTGTTCGTTCATTCAGTTTCAGTGTCTTTTTTTTGTGGTAATTTTCAGCCCTTTTATGTCTGTGTTGTTTTGTTTTAGGCATCCATTAATTTTTTGTTGGTATACATAAGCTAATTTCTTGATTTTATAGACTAATCTCCACTAATTGCAAGGAAAATAGAGAAAATACATTTTTGGCATGTTGTCAAGATATGAGTGAGAATATAACAGGACATGAGTGGCAGAGTATCTTTCTAAAAGCCCAAACCGAGACAATTAGTACAAGGTTAAAACTTCTGCATTAAAAAACTGATTATGAGCGTATACATAATTTCAAAATTACTTCACAATCTTAATCCCAATTTTCCTCACCGATGTATAAAATGCAATTAAGAGATAGGAACTTCATATCATCGTTTAAGAAAGTGTCCCCAAGTTGAACGTTTTTGGGAAAATGTTTGGTATTGAAAGATAATGGTCCAAAATGTCCTGTATACTAAATATTTTTCTTGTAATGTGTACTTTTTCTAGCATTGATAAGAAATTATTGACATTTGTTTATTACTAGAAAAACACAGAAATCCTTCATTTTAAACAGTGCTTACAGGAATTGACACATTGCTTGGCGGTGTCTGTGTCCTTTTATTATTTTAGTTTTAGTAGTTATATATATATCTGTATTTAATTGTTCACAGTAAAAAAAAATCTGTAAAATTTACGGTAAAAAAACGGCACCTGTGGTTGCCAGAATAAAACCGTGTAAAAATACGGCAACAATATTTTTAGTTTTACTGCTTTGTTAAATTTACAGTTAAATACTCTAATTTCTAATAATAAACGTAATAACTAATATAATGCAAATATACCAACCTATTAAATTAGTGAAATCTATTTTGTACGTTTGAAATACACTGATAACTACCAAATGCAGGTGATGATAATGAGAAAGTCATGATGAACCAAAGCTTATCATAAGAAGCTTGTAAATAGTAACATACATTATAGAGAAGGTGCTCAGTGTCATTCACACAAACACTAAACACCATCATGGTAAGAATTATTAAACCGAAATGTGCAATAAATATTAATTTTGGAATTTACCATTAACCATTTAACAGGTTTTTACCATAGTATTTTCACAGTTTTTTACCGTTAAAATCACAGGCATTTTTTACAGTGTATGTTTTTATCACTTTTAGTAGTTTGTATATATGTTTTTTTTTTTTTAATTTCAGTTTTACAGTTTTAGTTAATTATTAGAAATTTTTGTCCATAATGTATATATTTTTTAATTTTAGTTATTTAATTTAATCAGTCAATTCTAGAAATTTCCCGAAATTTTAGATAAAACAAATTTAATTCATTTAATTAGAGCAAAATGGCCAGGAACAATGATTGGTTCCTCACATACAGTTATTGGTCTTTTGAGTTTCCACTTGGAAAATAGCTAATATTCTTTTATAGATCAAACTCTGCCACTTTTTTTCATAACAAAATGATGCTCATGGGATCGAGAGTGTCTGATTAAAGGCCCGGAGGCGGTGCGTCCCTGAGCTGACAGTCCTCGGCCTTGCTTTAGTGCGTGTGCGTATTTATCACGGTCTTAAGTGCTCTCATGAACCGTCTCCACCACTATAACTCTGTCTAATGGAAAACAAAGGCACAGCCAAGAGAGTTCAGACACTGCGTCTCTCCTCTGGCACTAATGCACCATCAAAGGGTGCTGTACGCACACCTCTGCTGGTCATAGCTCACACACCTGCCCACGACAGCACAGCTTGCTGCTGTAAGATACTATAGAAGTTGATGAAAAGCATGCAGGGGAATGCATAGATCTGACTCCAAATATCAAAACACAAAGATGAGAGAGAGAGAGAGTGAAAGACAAGATTTTGTATTGAAGTCTATCTTGGGGAATGTTATTTATTCACTTGTAATTAATTGATTTATGGCATGCATGCTTGACTTAATTGTATCCGAAAATCATAAGCAACAGCTTGTAAAGAAGTTGTTTTCTATCTTTTCTATTGGCTTCTATTGGTTTTGTACTTGATATTTATATGCTTAATTTTGTACTTAATAAGCCTAATTCTCAAAAAAACATTTTTTTTAAATTAAAATATTTCAGTATTTTTTCAGAGTTTATTACAAACACAGTTTCATGCTGAGGTTTATTTTTTTTTGGTGAGTGGAGGTCTGAGACTGAACCATTAAATATGATTTATCTCATGGAGCATCCTACTCTTCTTTTATTAGACACTTTTAATTAGGCAGAAAACTTCATTGTAGTCTGGACGGAAAATCTATTTTAGAATTTTCATTATTTCTTTTAAGAAATTAAATGTTTCATCCATGAAATGTAAAGTGAAAAGTGTTGTTTGTTTCTGAAAAAAAATTTGTAAGCATACAGATTTTTTTCTTTGTGATTCAGAAAACCGATGCTGTTTTGCTTTGTTGTGCTCACCTTCTACAGCCAAATAGCAGATAAAGCATCAATGTACAAGCTGTCAGTCTCCTGCCTCTTTGGATATGCATTTCTTCTTTCAATCTTTTTATGCTTTTGATCACCTTTGCTGTACATATCATCATGTAGAGAATATTTAACTCTTTGTCTCTCATACACACATAACATAAACGTCTACTTGTTAAAGGGGTCATGACCTGCCTTTATTTTTATTTTATTCTGCCTTCATCTGAACTCTCTGTTTGAGTAAATTAAATTTTATGCCGCAAAATTTAAATATTTCACTTACTTTTGAAAATCTAGTGTTAAGTTGATCCTCGTCTCAAAATCAATCCAATCCGACGCCGGCTTCAAAACTCAAAGTGTTTCCAGATAATTCAATCAGTCAATCACTTTATATTTATATAGCGCTTTTAACAATACAGATTGTAGCAAAGTCCTGAATATTATCAAATAGGAGACTAAATAGAAGACAATAGGAGACAAAATTCAGAGACTGTCTCTGTAATCAAAATGATGATAATCACTAGAAATTAGGTGCCCCCAACTAAGCAAGCCAGAGGTGACATCGGCAAGGAACCAATACCCCATCCATGAGAGAATGGGGAAAACCATGAGAGAAACCAGGCTTAGTTGGGTCCAGTTCTCCTCTGGCCGTACACCCAGCACCTAATTTCCAATAGTTCAATATTAAGCACGTCAGATTGTGCAATCTGGATTTATAGGGTGTACTCACACTAGGCATGGTTGCCAAAGTGCGATTGTCCCCCCTCCCCACATCCCCTGTAGCCTGCACTCACATATGATTTCTGCAAGTGTGCCGGAGCATGCTTACATCATTATGGTGAGGCGGTTTCAGGATAAACAGGAAGAGCGGCGCTCTCGATGAACGCGATGGAGTCCATCGCTCTGTTTACTTTGTGGATAGTAATTTTGAGTCGTTTGGTCCGCGGTGGTCACAGCCCTCTTACAGCTTATTGTTAAACAAACATTGCAAACAAACATTACCTCTGTCGTAGACTGAAGTGACCCTCTCTCCACTATGTTTGTTCTGGAGCGTCGCAAAAACGTGGCGTGCCCTGTTCCGTACTCCAGCACAGTTAGCGCTCACACTACATGCGAACCGTGCCCGAGTCCATCTGACCCATGCTCTGGCACACCTCTTCCAAGCGGGCCAGGGACGGCTAAACGTACCACGCCCGGGCACGTTTCGGAGCACTCACACTAGTTAAACAAACCGCGCTTTGGTGTTCAAACACACTCGGGCACGGTTCAAACTGCCTAGTGTGAGTACACCCATAGTGTGTGTGTGTGTGTGTGTGTGTGCCATACGTGTTAGACATTTAGCTAGCTTCCATGGGCGTGACGTCTGAGGCTAAGACTACGTACGTAGAAGCTGGCTGTAAATTTGGCTTTGATATTTTAGAGTAACGCAACATTTTCGAGCTCTGAATGTTTTATAGCACAATTACTTCTTATCAAAAGTTTATCTTTGTTCATGAATTCAAGCATGATCAGAAAATAACTGTGGACACATGAAGTTTTTTCTGATTATGTCCATATGTGTTAATTTACGTGTCATTGACATGCTGAAAAAAAAGACTCTCCCTAAAATATTGGTAAAACTTGGTAAGATGATCTCAAAACTTTTTAATCTTTTTAGAGTGGTCTGGGATACCTTTAGCTTTTAAGGATGGGAGATTAGCCAACAAACAAACTAAAAACAGATAAGCATGATAGAAGACCAAATAGATCTGATTTCATCAATTAAGGATTCTTTAGAATCTCCACTACTTGTATGTTGTTTGGTCATTGGCAAATTTGTGAAATATAAGAGGTACGTGCTTTAGCCACATTACTGTATGTGCATATTAAGCCTATATTATACTAACTCTGCTCTCCTAAATCAGGGCATCGACCATTCTTTGGCTCTGCATTACAGGTGAATGTAACAATTTCCATTACCTTCCCCTTGTCCCTTTGCTTCTTGTTTTGATCATGACTCTATCATACAGGACGCTCGATCAGCATCAGGTGACAGAAGCTCCACATTACAAATAGCCGTGGCAAGGTGTTCAAAGACAGCTTATGTCATCCATCATGTTTTATTCTCAGTGGTTGGCTACCAGAGATAAGGTCTCATATGCGACCCTTGCTGTGCAACTAGAAGTATGCCCAGAGAGTCTCCTGTTCATCACAATTATCTTTACGGTAGGGCTCTCTTCTCCAGAGAGCAGTGACAAGAGGGAAATAAAATCTCACACTGCTTCCCTTTGCACCAGCAGGGATTTAGACGATAAGGCTATTAGAGGAGAGAGAGCTAGCCGAAAGTCATTACTCAAAGTGTCCCTTCTTTAAAGGTTTTGTCTATGTGCGCAGGTGCTTGGTTTTTCGGCTTTTTGGGAACGCATGCACCATCTGAACAAGTCTCTGGTTCTTCACAACCAAAAGCATTTACTTGGTGATCCATTTGTACTCAACTCAGGCACACACACGTAGTTGACTGCTCACTGTACGTCTGTGTATATGTACGTGATGAATTATTTTGTGGCATAGTGACCTCGTAGTTTAATACTGTATGTATGACAGCACCTATGGTGATATGTCAGTCTCCCAGCACAACAGCAGCTAGATAAATAGGAACAAACGTCCCGTTGGGCAGTAAATACTGCAGATGTTTATTCCCCTCTGGGTTATTTGAATTTCATCAAACGAATTTGAAAGACGTGAGATGAGATTGGATCCTCTGTATCAATAGCCGTGTGGAAATGTTTTAGAGTGTGAAGTGCGTGGCGTGATGCTAAAATTGTAGCGTTAAGCATCGGAATATATTGAGCAGAGGGGGGGTTTCAAGGTTAGATAAAGAGGACAGGCCACATTTTAAAGGGGGATCAATATTTCATACATTCTACACTGTTTCAACGCCTTCTTCTCAAACCCCCTGGGGTGGTGACAGAGGTTTTCAGTACAGCGAGAAGGGTAGGAGAAATAGATTCGTCCATTCCCTGTGGACTGCATTTGTGTCGCCACTGTGAGGAAATAGTGAACGTGTAAAACAGCATTGATTGGTGAGTTGACTCATTCCTTACTTGCGTTGAAAACTAGCAATTGCAGCTTGGGGGTGTTTGTCTGTAGTCCTTTCGGTCATATATTGTGCTTTACATCAATACTGCGTTAGTGACTTGTTCAGATTTATTATTCCATACAGCACATCCTCCAGGCAGCAAACTAGTAGTATAGCAACCCTACGTCCTCCAGACCAGCAAGGGGCGACTGCACCAGTCAGTGATTCGGGTGTGGAGAGGTGACCTGAAGTATTGAAAACATAACGAATGCTGCGTCCGAAATCGCATACTGCTTAAGTAGGTACTACATTTAAAATTGCACATACTACCCAACCGGTAAAAAGTACGTTCTATATAGTATGAATCTGGGTAGTATGAATGGAATTCGGATGTACTACATCCGCCATATTGATGTTGTACATCCGTGTATTTAGTAGGGATGCTCCGTTCACGATCGGTCGATATGTTTGCGCGTTTTGTAAATAAAGCCGGTCATGTAATCAGCGCTAAATGCCATCAGGTGCGTGATTTGACATTGAGCCGTATATACTACACACAGCCGTTGTTCACTGACGAGCTGCACAGATCCACGCTGATAATGAACATGGTTTTGCGCAGCTTGTCAGTGAACAACGGCTGTGTGTAGTACAACAGCTGAATGTGAAATCACGCACCTGATGGCATTTAGCGCTTATTACAGGACCGCGTTTACTGACAAAACGCGCATTATAGATCGGCCGATCGTGATCGGAGCATCCCTAGTATTTAGAATGTGTTAAACAACTGTAATTTAATCACAATAAACAACGTTTTTTCCTGAGGTGGCACTTTCTGCCATTTTTCGCATACGATGCCTCCTCTCCCAGAGCCTTGTGGGATAGGAAAGTGTCCATGGTATGCTTATTGAGAGTAACATCCTTTTTAACAAAAAAGTCCTTGAAAAAATGCTGTTTTTTTAATTTGAGATATTTCATTGAAGTATCCTTAAAAATACCTATTGAACCAGTAGTGTACAGTATGTTGTGTATATTTATACACATTACCTGGATTACTTTGGACACCAGCTACAGGTATTGTTGTGCAACCATTTGACATCAATGAGAGCACGCTTTGGAGCTCTGTCCATACTCAAGGCCTTGATTGCTTGAATGGCTGTAATTAAGAGTAGTGAAGGGAGACGAGTGGAAGGGCTAAGTATCGACATGCACCTGTTTTCATTGCTCTTTCAATGAACAGACATAGGAAAGTATGAAGGTCACCATGAGCAGACCAGGCGGAAATCGGTGTTGTACCCGCAATCAGCCCTTTCTCTTGTAACATGCGCTCCTTCTAATTACTGTCTTCGTTCAGAAGGCTGCACTCTTCTAATTACATTTCCCTTTTAGCCCATACTGGGAAGCCTTGTAATTAAGAATCCCCTCCCCTTTGTCCAAAAAACTATTGAAAATCCTGAGGCGTTTATGATTCATGTATTTTTTTGCTTCCCCTCCAGTCAAGCTTGTTTTAGAGGAAGGACACTCTCTCGAGGGTGCTCGGAAACACAGTTCTCCCAGCATTGCAAGTTCAGCAATGCTTTTTGGCGCAAACTAGCTTGTTTATATCTAAATAAACTTTTTGATAGTGCCATCCAAGCATTTCATGTGCCAGAAAATAGCTTCAGAAGGAATAGATTTTGTACTCACTCAACATATAACTCACCCTAAGGCTCAAAACATGCTCTCCTCAAGAATATGAGCACAAATGCTTCCAGCTACGCTAGCTCAATTACAGGCATCTTTGCACTCCAAATGCTGTAACTTTTTTAGCATTGCTACAAGGGACATTAGTATTAACTGTTCTTCCACAGTCACTTTTTAAGCAGCAGTATAACTAATAGTTTGTTCAGCATGATAGGAAAAGTTTGTAAAAAAAGAAAAAGTTTGTGTGTGTGTTTTGTACAGTACATTCCTAGTATGAAAGTTCAACCTTAGGCTAAAAACAGGTAGGCTACAGCTGCCTGTGAATCATTTTGTACATTTGAGTATACCAACGTGTTTGTGGAGGGTGGGATTTTCTTTATATTAGTTGGTGTTAAGAGTGGATCATGTTTTTCAGGGACGATACCGATTCTTACAGATCAAGTAGACCCAATAACCGGTATTATACATTTTCACTCTTTGTTATATTGCATCCATTTGCTAAAATCATTTAAGTAAATTTTTTCCACACAGCACCCCATATTGACAGAAAAAACACTGAATTGTTGACATTTTTGAAGATTTATTAAACATGAAAAACTTAAATATCAAATGGTCCTACAGTAAGTATTCAGACCCTTTGCTCAGAAACACTCTTGATCTAATACAGCCACGAGTCTTTTTGGGGAAGATGCAACAAGTTTTTCATAACTGGATTTGGGCATCCTCTGCCATTCCTCCTTGCAGATCTTCTCCAGTTCTGTCAGGTTGGATGCACAGCCATTTTTAGGTCTCTCCAGAGATGCTCAATTGGGTTTAAGTGAGGGTTCTGGCTGGGCCATTCAAGAACAGTCATGGAGTAGTTGTGAAGCCACTCCTTCATTATCTTAGCTGTGCTTAGGGTCATTGTCTTGTTGGAAGGTAAACCTTCAGCCCAGTCTGAGGTCCTGAGCACTCAGGAGAAGGTTTTGGTTCAGGATATCCCTGTACTTGACCACATTCATCGTTCATTTCAAATGCAGTCGTCCTGTCCCTGCAGCTGAAAAACACCCCCACAGCTTGATGCTGCCACCACCATGCTTCACTGTTGGGACTGTATTGGACAGGTGATGAGCAGTCCTGTTTTTTTCCACACATACTGCTTAGAATTAAGGACAAAAAGTTCTATCTTGGTCTCATCAGACCAGAGAATCTTATTTCTCACCATTTTGGAGTGCTTCAGCTGTTTTTTTAGCAAACTCCATGCGGGCTTTCATGTGTCTTGCACTGAGGAGAAGCTTCCATCGGGCCACTCTGCCATAAAGCCCCAACTGGTGGAGGGCTGCAGGGATGGTTGACTTTCTACAACTTTCTCCCATCTCCCGACTGCATATCTGGAGCTCAGCCACAATGATATTTGGGTTCTTCATTATCTCTCTCAACAAGGCTCTTCCCCGATAGCTCAGTTTGACCGGACGGCCAGCTCTAGGAAGGGTTCTGGTCTTCCATTTAAGTGTATTGAAGGGCCACACAAATTGTTTTGTAACCTTGGCCAGATCTGTGCCTTGCCACAATTTTGTCTCTGAGCTCTTCAGACAGTTCCTTTGACCTTATGATTCTCATTTGCTCTGACTTGCATTGTGAGCTGTAAGGTCTTGTATAGACAGGTGTGTGGCTAATCAAGTGCAATCAGTATAATCAAACACAGCTGGACTCAAATGAAGGTGTAGAACCAGCTCAAGGATAATCAGAAGAAATGGACAGCCCCTGAGTTAAATATATGCTTGTCACAGCATGAATACTTAGGACCATGCGATATTTCACTTTTTCTTTTTTAGTAAATGCATAAATGTCAACAATTCTGTTTTTCTGTCAATATGGGGTGCTGTGTGTACATTAATGAGGAACAAAAATGAACTTAAATGATTTTAAAAAATGAAAGAGTGAAAAATTTAAGGGGGTCTGAAAACCTTCCGTACCCACTGTATGTCTGGTGTTAAGATGAAAATGAATGTCAAAATTAACAATAACAATGGCTCTGAAAAACGTTCTTTAAATGCTTTTAAATTATTTTAACGGTTTAGAAAATGATTGATTGAAGTTAGCAAAATGGCCTATATCAAAATTATTGAGCATACCTGTATTTTCCTTGTATGGATTGTTTCCTCCACAGCAATGCTAATCCACACATTGCTGTTTACTTCCCTCACAAAATAACCATGGTTTATTATAGTAAAATTATAATTACCTTGTTTTTGGCAGATTGATTTCCATTTGCATAACCACAGTATTACTACAAATACCATGGTTTAATTAATGCTAACTAATGGTTAATTTTGTGTTTTTTCCTTTAGATCTAGTTGAAGCAAAACAATGGTTCATTTTTGGTTCATATCTTAGTTTCCAAGAATTTGACCACTAAACCTCTCTTATCTTTGACTGAAAAAGCCTGTGTGGAGTGTGCTTTCACTATGCTTACTCTCTTCTACGCTTCTGTTATCTCTCTGTGGCTACGTCTGCGCTTGAGTTTTGACAAGAGTAGAGCCCTTATGCACAGCATGCCAGGGCCGGGTGACCTCTGCCAGAGATTGCTGCCCGGTTCATTAATCTCCCAAGGGCCTTGTCCTCTCAGCAGGCTAAAAACACACACAACACAATACGATCATCACTGCAGAAGTAAAGATAGTCTTCACACTCCGGAATTCTGAAAAGCAAGGAATGATATTTCTTTATTCCTCACAGGTCTGATCAAAGGTCGCTGGTTAGAAAGCATGTTTAGTTGGCAGGAAACGTTTCTGTGATATTGTATGCCTTTTATGCAAAGATTATTGAAAATATTAGGTTAAACCAGCATGAATTTTTTTTTAGGGATCAGTTTTGGTTTTAGTGGGTTGGCTAGTTTCTTTATAGGCCTATGTGTGTTTGTACATTTCTTTTTAGTGGTGGTTAAGTTAGCATTACTGATGCGCAATAAAAAAATGTTGGTGTTTAAGGTTTTTGTGGATTTCGTTTTTCAGAATTCTTTAAATAGAAAGTTTAATATTTAGACATGTCTAACAATATGCAATGCATTTATTTATACTGAAAGTATACTTATACTTATGATCAATTGAATTCATCTTTGATTAATGAATGTGTTCATTTCTAAAGGGAAAAAAAAAATCACATCTATAATTTCACAAGGTGGCTGACAAAGGTATTTTTAACGATTAAGAAGCCTGGAGTGGATATCAGCATCCAAAATATGTGCTAATGAATAGCTGTGCTGGTTTTCCAGCGGGGAAAAGTCAGCAGGATGCGTCTTTGACATTGAAGCTTACGTGTGTGTTTTTCAATCTGCAAATGAAATTTAAGTACTCTATCAGAGCAATCTCTTATTTCTTTTAGACAACCGTTTTATGTATTGGATGAATTATGCCATTAGGCATAATTTGTAGTGAATATACAGCAGTTCAGCCTTTCTTTTGTTTGTTTGTTTTGTCTAAAGAACTTGGCACACATGTTTTTTTCCCTATGCGTGCATACAGAATTTAGTAGAAGAAGCCACATTTGGATTCCACACAGTTCACTCAATACTTCAGCACAGCATCATGCTATTTTTTTCCTACTCTTAGACAGGCCGCAACGCAGAGTGCTCTTGACTTTCTCCTCCTAAGAAGACAAATAGCATGGGCAGAATGTGAGGGCGTTATCTAACAAGACAATCTTCACACACACCTGCGAAAATAGAGAGGAGCTACTTTACAGCTGCTGAAGACATGCTTTGTCAATTAAACATGCTGTGCATATCTGTGGCTCTCGGTTTGATTGAAGAACCATGTTGGGAGGCACGGTAATTACATGAACACTACAGGTGGCCCAGCGAATCATTTTCCCGTTACAAAGAGAGAAGGCCAATTTTCATTCAACATTTGTCAATAAATGCTTAAAGAATGTGTATAAACAAGCTTTTTTTATATGCCAATAAAGTCTATAAACAAGCTTTGTAAATTTGTCCAGTGGCACCAAAAGTTGAAACTTAGGATTTAAATGGTAACACTTTACAGTAAGTGTCACTTGTTAACATTAATGTATTAACTAACACGAACAAACAATAAGCAATTAATTTATTCATCTTTGTTAACATTAGTTCATAAAAATATGGTCATTCATTGTTAGCTCATGTTAGCTCACAGAGCATTAATCTTCTGAAATATTTTATATCCCATGTCAAAACCAAGCTTTGATGTTATCTTGTCTGTTGTAGCAGCCAAAGCTTGTAATTTGTCCTGCTTGCACTCTTCATTCTGACATATGATCATCTGAATCAACTGATTTTATTGCGGAAAGCAGTGAAAGTATTTTGGAATCTCTATTTGACTTTGGATAAGGTCAAAAAAGCAGGGGTCCAATTACCCCCTCCGCCATGTAAATACCAGCCAAGAGCAGTTTGAACAGCACGCCATCCACCCTCCCATCATAATCCACTTTTGTGACTCAACTAAAAGATTCTGACATTTCGGGGACCCCAGTTCAGATTCCCACGTGTTCGACACAGACGTTGCTTTACACTTGACTCAACACCCAGGTCCAGGGTCTGTTGTTACAAGCCCTTTCGTTAAACCCTGGAGCTGCCATTCATTTCGGTTTGATTAAGAACGTCTGCGGCAGCTGCGTCCCAGTGTCTCCGCCGGGCTCGTCTCTGGAGTGTGCCGAGCCGGACGTCTCTATTAAATCCTGTTTGTGCATGCATGGTTTTATTATTCTGATTTAATACAACAATGCCACCAATATCCATTCTGTTTCCTTCACTTCTTATTTATGCCAGTTTCCTCCTGCCTCCGTCTCGCCGCTGAGGTTGGTGGGACAATGGATATTAAATCAGATTTATTGTGAGGGTATAGAATAGTGTCTGACCTGCATCTCCTCTCCCTCGGCCCACGAGGCTCCCCCTCCTCTCGGTGTGCGCCAGAGGCGACAATGCAGCCCTCGCACAATTGATGGCTCTTCAATTTGCTCTTGGGAATTGGTTACATTCCGTCTTGGAATGACACCGGGCCAGAAATGGAATTAGGGACAGGCAGCTAAACGGCGCGTTAGAATAATGGCGACCGCCCTTTTTGCCGGAGCTGTTCCCTCCAAAAGCGGACACATACAGACAGGAAGTTTAGCACAAAATATGTTCACCTCGACGATTTCTGCTTACTGTGCAGTTTATGTGACATCAGGTTGAGGGTTGTTTGGGGGTGGACAGACAGCACGCCGACTTGATTTGCTGTGGCGAGATTTGCTGAGAGAGTGCATGCAGTCTTCCATTCTGATTCATTTTGTATCCAACATACAGTCAGCATGATTTCATAGTATCTTTGTGAAGTATATTAACATGAACTACTGTAAAACCTCAGCTTGTTTCAGTTTAAACATTGTGTTGTCAAGTTTAAGCCTTAATTGCAAATGCCGATGAGCTTCTTCAGTCCTTGTTAAGTCTGGTTGTCTTTTTTGAACATTTGGATGAGGAAATCGTAATCAAAGAGATGCATATATTTTAGATCCCTAAATATTTTATTCAATAGTCTCAGATCAGACAGCACGCCTACAAATCACCCACAGCCTGTTCTTTTGCACATTGCACACAAACACGTCTCAAAATGGCAACTTGTTTGGCTGGATTTGCGCAACTTTTGGAAGTAAGAGAAATACTATTATTAGTTTGCTCGTGTTTGCAAGGTATCAGCTTTTGAGGAGTAAACTAAACTATATTGGATTTGGCAAAGCTGGCAAGGTTAAAGCATCGCATCTTTAAAAAAACCCCCTCTATTTTAAGAATTTCATTTGATGTATGTGAGCAAAACTGTAGATTTTAGTTTTTGTTATGTTTGTGAAATAGTAAGTACCTCGGTTTTGGCCTAAAATAGTGTCTGCACACATTTTCTGTTAGCTTGAGACAGCTGCACCATTATTTGATTTTTCACTCTTGTCTGCAATTTTAGTATAATATGTTTCAGATAAATACAAAATAAAGGTGGATTAATTGTGAATCTTTTGTATCACCTTAATAAAACATCATCACCATAATCCATTCTAATTTTTTAAAGAAATTAATACTTTTATTGAGAAAGGATGCATTAAATTGATTCAGTGTGATGGGAAAGACTGATATATTGTTACAAGTTGTTTTTTTTTTTAAGTACATGCCATTCTTTTTGCATTTTTATTTATCAATATCAGTTTATAAATATTTAAATGATCAATTAATCAATATTTAAGTTATAAGAAATATGCGTAGTAATGAGTAGCATGTAGATTTGCCATCATAGAAATGAATTACATTGTGAAATATTTGGAATATTTAGCAATAATAATCTTAACAACCCAAGACTTACATAAATATAAAAATCAAAGTTTGAATTTGCATTAACTAATGGCCTGTTGTATCATGTATTATTTATAAAGTTACTGTTTGCCTTTGCACAGACTGTACTTAGTGGTTTGAGGCACAACATTAACTTAGAGACCCTGAAAAGCAGGCTGACTGTTTTTCTCTCTCCCTGTTTAACATTCTGGAAGCGTGTGCGGGAAAGAAAGGCTGTCCCAGAGTGGTACCGTAAGGAGTCTCCCCTTGTAATGTCTGTCAGGCTCCATTCACATGGTGTTTTTGGGGATGGAAAATGAGATTTCAAAAGAGTTATTTGTATCCCTCACTCCGCACTTGCAATTACATTTCTCAAGGGACAGAAACTAACCGATTCTTATGGCTCTTGTATCATAGCTTGTTTTGCTGCGGGGCAGGCCCGAGAGTTAATCGAAGGCGAATGTGAAAGAAGATATGACAGAGATTTATGAGTGTGTAAATTGAACAGTTTGTATCTGATTGATATTGATTCACAGTCTATATAAAGCTAGTTTATCATCACAGTAATCGTTGATCTTTGGCCTAGAACTTGCTTGTTTACGTGTGTAGGTTACTTAGATATACTTAGGGGACAAAACTGTCCGTAGAAGTTGGATAATCTTACAAAATGTTCCTTTAAGGTATGTCTAAGCATATCCTCAAAACTGTTCATAAACTAACCCTCTTGTAAACATGCAAAAGATTTATTTTTTAGGTGTAGGACTAAGCTTTGAGTTAGGGTCACTTTTATATTAATGCAGTAGCAGTATATCATGGAGAGGCATGTAACATTTTTCTATCTGGTCTCATGGCATAAACATAGCTTTTCACACAAATTTACAGAGTTGCGATTAAAAAAAGCTTAATTTTCTCACATTTACTTCATCACTTTAAGACAATATTAATATGCTGGGAGATTTGAAAACTGATGCTTTTGAATGTTTGAATTAAACATATCCAGCTATAGGTTTTCATAGATGGTAGGTTTGTTCGGTAGTACGGAGTACAGGGCTCCGTTTCGAATCCAGTGTAAATAGGGTTAGGGCTTGATAAAAGTTCAAATCAGCATAAAAGGTTGTTAAAATGGCATGGTTGCATGGACAAATGTATTTAATAAAAAGTGCCAGGGTTCACCTATTGAACCTGTGTTTTAGCGCCCCTTAGTGGACATTTCTCTTTGAAACTGCTGCGAAACGTGCAGTAAGGTACAGAAAAGTGGTGTTGCACAAAAAGTGCACAGAGGAATATATTTTTATGAGACACGGTTGAAATTTTTACAAAAACCTAAGTAACTATAAAGTTTTAAGTCCAATTACACACTTAAATTAGAGTGATTTTGTGAATTTTATGCTCCAAAGGAAGTACAAAAAGGTTTCATATTTTTCCTGGTTCCCAGTTTAAGTGGTGTAAGGAGCGGCAAGGATGCAAAGAGGGGAGAGGAAGTTGGCGGGAACGGAATGTTTTAGCTCTGATAGGGTAATTAGGAAATAGGGGGATGGGCGGCAGCTGGTTAATCATTCGTACATATAAACATAATTTAATGATTAATTTTTCCAAACCCCTCCGATGATTGATCAATTTCATTTAAAGGAGGTTTTTTAAGCTTAACATTCCAAAAGCGGTACATTGCATTTTTATTCAGCAAATGAGAAAAGATCAAGTGGGAGGGCAATATGCTAATTATTACTTTGACATCAACATGAAAGCACTTGAGATTTGTTTTAAAAACGACTCGTTTTAGTGATTCAGAGTTGACTTTATTTAAGAGACAATAACTTTATATACAGTGCACTTTCAGATGTAAAACTTTGCAGGATGTTTTCAGTCACTTACAGTAGAGCTGTGTTACACACTACATGAAAGCTCATGTAATCACATGTAAGATTTATTTTATTATGAACACTAGAAGAATCTTAGTAACACAAATATATACGTTAGCATTAAATTGTATGTAACTATTATTTTAAAAACTAAAGTACTCTCTGAATTTAAAGTGACCACTAGCTCCACCTTCTTCCATATGCTCAGCTACAGTATGTGTTTCTCTCTTGTTCTGTTCTTTTCACGTCACTTGCCATTTTTACATATTTGTCTTACCATGCAGCTTATTTGCAGCATTTATCTAAATGTCTAAAAAAATCCATTATTTTCTTTCCATGCAGTTCACATTCAGTTCATTTTTGTATTTTTTTTTTTCCACTGAGAAGAGCAGTGCATCTGGTTTCTTTGTCCATTCTTCCCATGGTTCATCATGTTCCATTAAAGAGAAAATTGTTCTGCTTAATGCACCAAGCTCAGGTACCCACGGTGTATGGCGTCCAGTAAATGGAGGAAGATTAGAGACATTACGTAGTAAAACTTCCTGAGATGAGTTCAGCATATCTCTAGGGAGTTTTACACCATGATGGATAAGTGGTTGCTGCGGTTTTATTAGACGGTGTATTTGTGGTTAGGCGGCACAACACAGATCAAGACTTTTGTCTTGAGATGGAGAGATGGTTTAGAAAAAGGTGAAGACACGGCTAAGGGACAAATGCATTTCTCTCTTTCACCGCAGCATGAACCAGCACGTTTCAGCAGCTTGAATGGGTAAAAATCCAGATCAATCCATCATTTCAGTGCCTCACACCCAGAAAGCTGCATACGATGCTCATGGATCATTAAACCCTATGCTTTCACAAACCTTCACACAGGCAAGAGAGTTCAAGAGTCCCTCTGAGGCTCGCACGTGTTCCTGCCGAAATGCAATAAACAAATGTAACCTAGAGTAGCAAAGTCAGATCTGGTCAAATTAATGTAGCGTCAAGAAATAAAGCCCATGTTTTACTGCTTTTGGACAGGCTGAGGCTGTACTAGGGATGGTGTAGTTTTCTGTGCAACGTCAAAAGAGTCTTCTGATGTCTTTTCTCACAGCGTTTCTAGTACGATAGTAATGAAATTACTCAGTCCAGTTTATCTTCACAAATCCGCATGACTTTCAGAATCATTTTTTTGCTATAGTTCCTTCCCTGTTTCTACTTTTTGTCTGTGTTATTCTGACCTCTTAAACAGGTCTGCCTTAACAAATTATTCAAATATCATTATTTCACTCCAACTCCACTCTTGTTATTTTTATTTTTGTTTCTCCATTACTTTGAGTTTACTGTTTTGCAGTTATGTAAAATCAGTTTTTTTTATGTGTCTGCTAAAAACATATTAAATTTGAATAATAAGTTATATGTAAAAAAGAACTTTTATTTTGGATGTGATTAATTACAGTTAATCATTTTATCATTAACTATTACTAGTAGTAAATCTTATGTTAAAGACATAGTTAATGTTTTAAAATGCCACGGTCATGTTTACTTCCTGCGTATGGGATTTGCCTTTTCATTTATATTTCACAAATTCCATAATTCTATCAATTTGACTAGTGTACAGGATGTGCACTGTTTAACACATGATGAATTCTTGTTGTCGTGCAGTAGCATTATGGGCCGTTAACGTGTTGTGCTCATGATGGAGTGGTAACAGAGTGATCTTGAAGTGAGAGAAAAAAACAAAGATGCTCTGACTTGTTAAAATATATATATTTAAAAAAAATAACAACATATCTTGTTCTAGGCATTCACTCAACTCTGCTCTGTGCTTCACACCATTCAATATGTATATCTGCCTCTATAAAGGACACAATGAGTGGATATTTGCTTAAATAAAGCACTTGACTAAAACCAAAATAACAGGCTATTAATTGCAATAATTAGCTAATGACTTATTCTATAGCTGTAATCATACATCCACTATTTCACATTCATGCTTCTGCAGTTGCAAAGCTACTGGCAACATTTTGCTGAATCACCTCGAATCTTACCATGCCTTTACTGTGTTATTCTCTGAATAATTCACATTGTGCTTCTTGTTTTGTTCTGTTGTGTGTTTTTATGGCTGTTTTTTTTTTCTGATACAGTTATTTTTCTTTTGCTTGCCTCGAAAGCCGCAATGTTAAAACAGCTCAAAAAAATTTAAGCGTAACAGTTACTTCATTCAATAAAGTGTCAACTGCTGCAGAAGCACAGCTGCCAAACTGTAGGAAAGTTGATTCCGGCATTGCTTTGTGTCCTCATAGCGTAATACCCTCAACCAAATAGCACAAAATGGTTTTTGCTATTCCGAGCGTGCAAGAAATTCAGTTATTTGTCAGAATTGAGAGACTGAATTGTAACACGCTCATGACAGACAGGTAATCAAGTCCTATGTGATACAAGACAGACCGCACAATAGCCGAGATAGGAGTCCCAACACCTTTAAACAGCCTTGAAATTTTAAGCTGCCAACCTGATCTCACCAACCTCTTCCTGGCCGACATTGTATTGAAATTTTCTCAGTTTCCTCAGCATCAATATCACCTCTTTCTTTGTTATGTTTAAATATAACCCTAAGAGACCGACTCGCTCCCCACATCTGCTTGTCTCAACGCTGTTTTTCCCGCATTATCTAAGAACTTCCACCGTATGCCTGTCACTTTTTTTCTATGTGGCATATAATTGTCAATCTCCACTTGTCGGATCTCTTGTACTCTGACAACTGAAAGTGACAATATTGTAAAATTATCTTCCAGTTTTTTGTTTTTTTTGACTTCTCTTACTAGTCAGTATCTGTCTCTTATTTTAGGCTGTTTTTTTTTCTTCCCCCACTAAAAGAAAGCCACTCATGTTAGCAATGATTATCTGAGATTAGAACAATTTGAAAAGGAGAGGAAGTGACATGCGGGGTGAATTGATAGTAGTTGCAGATAAACTTTCTTAGTTTTGCCAATACGTACCATGCTTGGAGTAAGAAATGTGCAGTTTAATACAATTTGATGCAATATATTGACGTCTTTTACTAATTTACTTTCAAATGAGGTCAGCAGACAGAATGAAATCATTTTGTTTCTTTTAACATTGTCAAATTATAAATTCAGCTATTAATAGTGAAGACTTGTAAAAAGGCAATTTGTTTCTTCTATGCGCAGGTGTGCAGCTGTTTTTCCATTGATTGATAATGGAGTTCTTACTTCATTGAACGAGTATGTAATGGATTCATTTCGTATTATGAGATATATAGTAATATATTCAGAGGGCAGTGGAGCAGAAAAGCTTTCGAATGGTTGGTAATAATGAAACGGTGGTTCTGTGGTGTTCTGTTCTACAGTATAAACTATTCTGCAATGGTTTGACATCACATTCATCAGCGTTTAGCATGAATGGAACAGAGAGCTTTTCTGTCATTATAAACAGAAGCATTAGCAGAAGGTAAGACAGTTAAGGTGTTATGCATTGTTACCATCAGAGTCATTAAAATTGTAGTGTATGCATGTGCAGAAATATTGTTTGAATGTTTGATGCCAACTAGAAGTGTGAGATTGATTATTAGAGTATTTCCTGTTACTGTAGTTGATCTGTCTTGAAGTGGTATGGGTTAGTCTGCATTAGGGCTAGACGATTTGGAAAAAAATAATAACGCTATACTAATAACGTTGAAATCTGTATTTCCCAACTGAGATACAGTATACAGTACAATCTAGCAAATCTCTCAAATATCTATTAAGAGACATTTGTTAGCTTTAAGATTAGTTTTTAAATTCAATTATTCAATCCAAATACACTTAATTGTTGGAATTCTTTCCAAAATGTGTCTTTGTCTTAACCTATTCAATCTAGCATCTATGTAATATTCAAATGTAAAATATTTCTAATACAAAATCTGAGAAGGGTCAGACATATTTTTTCCTGACAGGCTCTGCTAATTTTTCATTTACACATATTGAAAGCTTTGCTCAAGTTTATTGTGTGAACTATAATACAGACCGTCTCATAACAAAATATGCTGGAAATGGCATAAATCAAAGCACACTGTGTTCAGAGAAGAACGCTAGAAAATACGACAGAAAGATGGTTGTCTATAGCTTACTGCAGTACAAGCTGCGCGCGACAAACACTGCCAGTAGCACAATCAGCGCGCGCTGCTCCTGCTCTGCACACGTGCAGCTTATGCGCGCAGTGTAAATCCGGCATGTTTAACGCGCAGCTTAATTCGTGCGAATCGCTCTGCAGGATGTCTAATTGCGTCTTTGCATTGACTTAACATGTAAATCACTTGCGCTTAACACTTCATTCGCGTCTGGTGTGAACGCAAGAATGAATGTCTTATGTCCACGAATGCATTTTTTTATTTAATGTAATCGCAACATTTGCTGTAATGTAATCACATAGGCTGACTTTGCGATTGCGATAAGATTAATCGTGCAGCACTAGTCTGCATACTTGTAATAGGATAAATGTGGTATCAGACATTATACGAAATGACAGAACTCTATTATTTCAATATTTCTGAGCCATGTGAACAGAGATGTGCAACATTTAGGACTGAATAAAGAGAGCTTAAAATGAATTGAAATTCATAGATAGCTGGATGGTCAATTCAAAAACACAGTGATGAACTGAAAAAAAGCCAATTGTTCAGTCCTTGATTTTGCTCATCAGTAGAATGTTATTTTTTTTGTGAAAACGGATGTATTTTTACATAATGCCTCGCCATTTATAGAAGTTAAGCTGCTTTTTTGGTTCACAGTGTTGTAGAGATGAACAGTAAACCTCAGGGGATGTGGCAAAAGGTAAATTATAATCATTACCGTTGTTCTTCCTCGCTCCCTTCTGCTGTTAAAACTTACTCTACTGTGGTAACCTTTAAGTTGCTTTTTACTTTCTTCGGGGGTTGAACAAAAGACCAGCTGTCGATTATTTTGGGAGAGGACAGCATCAGGAGTAAATATTGATTCAGACAAAATGGATTTTTCTGCTTTCCCCTCTGGAGATGATAAAAAAGGAAAACAGGAGGAACCTTTCACAGCTAGTTCAGTGGCCTTTTAACGTGCTTATAAAATGGTATTAAAGAGTTGATTCTGAGGGGAAAAAACACGAGCGCACGGCCTCCGTTGTCATTAATCACGCCAACAGTGGGAGATTTAACAGTAGGGGAACTGTACGAAGAGACGAAGAGACATGGGGAAATGAAAGGACCCAGATCAAACGTGCAGATGTATCAAATGATCGGAAAAGACACTTCATTTGCATATCTCTCTTGTACCGCCGGTTGTGTTCCTTTGAGCTTGGCTCAAGCGTCTCATTGGCATTGTTGACAGGACGGAATTTTATACTCCTTCGGAACACGTCGTTAATTGGAAGGGTTTAAAACACAAAAGAGGAAAGCAAGAGGAAGTGATCGGTGAGATGAAATCACAGAATTTTACCAGAGAGGGAAAAAAAGGTTTAAAGTCCAAACATGAGGAGACCGAGTAAGTGCTGTTTACAAGCCAAGACAAGAAGTCAAACCGTTTGACTTCTTTAGTAAATTCTCGTGAATCACTCGATGCGGTAGCCAGGGGTAGAACGCTACAGCATTTTCCAGAAAGCATAGACCGCTTGGGCCTCCCAGGAAGGGGGATAAAGCAAATACCATGTCAGCTGCGAAATATTGGGCCTGTAGAAAGAAGTTGAAAAAGTGGATGTCCAGTTCGATATCTTTGCAGCTCCCCCATGAACATTGCCCAGTAGTTTGATCCGCTCCTTCCAAATGTCTAAAGAAATCGTTCTTTTCCACTCTCAATCCACTATTGAATCTTGGTGAAAGAAGAAGGAGGGCTGCTTCATGGGTTGGAGGGCTTATTGGCAACTTTGCCCTTTAAACTGATGGATGGTGTGACCATGGCTGGATTTGACAGCGAGACTTGAGCAGATAATCGGGAAAAAGGACGCAATCGCTCACGCCGACCGTATCTTGCTTTCAGACGCTACGGTGGAAGGGCTTAGCACCAGGGGAAGGTTGTTTGGGAGTATGTGAGTTATTGCTAGCTTTGCTGGCTAATCTTGTCCATTCCTCTCCGCCACAGCCCTGGTGAAGGTGATGAAAACAGAAACCTGACTTTGGGACTCTTTTGTAGTTGCTTATCCCCGTATTGGATGCCACCCTTTGACCCCTAATACACATCCTGGGGTGTTGCAATGCTATATGAGTTGATGGCACAATTGTTGTCAGTGAATTGTCACCACCTCAGTTCTGATGTAGATGACCTTGCTGACCCAGAGGCAGATTCAGCAGGTATCAAAGAAAGTGCAGGTACAATATTGAGCCGCTGTGGCTGGAGTTACTTACAGTAAATGTCATGGCAAAATATCATTCAGCCGTCAAAATCATATTGATATGCTTAAAATATGTTTTTAGCACTTTAGCCAGCATATTCACATTACAGCAGTAGTAATGTTCTCAGGTGAGTGATTAGCATCGTTAATGTTAATAGCTTTATTTATCAATAATTTGTTTAATTGATCGAAATTGACAATAAGATTGATTTAGCTTTAGATTTTGCTTCTTTTTATGGAGTTTTTAATACTGACATCATCTTTCAGAGGGCCAAACAGGAAATAAACCTGTTTTTCATATGCATAAATGTGATTGATACAGCTTTGTTTATAGATAGACTTAGGATCGGAGCCTGTATTTACATTGGGCAGTCTGTAGTTGAGTCCAGGAAACCCGTCTAGCTTTTGGAGCCCCATTTTTTTTTTTTTTAGCATTCAGAATGTTTATGACCCCAGTGATCTGCTTAGTCATCCAAGGTCTGCTCTCTGCCCTTTAAACAGAGTGGCTAAGCGCCAGCTGTGTGGCCCAGCTGAATGGTAATGTCTTAAGGTAAACACTGTTGTTTTCTTTTGCTCTGTCCTGATGTGCCCTTCATCCACACTGCAGTGGTTTTGCTTTAAGTTGGATCCTTTACGTTTATAATTTTCCAATAGCTTGGAAGCTCAGGAGACCCAAGTTTGTGTTCCAGTGCTTGCAAAGTAGATACAGTATACTGAATGTTTATCTCTTTGTTGCAAAACCAGTTTATTTGGAAAGATATCTTATCATATAATATGAACAGTTTATTGTTGTTAAACTGAGTCTAAATGATAGGCCAGGATCCCTTTGTGGTGCATTGTGTTTACACATCTGGAGTTGGAATCACCGTTGAGAACCCTGTTAGCCTTGCCTTCTAAAAAACAGCTACAATGCAGATACCATGCAAGATTTAGTGTCTGTTTGCTGTGCCCAGTGTCCAGCTTTTTTAAATTTTTTTGTCTGTTTATGCACCAACCCTTATTCACTGGCCCAGCAGGTGTAGTGTGTCCAGAGTCCAGATGGTTGTGCAGGCTGCTTCTCCCACTGGCAAGCCAGATGCAGCTGTTTGGACGGCCGGCTGATTGATTCCGCTGCGAACTCTCGCTGTGACCAGGCCTGGGTCACTCCTGCTATACACCCTCTGTGCGCACTGACATTTACCACAGAGCAGAAGAATCAGCCTAGGCTAGGGAAGGGAATGATGGGGGAATGTTTTCTTGCCCAGCTGGGGGTGGATTACGGGACGTCCTGGTCTTTTCATTGGCTGGGAACAGTAGGGTGTTGTTTTGGCCAGATTTGAAAGCTGAGACATCAGTGGAGAGAAGGTTTGGAAAGGAATGTGTACCATCCCAAGCGATTTCAGTAATTAATGCACATTAGATACAGTCTGGGGATGTGGGTATTTTCCAGGGGTCAGTGGATATGAGGGATTTAGTGGGCATCTGTGCATCAGCCTGAGGCCTTCACTTGATGCAATATTGGAATATTATACATTTTGAAAGGTATGCTGATATGTTACATCTGTTAACAAGGCTCAAGGAACCATATGGGTATTTGGGCACATGCCCAGGGGCATCACTTCCAGGGCGGGCACCATGCATTGTTTATTCTGGTGTACAGTTCTGACTATCTCTGGCTTTCTGTAGTCCAGTATTGACTGGTGTTTGAGTAAGTTTAGACGAGTAATTCTGAGATAAAAAGGGTTTATTTTAAGGTGTTCCTTATACAGTTTAACTATGTAATTAATTATTAGTGATATTAATAATTAACAGCTTATACCTAATTTAGGGTTATAGTTTGGTAGGAATATGTATGAATAATTGAAATGTACTGTAATGTTTAACAAGGACACTATTAAATAGATTGTTACCTAAAAATTAAGTGTTCGCTTTAATACAGAGGTTCTCTCCGAATTTATTTTCATAATTCCAAAATGTGCATTATGTATTCCAGAACTTAAAAGCAGTAGTTGGGGTAAAATAAAAAAATAAAAAAATATTTTAGTTTTACAAAATATTTTGATTTTGTAATTTTGCATTTTAACTTCAATAACAGTTTGTTTATTTTAATATTGAAATATATTTATGTCATCCTGCAGTCGTTCACTGGTAGAGAGCCAATTGTTTGGTGAGTACTTCATGTTCCCAGGTTGCTGTCTTAGATTTTGCAGAAATTCAGCCACTCTGAGTTATTTATGCAAAGCTTAGTGGTTATAAAATCTGGATGAAAAAAACTTAAAAAGCATAAAAAGCATGCTCTTTAAAAAACAAAAAAAAGAAACTTGTTTTACTACAACCTAAACAGTTTACATGAAAAATAAACTGCAATATACACCAGAACTGTTGAGTGTGATTACATATCAATATAGTGCTGCTGTAATCCTCTGAATGGCTTTAATTAGTGGCATAAATGACTAGACATGAATCATAACTTACCTCTAACACCACACACTTCAGGCGGTGCAGCCGTTTCATTCAGCTTGCCTGTGAGTTCACATGGCCATATTGATTTTTTTTTTTTTTTTGGAGCTGACATTTACACCAGACTCTGCCTAGTGACTTTGGCTGCACTGGCTTTCATCAATGAAGTCTCAACCTTAATCACACTTCAGGCCTGTCACAGCACCTGCCCGGGGCCATCACCACTATACTCTTTAAAGAGACAACAGCTCCAACTAAAGCCTCCAGGACCCACTACAGAGTGACCATGTGCCCAGGTTCTTAGAAAGCCACATGCCCAAAATACACTTCTTTACCCTGTGTGTAAATGTCAGAGTTAAGCATCTGCGTCATATGAGCTTCATGCAGTTTGTTATGCATCTACACCTTCATTATATGCATTATATAGAAGTGCTACTGTTTATTTAGGTAAATATAAATATTCAGTTTTTAGCACACAGTGGGTTCCATAGCATATTAGTTTTGCAGTAGGATAAAAAAGTTGCATTGAGGAGCCTGAAATTTGTAAATGTTGGTGTCTTGACATCTGTAGATTTGTAAATTGATGCTCAAAACCCATTTTGCTTTCGTAATGCGATGTATTTCCAAGTGAAATAGGATTTTAATGATTTATTTTGTTGGTGGCTGTACCATCCCAAAATAGAGCTTCACTGAAAATAATGCATAAATTGCTGTTTGGCTGTTGGTTAACAATACTCAATAGGCCTATGAAGTGAGATAAGTGGAAAAGGAACGTAATTTCAGAAGAGCAAGTTATTGTGTTGTGATTTAAGGTTATGAAGATAGCATTGTAACATGAGCCTGTGAATTGCTATAAGACAGGAATGTGTTTTATGAAAGTAAATGGAGTCCCAGTCCTAAGCAATTTCGAGTTTACCTCACTAATATATCTTTGCCCTGTTATGCTGATATAGTCGTAATATGCAAGACTTTCTTAGTCTGTGTTAATTTCTTTCTGACTTATTAAAGTTGCTGATGACTTTAATGGGCTAATTAATTAAAGATGTGATTCTCTGAGCAGCATTAAGGGAGATGATCTATAAAGAATGAATAGCCTATTCTACCATCATTATGGCTGCGTGATAATAATGTTGATATCAATTTGTTCTCATTTAGCAGCTGAATGACAGAAGAAGGCTTAACTTGAACTCAGAAGATGGGAGGACGCACTTAAAGCTGTTAGCCTTCTCTTTTAGCAGAGGAATGTAGTGACATATCGATCTGATGCTCGCCGTATATCTGGTCGTTGCTTTTCTCTCACCCAATAAACCCGGTGAACTTTATCCACTCCTCTGACATCTTTATTTAAGAGAAAAATCTGCGAGGCACAAAAACGAATCAGCGAGTTTATGTGCTTCTATAAGTGCTATCAGTTGTGAAGAATGCAACACGACTGCAGAAAGAAAGTCTTTACGTTTTGCCATCTGCAGTTTGTCAAGTGATTGTAATGTTCCTGCTGCTTTGTTTTGGTTTTTCAGTTATATTAACCTTAAAACCCTTCAGTGGAAAACAAGTCTCCAATTTTACCACATATAGTGTACGACTGAATTTTCTAATGGCCCTTTGCAAACTAGGTTGTACAATATAGGAAGCTATAAAACACTCTTATGCCCTGTTCACACTAGCAGCCACTTCTGTCGCTGCATCCCGCTAGAGGCTGGTGATTACGTCGCTAGTGGGCGTTCTCATTACTGATTTCTTAGTAACGCCATTGTTGACAGCGAATAGTTTTTTTTGCCGCTAAATACAAACATTTTGGAGGCAAATGACTGAATATGATATAAATATAAAACGAGTCCATACATACAAACAAAAATGAATGACAAACAGAGAGTACTTTTTTCCATTGCGTACGTTTATCTATGCCAAAAACGCAAATGCCGTCATCACTGCTGGAGCTGAAAGGAGCATGTGAGCAATATCATCTTTTTTCCTATTTGCTCCCGAAAGTCGTTCTTCATTTGCATTAAGTTGAGAGATTCTTGCTGCGTCCAAAATCGCTTACTTCCCTACGATATAGTACGCGAAAAACAGCATGCGAGGCGAGTAGTATGTCCGAATTCATAGCATTGTAAATTCAGTAGGCAAGAAGTACCCGGATGGCCTACTGCTTCCGGCCGAATTCTGTAGTAAGCATACCATGAACACTT
>JAUMHP010000073.1:13796447-13810431 GCA_032361065.1 Enteromius trimaculatus | reverse complement strand
TCAATAAATACCGTACCGTGCCATTCATACCGAGGTATTACCGTACTGTGAAATTTTGATACCGTTACATCCCTAATAGTAGGCTAATTATGCCTTTGGGAAACACACCCCAGAAGTGCGCGGAAAGGCTCTCTCTGGAAGCTTAACAAATGGATACGTTTATAATGTAATTCATATATATTAAAGCTTTTTAACATCATTAAATGTACATACTGAGTGACTGATAACATCTCTTATATGGAATGCACTCTTTGTTTTTCAGTGAGTTCACAATTTTAGCGGTCATCTTTGCTTTGATCTGAGGTAAACTGTTGTTGCTTTCAGAATGGCTATAAGGTAACACAATATGATATTTAAACTAATTTTAGACACATTTAACTTTCAATAAAGCACATAATCATCTGAGGTCATTCATTGTTGTATAGTTTGTATGCTGTTATTCCAAATACGGCATCGCGGAAATCGAAACCGTTTCTAAATGAAAAACTTCGCCTGTTGCCGTCGTGGCTAGTTAGGATAAAAACTCTGATTAACATGGAAAAGATACCTTTTATTTGATGTTGCGACATCATGTCGTATGTAGGACATGGTGTGAGAGAGAAAAATATATATTTTTTAATTTTATTTCATTCCTTCGTTCATTTATTCCTGCAAGAACACGTGCAGTACAATACACACATGCAATCTAGAATTCTCATATGAACATTTAGGTCATTAATACTGTAGCTGTATTATATTACATGTAGTGCCTTAGTGAATGAAAAGCAACTACTCCCATCTCTTCGAGACGATAAACTATGAATTATACTCTCAGATGAGATATATAGCATGAGTGAAGTGATTGCTATGTGAGGGAGGAACAGCAGTGTGTGAAGAGGCTGAAGCGAGAGCCTGGAAGCAGGGTCATTATGGATCATACATCCTGTAATCACAGTCAGACTAAGCCTTCAAAAATAAAGCTCGCCCCAACCCACTGGTTTGTTCCCGGCAGAAAACCTCGCATCAACTAGTGAATGCCGAAGGGAAGCGCTTCTTATTGATGCCATATTTGACTTAATGCCCATTTTATTGGATTTTGATTATTGATAAGTGCGAGTGGAAATGGAAAAGGCTTCCGTCTTCCCCCAGAGGCTGGCGTGATGTAATTCTAACCGCCATACAAGCACAGCAAGCCTGAAGAAAAGGCCTTATGAGAAAAGTCAGAATTCAGAGTATAATTCAGTATTTTAGAGCGGATCAATATAGAAATTAATTTCATGATTTGTTTTCCTCTCTAGCGTTTCTATGTGTGAATGGGACTCTTTCCTTGTGGAACCACCAAATAGAGCAGGAGCTAAAAATGCAGCAAGACCTTGACATTTCATCCTTTTCAAACTGTTGAAAAACAAGAATAAATATACTGGGTTCTTTCTTTCACAGTCCTTTTTCATTTATTCTAAATAAGAGGATGACCGGGTCAAAAAGTAACAGGTTGGAAATCTGTCTGGTTTATTGCCTTTACTTGTTTATTGGCCTTTCTGGTGTTTTCAGCCTTGGCCGGTGGTATAATGTTATGTCGTTGTTTCATAGAAAGTGGTTAAGTTCCTTACCCTGCTGAAAAATAAAAAATCTGAAACCATTCTAAGGTTTTAGCTTTAATACGGTTTGATCGTTTTATAGGTGTTTTAGTGGTTCGTATGAAAGTTTGGGGTTACACTGGTCTTTTGGGATGAATCACGACAGGCAGAGAATCTGCAATGCAAACCCAGAGGTTTCTGTCTGGCACTGTGACTCCTCTCTCCGTCTGGATAAATGAGAAGTCAGAAATGAGTAATGATATGTCCCAATAGGGCAGTCAGCAGCAGAATGGCACAATTGACAAGGACGCGGTGCCTCTGACAACCCTGAGTCCTAATTATTAATGAGGTTTGATGACTAAGGAAAAGCAAATCGAGGGTTTTGGTCACATTTTGGCTTTTTATGCACTGCTTTAGAACAGTTTTTAACTTTGTAGACTGTAAGACTGGGGGAACCGTGGCACTTCAAAGACTACAGTGGTTCCCTAGTTAAGACCCAGTCTTAACACTAATGCATGTGATACCAACATATATGTATGTATATGTATATATAGTGAAAGCTTTTGACTGTGTTCTTGTAGTGCAATCAAACAAATAAGTATCCTTAGTATGTCAGGTCATAATTTTTCTGTGGCTTCAAAATTATTATTCACATTGGCATTAGGTGATTGCCTTAAAAAATGTTTGCCCAGAGTTGAATGCCATCTACATTTTAGGGAACACACAGCAGCCAAACAAGTGCCTTCGAGATGATTGGGAATGCTAACAGATGGTTTTTTTCAGGTATTATAAACCAGGTTTTCTCTTGAGAACTCTCATAGCTCAGCCATTAAGATTCAAGTGCCCTTTTTTCAACATCACACCATAAGCAGCAGTATTAATGTTACTAAAATAGCCATTATTACAATGATTCGCCTTGAAACTCAAAACACTGTTGTTGAGAAACACTTTCCATGTCTTCTGTCAGCTCTCTCTTTAATGAGACAATGTAGCTTGTTTGTCTTTCACAGGTTTTGACTGTTCTGGGGGCAATCATGGAAACCTTTGAGATGGGTTAACAAATACTGTTTTACACATATTTTTTTTTACACATTATTACATTATTATTTTCAGTGTATATAAACATGAAACATGATAATCTCTCTCTTTTCTTGTCTATGTTTAAACCTTCAATTAATATCGTTTGCTTCATAGCTCTTTAATTGTAAGTCTAGTATATATTTTATTTACAGTCAAGTGCAGACAAGGAAGTACAAGTGAGAGAGGAACTAGATTAATACATGACCCAGGTCAGACTAGAACTTTGTTCCCCATAAGCCAGCAGCTCATTTTGTGATGTCAAAGTTGCTTGCATTGCAGTTTTGACCATCGTTTTCAAAAGGCAGTTGGGGTGGTGTAATGTTTGAGGCTCAGAGCTGTTAACCGAAAATTTCGCTGGTTCAGTTCCACGCGAGGAGCTAACCATGAGCCGTCAGATGATTGCAGGGATTGAAAATAAGCTAAAACATATTAAAACTGCTTAATGCACATAATTTATTTTCTAAATGGTGGGAAGAATTTCAAAAAACGTAATCCTCAATGCAGCTCAGCGGTGCAATGTACTCTACGGCTGGGATTCGTACGCCACTAATCTTTAAGCCGCCCTGTTTCAGTTATTAATGAGAGCTCAAACTAGCTCACAGAGCGGAGAAAGCCGAAGCAGGGATGATTGTACCTCTGTAATTTATGAACAGGAAACATTAAAGATTCATGACTATCTTCTTTTCAGCATGTCAGCACACTCTAGCCAACAGTGTTCATCATTGGCGGAGGGAAAGCGTAGTGAACGCATACAACAGACCTTGCGCTGTGTTCTCGCGTTTTCCTGTCCTTGAGAATGCAGCGTGGAAGAGTGGCAAAGGAGTTCATCAATAACCTCACCGCAGACCTTCATTTTTCCTAGAGAGAGGGTTCTTAAAGTTCCATCTGTCTCTCTCTTTCTCTCCATCGCTCACTGCGGCGAGTCAATGAGTTGACGGAAATGTTTCATCTTCACCATAATACCCGTCACTCTGTCACTTATGCCCCTTATGTAGCGGATGAGAATAACATAAACTCCCCTTATGATGGGAGGACATATTGGTTACTTTCTCATGGAAATGTGCTCTCAGCCAAGGTGAAGGGACTGATGTGATGCTGTTCTGACATGTTATAAGTTTAAGTACAGCGGCTGAAGGACATAAACTTTAAAGCAATCTTTATAAGGTGATTCCGGTATGATTATGAGTTTTTACTGCTCTAAAAGTGCACCTACTGGCAATTAATGAATTTGCATTTTCATTCAGAACAATGCAACAAGTCGGCACTTTAATACTATAATTAACACCATTTAAGAGACCCCAAAATTACATATTTACAACTTTCCATGACATTTTAAATATTACAAATGAATGAATCATTTAAGTGAATGATTCAAGGACTTGCTTGTTTCATTCCTGAGTGAATCAATCATTTCTGAATGATTTGAGTGAAGTATTCAGTGGCTAATAATCAATGTGATATATGCGTCCATAGATCCGTTTGCACCAGTGGTGGACAGTAATGAAGTAGTTGTACTTTCAAGTATCTGTACTTTACAGGAGTAGTTTAATTTTTAGCAACTTTTACGTTTGCTTTACTACATTCCTAAGCATAAGATCGTAATTTTTACTTCACTACATTTCATAAAATATATTGTTACTCATATATCACGTGCTCCGAGACGCAGACGAGCGATTCTTTAGCAAACTGATTATTTTTTATGAACTTGTTTGCAAATTGCACCATACAATTCATTCTCTAAACTGAATGATCCGATTGCAGCTGTTCTCAATTCGACAAATCACTGATTTAAATCATCCGTTCAGAGTAAGTCTCCAGCAGTGTTGCCAGATTGGGCGGATTTCAATTTGTTTGTGCGGGTTGTGCACACTGCAAAGACTACTGGTGCTGATGCTGACGGCGCAGCCGCATACAGACTTGATGATTCAGGAGTGACAGGTGTTTAGCGCGATAACGGGTACAGAACTGTATAGTGATCATATATAATGTTTTTTTTTACGTATCATGTCAGATTATCATGCAGTATGCATCAATGAATTATAGTTGTGACTGTCATGGTGTGTGCATGGTCACTATATTGGACACTTTTTTGCATTTAAATTCTGATTGTTGACATTGAAAATGATGCAGTTTTTTCGAGGGCACCGTTTTTGTTTTTTTAATTGCCATTTTGATAGTGTCTGCTGCTTGCATATTTGGTTGGCTAATTCTATTTTCTCTGATTTAACTAGCATTATGTTTATATTATTTTGTCATCATAATTTTGTTGTATGGAGTTAAAAATATATCTTATGGACCTTGATTTGAATTTTATCACATTATTTTGATTGAAATTTTAGGCGGGTATTGTGAGCTTTTGGGCTGGAAATCGTCAATCCAATCTGGCAACACTGGTCTCTAGTGAACTGAACAATTGGCGCGTGCGACTGATGATGCGTGAAGTAAGTTACTTATACTAACTTAGGTTTAGTTACTTAAACTGAAAATCGTATTTTAGTTACTTTAGTTACTTTAGTTACTTTAACAGAAAATTGTCAATTTGTTATACTGCAGTAGAGGGTGATCTATTTAAGCCCAGTGAAATGAATGCAGACACATCAACATAAGTGTCTCTAAGTCAAAAAACATTCACATTCCCTGCTGCTGTAACGCTAGCAGTTTTATTAAAATGCTACGCATTTAGCCCTATGTCTGTTTTTATATTGTTTATCAACGGTGTACATTTTTATATTGTTTAGGTGAACTAGCCGAGTAGATAGATAAGAATGTTTATTCATAACCATACTGAAAATAAGTAGGTCTAAATATTGTTATCTGATGCTAGTTGTTTAGCTAACAAAGCTTCACAGTGAACATCATGCTCATCTCTAAAAGGTATTTTGAGCAGTAAGATTATAAAACATATGTGCTATACAACAATAAGTAGTCTATATAAAATTGCTAAATAAATTTATCAGTACTTTTTTACTTAAGTACATAAAAAAATAAGGACTCTTGTACTTGTCCACCTCTGGTTTGCACCATCTTTGAGCATCAAATACAGCCAGGTTATGATGATGTTATTATGTGGCCGTGAATGATGTCAGAGCAATTCAAACAAATGACTTTATTCCTACCGTTCTATTCAACCTTTGTATACTCCGTCATCCTGACAGCCTTTGGGCTCCAGCAGCTCTGAATCCAGCCTCTCACATTCCCCCATCACTCCACCGCAGCTACGCCTGACCAAAGACATCCAACAAGGACAGTACGCGCTGTGCTTCGGATGCAAATGGAAAGTTTGTGACCGCACCCTAACGGTTTCCCGCCCAACAAAAAATGACACACGAGTAGGATACAATAAATAGCTTGTCAAGAGTATCTCTCTGTCTGTGGAGTGCATGCTTAGCGGGTTGGAATTTGGAGAACAGGAGCAAAAGAGAGCAAACAAAAAATAGAAATAGATGGAAATAGAAGCATAAAAACGACTGGATTGACAAAAAGTCCCTTCTTAGTGGTGCTTTTCCAACCTTGACAAACTATGTAGTCACTGTAGCTGCTGTTTTCCAGTTGGTACGTGGTGACATTCTTTTTCTCCCTCCTCCTCCTTGTTCTGCCTTGTAATGCAGCTCAGATAGGTTCACTGTTGTAATGAGTTCAGATGCATGCTGGGATCTGTGTGGCAGCATGCTGTCGCCATGTCTTCAGCTTCAAGTCAGCTGAACGGCTGCTTATGTGAAGCATAAAAAAGGTTTCTAAAACCTTGCTGAACAAATAGAGATATCAGAATCTTTTCCCCCCTCTGTTTACTATAAAGCATTTCAAGGCTATTAATGCCGCAGTTGCTCTGATAATAAAATTCATCTGTGTTTAATGGCATTCTTTTGCTCATGACAGCAGGACGGTGAAAGTAATTCCCTCAATAAAGGAATATTTTGGAGAGAAACAGTGGTGTGTATCTGCTAATGACATCAAAACAACAGGAGCTTTTAATAATTCATTTTAAGAACAGATTTTTAAAAACAAAATATGAAATACTATTAAGACTGATCCGAGGGGATTTATGATTAATTTTTCAGTTTTACAGGGAAATATCCTGAAAAACATTACCCATCAATCTTGATATCAGGCTGGAAAGTACTGGAGACACTCTTCCTCACATTAATAGCTCAGGCTGTCCTCAGAGATGGTGGTGTGATGTATCCATTTCACAAATGGAATCTTCTGTCCAGGCAGATCAAGATGGGCCATTTAGGTTATAATGTGATTTCCTAATGTACTTTAATTTTCCCTTTGCATTTGGCCAGTTATATTTCACTACTGTACTCCAATTAGCTTAAATTGCATTTTATTTTTGAGATACCAAAGCTTTGAAATGACTGGTTTGTTGAGAACAAGGTTGTCTGTAATAGTTTGGGAAAGATATCCATTAGCATTCACATTCATCTCAGTGAGAGTTGCTTGACTAGCACAAAACTTTCCAATACGGCAAAAAAGTAAAATGTCTAAATGTGCTTCAAATACGATACGTTAACTTAAGAAGCAGCATTGCATAAAATATTAAAACTTGTTTTCAGAAAATGTATCTTAATAATAATACATTTTCCCCTTTGTTATAAACAAGTTGACATTTAAAATTATTGACTTAGCAGAAAAAAAGACAAAGTGAACTTATATTCAAGATACAACCCACAAGAACAATTGTTTTCTAGACTTACTGTATACAGCGTTGCTTTTTATTTATAATTTATAGCATATAAAGGTGTATAATATAGTATAATTTTTTTTTTCCACCTTAGTGTTACAGAGGTTTGCCTGTTTATAAAATCATTCTTGAACCTTCCTGAAAATCCAGGAAATATAATTAACAGGGAATTGTTCCTGATGATGCAGTTTCAGGATCCACCAGAAGGGCCGAGCTTGAGCATGCTAATTAGCTAAGCCTTGACCTATCGGTTTGCGGAAAGCATTTTGAGCCAGGTCATCAAACGACATTATAGGGCCATTTACTTGTGCCACATGGCCGTCTAGGGCCAGCGGGATCTTGCACGGGTCGTTGCCACCATGCTAATAAATTCCGTTTCACCCTGCTGTCAATGCTGAGTGACAAATATAATTTGCTCTGCCATCTAATTGCCCTTCAGGGCTCTAATTGCAACAGTGTTGACAAAGAAAAGAGAATAGAACAAAATGGTGAGAAAAAAGAATGGATCAGAGAGGGAAACATGAGAGACGCTGATTAGCTTGGTTATTAAATTTGCTGAATTTATACACCTTAGGTGGGATGAGATCTGAGGCTTGAATTGCCTGTTTTGCATCTTTTTATTTGGAATACTTTATTCTGATTGGTCGCTTGTGACATCCTGTGGTCAAATATGGTTCCATAATGACTACTTAACTGTATAATTGACCATTACCCATGGCAACCAATGTAGGAGACAGCCTTAATGTCTCCTTTTTTTCTGTTTGATAAAATTATTTGAATTAAAATCAATATTTCATTTCAATGTATTGACTTATTTGGTGTGTGGCAGCATAATAACCCAGATAGTATACAGTAAGGTGGTCATTATCACAAAATAAACCCCATCAGCGTGACATAAAAAAGGGATATTTTGCAGTAATGGCTGACTGACTGTACACTATCCCATATACAGTATAATGTCACATGTTTTAATGTCACTTTTTTCTCTTGAAGGCTCAGTCTCCACTCAACTTCATTTAAGAGCTGCAGAAGAAAAGCTTGCAACATTATTTGCTTAGTTTACATTTCTAAAATAGGACGTGGCTTTCAATTAAGCTTCTATCTATATAAGGGAAGCAATGGGAAACCACAGAACTGCTGTAATGACCGTTTTTAATGATTATGGTAAGAGCAAAACATGGCTTGTTTGTATCGATGCGCTCGCCAGAGATTTATATTAGCACCATCAGGTGTCTGTATAGTTCTGTAACCCTACTCTATCTAATAGGGTGCATTGGGGCTGTTTTTCTATCCATTCAAATAACATTAAATCTATGTGTCCGGTGTAAGAGTTGGTAGTGTCCTTCATGAAGGGATTTACATTGATTTTATGACGTATTCATAACATTATGGGACTAATGTGGTGTATAATAGCATAGTGGTTAAAGTACTAGAATGGCAAATAAAAGGTTGTAGGTTAAAACCCTCCTAGGGGTGATTTATGATCCATCACCATTGTCCCCTCAAGCAAAAACACTTAACCCAATGGATGTTCCTGTAATAATTGTACTGGAAGTCCCTTTGGATAAAACAGTCAGCTAAATGTCAAATGACCTCTGAATATGTTATATTTGGTGTTAATATAAAGCAGCAAATACCTTAACACTTGTATTTTATACATTTTCACTTTTTTTGTCTTGGTTTAGGAGATCCTCGGTCTATCAGACATGATGCCATACCGATCCAAAAGATCCCTGCTGGTGCCACCCATGTTTGTCCCAGAGAACCAACGAGCCCCATTCCCCAGGTTAATTGGAAAGGTAAGACCTTCCATTTTAAATGCTCTTTGACATCCACTTAGTCCTAATAATGTGCATTGTCACCATGGCCTTAGTCAACTATATTTTGTGTTTTGGACATAAGTGTGACAGTGCTACCTGATGGTTTAAAGACTTTTTAAATTCTCTGGTTTTCAATTTTATTTCGCTCTGATTCCAAAAATTCTGATGAACTAGCAGAAAAATGATGCATAACCAAGAAATTAAGCTGCGTTCACACCGTGCTGTAATTATCGTAATTCCAAGGTGACAACACCTGATGTTTAACTTGGTGCTGTTCGCATCTTCTGACTGGAAATCATTAGTTTCTATAGTGACAGTCAACAAAACGAGCCATCGTGAAAATTTTTTACATTACATTTGTATGCTACTGTTAAATATTGCAGAATACAGAAAGCATGTCAGGTAAAAATAATTACTGTTTGTTTGCATATTATTATTATTATTATTAATAACAGGGATAAATGTTTTATTGCTAACCTAAACAGACAACAACATAATAATAATAAACTCTTACATGTTTTTTATATTATAGTACATTATAATATCTATACTGTAAAAGTATTTATTTTTACCCTTTTTAGAGCAGTAATAGCTTTATTTGAAAGCGCCACCATTGTTCTCTGGTTCCGGGTCAGGTACAGCAGTTACATGGAACAAGCCCTAGCTCTAATTTTCATTGCATAACTTTTGCTACGGTTATTCGGTTATATCGTTAATACTACTTTGGCTTTTTCGGCCCTCAAAAACGTAGACTTTTAAAAACGCTGCAAACGCCAGTGTTGCGTTTCAGTGTAAATAGACCACAATGTAGACTTTTGAAAACGATGGCATGGCTGCCCACATGCGTATCCTTGATGACCGTGTAAACAATAACAACATGCTCATTGCTGTACCCATAGACATGTAGAGGTAAATTCCCCATTCAATGACTCCATGGTCACTTGACGTGTTTTAGCTTGCGTAGTGTAGACAGAGATCGATTCTGAAAAGCTGTAAAAAAAAAAAAAAACAAACTAACAAAAAAAAAAACATTTCATAAAAAAAATCATTTTCATAAAAAAAAAAAGCCATTTTAAAACAAAAACACTAGTATAATCAGGGCCACAGAAACCTCCCAGTTCACAGGTTGTACACAAAAGTATATGCTTTTTACAAGTTGTTGTCTCGTAATTACGGTAATTGCGATATGGCATGAACACACCTTTAGCATCACCTTGGTTCCTTCAGGAAGCAATCGAAAAGGAGCTTGGAGCATTGCAGAACTCAGGAAATTTTTATTGTATTTACACGTTTCTCCATCAAGGTAATATTCACAAATGATCACTGCTTTTATGAATTACAAAATTAAGTAAAAAGCAAAAGCTGTCAGGGCTGATAGCCTTGTGGGTAGTATGTTAACATATAGCACTATTGCGCTACAGCCGTCCGAGTTCGAATTCCAGCTCATTGACCTTTCCTGATCCCGCCCCCCTCACTCCCACACCTATCTTAATTAAGGAATTTTCTTCTTCTACTTTTTTTTTTCAAGAAGTTTGGCTATAAATGAACTACACAAAAGTTAAATTGACTTCAGCTTTAAGCTTCTGAAAAGTCTTTCTTAATTTAAAACCAATGGTAAAAAGTTTGAGTTGGAATAGTTTGTGAGGGTGCAAGTATAAATACAACGAGGCTGTAAAAGTGGACTATTGAGTAGATGAGGTGATCTGTTCCATGTGATGTTTAGCGCCCGACAACTTGTAATTCCATTACAACCTGTTATTCCATTTAGCCGTTTGCTACCAACCACCTTTTACCTGTAATGAGTGTGGTATTACTGATGTTGTTGAATAAAATGTGACAATATCTTGAGCTTGTGTTCACCGCACACCTTATTTCAGACATTTAATGAAGAAAACAAATGTTGGGAGGATGGAACCAAACGTGCAAAAAACACTCATTTCTGGGTTTTGAACTGATTCTGGCTGGACGTTATTAGTCCGTTGAAATAAGAAAAAATAAATCTACTCCTGAGAATAAAGATCCTTGCTTCCCTAGCCAATAATGTTTTCTTTTAAATTCTCCAGAGTAACCTTTGGTCTTATTTGCATTACACTGCTTGTTCTGTTTGCACCCATGTTGCAAGGCCATTCCCTCATTTGTAATCGCTGAGCAGACTAGACAAAAATGTGTTAAAAGTAATTCTACTTAACTTGATTATTCTTCTCAATAGCACGTTTAATATTCTATGAAAACATTAATGAAAATGCGTGGAATTTGTTTGTTTGTGTCATAGTTTCGGGTTGAGATTTGCAATATGTATTCCACTTTCTTTGCTTGGCAGCTTTTCTTGTCTTTGTTTTCTCAGGTCTCTAGTTTTTCAAGGACCTCTTGAGACCAACGATGGGGCAGAAAAGAAAGCAAGCATGCAGGAAAATTGTAGGAAAAGACAACACAAACCAGGCTTTGCACATCATCCTTGATTTGCAAGCTTGAGATATGGGAGTGTTGCCCTAGTTGTGCCCCTGCCCATTTTTTATCACCATCCAAGCCTGTGCATACGTATGTCCCAGGGGAGGTACTGTAGATTTTTGCAGAATATGTTTGGGCTTGGAGGTGATGCCATTGGTTCAGCTTTTGTTTTTTAATACAATAGTCAAATAGTCGAGAGAAATATATATATACTGTATATATATAAAAAAATGGAAATGTCTGAGAAAAATAATTTGTTTTGGAGATGTGTTTACACCAGGAAACTAAGAGGTGGAATCAAATGTTTTGGTACTTCCTGTTCACTTGCTTTCTGTGGCTGTGTCTCAGCGTGGGCTTGGGTTATTCCTTGATGAAATGAAAATGCTAGATTACGGTGGCACAGTGAATAAACCACAGTTCGTTCCATTTTTTATGGTCTTTATTCTAGAGTTGAATGCAAGGGCTGAATTATATTGCAATTTCTCCCACCGACAGAATAACCCCTCTATACTGCACATAGATTACTATACTTCAGCAAGTGGTGGAAAGCACAGCAAGGTCCATTGAGAGTCTTATGAGACTGACCTTCCTTCAGTCTCTTTCTACGGTGTGTGTATTTACATTTGTCTGTGCTTTCTCGATCTATAGTACCTCTTTTGCTGAATTTTCACCATGGTGAAACCACACAAGGGGACTGGCTACTGTGACCTATTCATTTGATAGCGCTGCTGTTTATTGGAAACCAGGCAAAATGGATTTTCCGCATGGATAAATCATGTTTCCTTGCGCTGTTTACCTATCATTTTTCATAATATCCACTGCACGGTAAGGCTGAAAGAAATTGGGAATTGCCCACTAGGATGATGGAAGCTTGAAGAGAAACAGAGGGGTTTCCCAGATGTTTTCTCTCTGGGAAAGGCAGTAAACATGTTGGGTGTCTAGGAAAGCCTTATGTTTCTTTTTCAATTTGCCTCATTCTAGTGGGGCATTGTTTGTTTTTATCATCGTCATATTAAGACAAATCGCGCTGCTGCTGATTATTTGCTTGCAATTTTGGAAAAGCCACTAACTGAATAAGAGACACTGTGATAGATTTGCCATCACGATCCTTCAAGGCACATTAGATTATAAAATTTTGTGTACGGTTTATTTGGTTTTACACTGACACCTACTGGTGTGGATGTATGAAGGTTTAATTTTAAACATATTTCCTAAAAGTCCTGTCCATATGTTTATCTATTAAGAGTTTAATAAGGACAAATTATATTTTGTAATGCCAGGATTACATTGATTCCTGTAACCGTAATGTGATTGTTTATAGGGCTTTCAAAATGAATCCTTTGTGAACCACTCTGTCCAACCCTGTTCTGTGTTTCCACATGTTAAAAAATACAACGGGGAAAGTGGTTTTATGCCGGCCCTTTTTGTAAAGATGAGTTCTATTGGATGGTGTTGACTTGAGATCCACTCTCGGTTAAGGGGGCTTGAAGTATTGGAAAAGTAATAAAGAACAGATTTGCCCTGATTCCTGTTCAGGCTTTGACATCAGTCTTCTGTGGGATTATGGGGGATTTATTATGGTGGAGTGTTCACCTGTAGCACTGCAATCTCACAAATGGGAAAAAGTCCAGAGGTTCCCTCTCGGACCTGCTAGTAATTGTCTCTGGGCCGGTTTTTATGGGCAGTGCCGGTATCTCTGTGTTCTGTTATGTCCAGGACAAACCCTCCCCACAGTAACTGAATTGCTCAGTTTCTGTGTAGGCTTTGGCACCCGGAGCTGAAACACTGGCCATATTTTGTTGCTTCACAGTTGCACTCATTCTCACTCTCTGCAATACTTTTCACAAATCAGAAGGAATAATTGTGTCTTGCACTGAAGTGTTGATAGACGGCGAGGGATATGCGTTTGCTTGTCTGTGCATCATTAATGCTGCTGGCTGCTGATTGTCTTTCATTCTGCTTTGACCTTGCACAAACAAACATGAGTCTATATGCAGAAAGAGAGTTCCAGTTATTTAAGTGCTCTTTGTAGATATCTTTGTGCTACTTGTTTGCACTCTAGAGAGTGTGACCCCATCTGTCTCAGACTTACTACAGTTTCTCTCTGTATTTATTTGTTTCCCACACTGAAAGCCACTTGTGAGTTTTGGACATGGTTTTACTGCTTTTGCTTTATTTCCTGTTTTAGCAGAAGGGGCATCTTTCGTGAACAATGTGTAACGAGTCAGGGTTAGCTCAAATATACAAATAAAGTTGAATCAGAATCATTTAAGATTCTATAGGGAATTTGAACAGAATCACTATTTTACGGCGGCTCACTGAGTCGGTCTGCGATTCACTGAACGAGCCGTATAACATAAATTCTGCGCTGGATGTTAAAATCCAGATTATAGTGT
>JAUMHP010000073.1:13708693-13725309 GCA_032361065.1 Enteromius trimaculatus | reverse complement strand
TATTATTAGCATGTTTATTATAACAGCACAGTTAGAAAAATATATGTATTGGTAAAATTATACATTTATTTATTTTCTTGTAACAGGTTCCTCTGAATCTGTTCAATTATTATTGTCGTATTTAGTATTGACAAATGGCAAGAGTTGTTCATATTCTTACAGTATATAAATAATGACTTCTATTTAGTCATTCTTTAAAAGTGTGTGACTCCTCTGCAGGAAATTTGCATGTGTTTGGATGCAGAGAGCGCTTGGTGTGTGCATGTGGCATTAGCATGTGGTGCTTCATTAAATATTCTCTCATCAAGGAGAGCATTTTTTTAAAAATTTGCTTTCTTTTTTGCTGAGCTACAAATCGCTCGTAATCAGCCGCGGTGACATTTTGCGGCAATTACGCCCTTGCTGTTGACACTTTCCTGAGGAGTTTTTCAGACAAATTATGTCATTTTAACACTTTGCCTCCCTTGAGGGAGTAGCAGCGATGGCGGCGGCAGCCATTACAAATCAGAGCTTTTACCGTTAATCAGAGCTTTATTCTCTCCGCTCAGTCACCTGCACCAATTGCACATTTTTCAGGTGAGCGTTTGCATTTTAATCTGTGTCTGGGAGTAATTATTCACATCTACAGGTTGTTTTCCCTCAAGCTCTCTTTTTAGGAGCATTATTACTGGACCGGGCCTTTGATGGGCACTGTTGTGGAATCGCATTCACACTCACAGATAAAAAGCCTCTTCTATGCACACCATATGCGCATTCTGAGAGAGATGGATTTATCCCAGATGATAGGCTAAATCTCTCATCCCCTCAAGCTCCATCCATCCTGTCTCCCTGCCTCTCCATCTCTCGCTCTCTTTCTCCGGGCATTGGTTTACTCGGTCTCCTAAGCAGATTGAGCATTTCCAGCATGTGTGCTCTTCTCTGGAGGAATAGGGCTTGCACTTAGAGACTCAGCCTGGAATAGAGTGCAGACGGCGGGCCCACTTTAGTACTCAGTGTGGGGTCTTGGCTCCGCACTCGTAGCTCCTATCTGCTGCTGGAGGACTGTCAGAAAAGAGTAGGCTTCTCTCGGACCCTTTTATCTCAGAAAGCTCTGCTGTTTTTTGCCAAAAACTCCTAAAGGCTTTCCCCACTGATCTCTGGGAGAGATGGAGACTCTTTTCCCCGAACCACCTACAGGGATTCAAACTGTTTAATTCAGGTCGTAACTTGGATTATTTAAGCAGTGTTATTTAAGCGTTTAAAAGCCTGTTCTGCATATTTATAGTCATAATTATGAACCTAATTATTAGTTTTGCACAAGTTATGGTTATGTCCACTAGCATTCCCGAGCCCACGCATATGGGAGGCACAGTTGTAAAACCTCTCGTGCAGTTTAATGGAGTAAAATTATGCACACACATCCAGCACTCTCTCTTCTACTATTTAAATGACAAACCACCTCTGAGGGCCCTAAATGTTACATATTGGTCTCCTCACAGTGACCTTCTAAAATTTTTAATAGTCAGATGCTTTCAGATATAGGACACGCTGTATCATTCATGAATTTTGAATGCTTATGCTTTGCTATTTTTTGTTTATGAAGTCTTAAGGCCAATTCACACCGCACAGACAAATGCCAACAAACTCCAGCGAACTAGTCTGTTTTATGTTATTTGCCGTCTTTTCAGGCAAAGAATGATTCGCAAAGGCATAACAACTGTAAAATTGTGGTTACAGGATCATCAGTTTCTTCCCCAGCCAGACTTCTACCATCTACCCCAGACGAGCAAGTGGGGTGCGACGTAGCAAAATATAATAGAGGTTCGATTGATTATAATCAGTGACGCTGTCTACATGGGATGTGGCGCAATGCACTGTCATGTCTGGTGCAACCTGACTCTCTGTAACTCAAAGTTTGGTGGTGTTTGTTGGGGCAGCGTGAACGTGACAGTTCCTTTTTTAGACAATTCTAAATCCAACAGCCAACCTGTTTGTTGGCGTTGAATTGACCTTTAGCTCTGAAATTGTTAATTGTATGTTCAACCCAAAATGTCTGCAATCAAGATGTCATGTGCCATTACACCTACAAAAAACGTGTGTAAGCATGGTTCCTCGAAGGAGATGCTACATCGGAAGGCATTTTGGCGAACGTCACAATGTGTTCAGACGCAGTTCCTGAAGAAGAGCTATGTCCACATCTGAAAAGGGAACTCTCAAAGCTAGCATATTACTTAAATTAGTAATATATCGCATATTTTAACTCAGGCTTACGTGTGATTTATTGGTTGTTGGTGTTTATTGGTTGTTTGCTGTAAGGTGTCCTTGGGTGTTCAGAAAGGCGCCTTTAAATAAAATGCATTATTATTATTATTATTAATATTAAATAAATACACAACACGTGTATGCGTTATTGTATTCTTTACTTGGTGTGTCATTGTTTAGCCATGTTTTTCTTTTCTTCTGTGAAGCACCTATATCTGCAGCATTTTGTTTTCTTTAGCTTAAAAAATACTCAAAAAAATAACAATTCATTCATTTACCCAGGTTTTTTTTAACATTAACTTTAACATTATATCAGCATTGTTTGTCTGGTTTCTTTTGTTTGGTTTGGTTTAGTCGAATATTAGAAGCAAACAGAACTTTGTAACGACTTACAGAGGGTGATGAAATGGGTTTGTTTCTTTATTTTAAGAACAAAGAAATGCCTAAAAAGGAACCTAAAATGTTTAGAGGCCACCAAAAACAAAATTATATCATCAAATTAAATGACAGAAATAGTTTTCTGGGTCAAAATGACTGTCAAAGTTACCTACTGCATTTAGAAGATTCCATGTGACCACACGAATCCATGTTGTGGGACACCTGCTTACCACTTCCCTTCAGAGTAGAGAGCGTGGGTCTTTAATAGTGCGCGGTCACGCACACTCAGCCAGGTGAACAGACAAAGATACCGGATGAAAGCTAATGCGCCAAAGCCCAGCCTGTCTACTGCGCAGCACGGTGGATAAATCTACAATAAGCTCCCTCCCTCCCTCACACACATACACACGTCCGTTGGTGTCCGTGGAGATTGAAGCTGCAACCTGCTGACACGTTGCCATGGAAATGATCTCAAGAGCCGAGGAAAATAAAGTAAAAAAACAAAATAAGCAAACACGCTAACAACAGATACCACCACGCTTGAAAAAGCATTGCTTTCTGCATCAAAGCATTGCACAAGTTGTGCCACTGAGGTGCTTGGAGAGTTTTAGAAGTTGGATCCGTGTGGCAGCCACAGATGGGCATGTTACACATGTGCATTTTTCAGGCATGGAGGATTCTGTCTTGGCACAGGAAGGTGCAGGCCTTCCTGTGGATTCTGAGGGGTTGAGATAGTTCTTTCCCATAGTTGACAGTACTTTTGTCACAGAGATGTGTAGTCGCACACGATCAATAGCGCAGCAGCAGAATGAGGACTCCTACGGCATTCCCATACACACAAAGTGAGAAGAATGTGCTGAGGTTTTAAAAAAGATGAGTGTACAGTACGTTTTTAGTGTTATACGTTTTGACAGTGTCCAGGTTTGGAATCGCAGATAAGACGCATGATCAGAATTACATCCAAAATACAGGACAGAGTCATTTATTTAGACATTTACATCCATTTACGTTTGGTTATTTAGCACATATTCAAAGCAATTTCAATTGAATAAGCAATCATAATAATTAAAAAGAAAACAGGTAGAATAGATAGTTTTAGGGACCTTTAGATTTAATTGATTTTTTATTTTAATTTATGGATTTATTGTTTAATTAATTTAATTTATAGTTTAATACTGTGATATATTTTAAGTAAAAAATATAGGTCAGATTATTATTTAATTGCATAGCATATACTCTTAAAAAATAAGATTCCAAAACCATCCCCCCCCCCCCCCCCCCAAAATAAAAAGTGGGGGCAACTTTTAAATATGTATATTTCTTATTTATATTTTTATTTATTTTTATATTTTATTTTTATGTATATTTTTTAATCTTAGCGATTTTACTAATATTTGATGCCTTGAAAAAAATCCTTGGTTATTAAAGAGCAAGATGGCCAGATTTCATTACTTTCAGTTTTGTGCAATAGCAAATACATTTTTCTTGTTTATTTCCCTTAATAATAAATTGGATGCATCATTACCCTGTACGTGTTAAATTAATCTCTGAATATGTTACAGGTAAGATAAAAACTATCATATCTGGAGTGTTATTTAAGGCACTTAGCAAGTGGACAACGTATCCATAAGCAGAATTGTATAATGACCCTTTTTTGTGTGAGTTATGTATCTGAAACTGATCTGAACTGATCACTATGGAAAGGGTTAAATTTTGATTACTCCTTACGGTTTGTGGTTTTGGGCCAGAGTAAGCTACAGTTAACCAGACAACACTGAAAATTGTATCGGTTGATAGTAATGTAAGTACATCCTCACATGCAAATAGCACCTAAAAACATGTGAGTTAAGTCTAAGAAATCTAGCCCTAATACATTTCCATATGACAGGACACAAAACATACTGTAAAGGCTCAATCTGAGTCTCGATCGAAATAAGCTTTGGAAGGCATATTAATCTGTCTCAATCAGTGGGATTGAAAGAATTCGTGCCCCTCGGTCCCTTAGAGACTTCCTCGGCCCCTGTCGGCAATGTAACTGCTCCCCGGTGGTGGCAGTCTGCCTTTGATCTGTGCTAATCTAATTAACGGTTAAACAGCAACACCTGTGCTCTTCAACATAAGTGCTGCTGCCACCTCCCAGATGGGCTTTGATGGCCATGATGAAACACCTCTCTCCCTTCCCTCTTCCCTTCTTCTTCCACCTCCTCATTTTCTACCCTCATCTCCTCGGTAGGCCTGGGTGTAATGGGGACTATTTCCTACCCATTACTGGACTGTAATTGACAGCTATTAGTCTGCAGTTGGACGATACACTTGATTAGATTAGCTAGGCTCCTTTTTTCTGCTCTATTTCTTCAAACCCCGAAACCCCAACCTTGACCCCAATTAGCCCCACATACGTCAGGAGACTCAGCATCTATCCTGCTTATCATGAGCTCATTAATTTGGTTGATGAGTTTCTGTAAATACGTCCGGAGCTAGGTGTCAGATTTGCTTTGAGTCTGTAATGTAGTGCAAGGTGTCCTAAAAACTGTGGCATCAATCACATGCTTGAACACTTGTGGATTAGCGGTCTGTGCACAGGCTGTGTTAAGTCTGGCTTGCAACCTGTGCATCACTTCAAGATTCTCTCTACTTTTCAGCCCATAAAAGTGAGTTTTAAGGGGTTTTATTATGTGGAGAATTTCAAATCAAAGTCTCTGCAAAGCCTTGTGCAAGATGTCCTGAAATAGTTCAGCTGCATCATAATCACAGATGCATTAGGTCTTGTCAGAACTGTGGCGTATTGGTTAGTGCAAGTACTTACTGGGCTGAAGTGCTCACATGGATGATGCAAGTTCAAATTCCTTATCCAGTTTTGCCCTCTTCTCCCCTTTATGTCATATTTTCTTTTTCTCTCTCTCTTTTAACCTCCTAAGACCAGAGAATTTTTTTTTTTCTTTTTTGTTTATAGTATTTCATTCATAAGTGATGCTATGTCCTCATTTGATGACATTGGGACTCAATTCCAATCTAATTTGCATAGTTTTTGGGGTAACATACTATGAAAAACTAAGTGTAATAATTGGAGTAATAATTGACAATATTCCCATAATAATATATAATATTTCATAGAATACCGAAATATAATTTCTTTCCCTATTTGTTTGTTTTGTCTCCCAAAATGCATAATAAACCTGCTTTTAGTCCCAGTGTCATGTATGAGGGCATGTATAAAATCAACACCCTGTTTCGTAACAGAAATTCATATTTTTATTTGAAACCCCATAACATTTTCCCAAAATGTTGATTTATGACACACAATTTAAGAATTTGACAGATTTAATTGATAATTGCAAAATATTATCATATTTCCGTAAGAGTGTCTCTAAATTAATTTCAGACTTTTTTGAAGACCAAGGAGAGGGAGTGTTCATGGTGAAACATCCAAACATTTGGTATCTCTGAAAAGCTCTGAATGTGCTTTGTACAAGACATCCAGGCTTAAAACTGTGACATGTAGAGTCTCAAAGAAATACACTAAAATATAATGTCCTGTTTTAATGTTGTCGTTTCAAATGTTGTTTTTATCATAAAATCTTTCTTGTTGTCTTGAAATACAGGACACTGCTTGCAAAGCATTTTAAATATGCCATCAACAAATGGCAATTTGATTGGTTTCAGTGTACCAGTAACAAACGTTATGAACTGTGTGAAACTCTAATGTGTGTAAATGTGTGTTTTTATTAATGACATATGCATGATGCTGAATAGGAATTCCATAACCACACACAATTCTTAAAATTAAATGAAGGTCCACAAATATGTTTCTCAACATTATTATGCGGTTATAGCTCTCCTAAGATAAATTACTAGAAAGTCCATCCAATGAACAATAAAAAAAATGCCTATATGGGTTTTTAAATTACTCTTTTCTATTAATAAACTAGTCACTTTACCTTAAAACACCAAACCAAATTGTGAAAAACAGTATGCTATTTACATTAAAGCCTTTGAGAATAACTTTTAATGAGCTCTAAAACAGGACTTTCACTGTATGGACAAACTTTTCCCCACTTTCCTTTAGTGTTCCACACAAACAAAGACAAATCATACAGGTGTGTGAGAAAAATGATGACACAGTTTTCATTTTTGGGTAACTTTCCCATAACTTGGTTATTGCATGTGCTTTGACAAATCGAACCAAGGTGATGCAAATTCAAGTCTGACTGATATCATCGTTATTCATGTCCTTTTTTCCTAGTCTTCCTTAAAAAAATAATACAACCACAGTGTTTTATATTTCAAAGTCTTGATCATCTGGTAAAGTTTTGATCATCTGGTAAAATTGCAGATTGCTATGTAAAACCCTTCAAAGTCTCCAATCCACATTATTTCATGCTTTTAACCACATCTGTTATGGAAATACCTGTCCTAGTTCACAGCGACATTGGTGTGTGTGTGATTGCAACCAAGCTCTTTAGTTGACATCATCCCCTGTGTGTCTCTCCGGATGCCAGGATGTTGACTCAAGAGAGCCACGGGGCAGAACTTCTGTTTGAAATGTCAGAGGCAGGAAAGCGGCAGAGATCAATCCGTGCCCCGTGTCACATGCGCACACAAAAACACACTCTAAATCGAGACAAAAGGACAACAGATGAGGGGGAAAAAATAAACGAGGCTCCCTCCGGCCTCTTTCATGGAGAACTCGCTTTCTGCGTGAACCCGGAGCGCCATCAGTATCCTTTCTATTAAAGGCTTTGTTTTTGGGGAAGGCTTTGATCCTGGCTCCGTAATCGTTCGACCGCAGTTGGTTGTTTCACACACTCACCTCTTCAACAGTGTTAGCACGGGCAGCTCATAATACTTCCGCAGCAGCGACAAGTGTTTCCATACGCAGGACCGTTCAGTGACTTCTCTATTAATATTCAAGCACAGCCTCAGACTATAATAAATTGGGTTATGTCATTAGCGGGGAGCGATATCTCGGTGAGTATTTGCCAAAGGGAGAGGAGTTTTAGGCGCGAGCGGCATCCTTCTGCGAGGCCGTGTGTGTGGCGAAATCTGAATAGCTTTCCAAATTGACATGCAACGCTCGGATGATCGTTAATCATAATTGGACACATATTTGCATATTGCAGTGTCAGTGGCTTCGTCATTGGGATTGTTCATGCATTAGTGTTCATTTTTTAATGGCAATTAGTCTCCATCTCATGATTCATTTATAAAATACGGCTGGAGTTTTGAGCTCCATTAGTGGACGTCCCATGAATCAAGCGACCAAGCGCAAAGAGATCCATCAGATATGATGCCTGTTTGCTGCTTTTAAGTCATCTGTGATTAGAGGGATGAGAGACATGCTGAAGGAGGAGACACGTAGAGAGTTTGCAGGAACTTCTAAAACGCTACAAGGCTGCACACGTGACTTTGGCGAGGAAAATATGAAGCAGTGAAAGGGCAGGAGCTTATTCAGCAGTGTGCATTCAAGCGTAGGGTACAGTAAGCAAATTGGGGTGGATCTAGAAGTTAAATGAAGTCGCTGCAGGATTTGTGAAGTTTCTAAACAACTTTTGTCTGAGAAAATGGGTTCGTTAGGTATAAGATTTTACAGATGGCCAAATATAAGGTTAGGCTGTTTTCGGTAATAGTCATTTACAGTAGGTTGTCCACCTACTGTATATACTGTATTTTGAAGTGTAATTAATTATGTTTCATTTTGCTTACTACCTACATACTGTGAGAGCCAAGCTGAATTTTCACCAGTTCTATTACTATGTTTATTATTATTATTGTTGTTGTTTTCTTTATTATTAATGTTGTAAACTGGACTTCATCATACTTTCTTTCCAGAATTTTTGAATAAATTAAGTTAGTAATTATTTGTGACATTATAAATATACTGCTGTCCCTTTTCATCAATATAATGCATCCTAGCTTAAAATAAAAAAATGATGGTTGAAAAAAACAACAACAACATCTTAATTTATATATATACCAATACTATAAAAAATAATATATATATATATATATATATATATATATATTTTTTTTTTTTTTATATATTGTATTAATGCCTTATACTACATGACCTTAATCTAATTCCCTAATCCTATACTTATCCAATTAACTGACTAACTATTTATAAGCAGCCAATTAGGAATTTATCGAGGAAATAGTCAATGTTAAGTTAAAAGAGAATAAGTGTTACCATATATATATATATATATATATATATATATTTATTTGCATTTTTGTAGTTGACTAGAAGTAATAGATTTAAATTTGACACATCTTCTCAATTCAAAAAGTACAAATGCAAATAGACAATTTTACACCTTAACAGTGATACGTTACTGTGAGGTGAATCCAAAGTAAGTTCAGGAGTCCCAGAAACAGCCTCTAACTGTCTTAAGTATTGGCAGAATCATTTATCAAGTCTGGTGTGACCCACACACCTGTTGATTCTTGAATTAAATTTTGCTCTGTTGAGCCTAACGTTTTTATGTGTATATTTTGCAGTCAGGAATTAACTACAAAGGCTCATCAAGGTTCAGAAGATTATCTTCAGTAACTCCACTCATGTTGGCTCCTTTTCCTTTTCACCACCTGACTTTCAGCCATCTGCAGCCACACGCAAAACATCCTCATTTAATTTGCATCAGCACCCACCCATCATCACATTTAGACAAGCGTTAGCGAATGCCACTCGGAGGAAGTTAGCCGGGGATTTCCAGGGGAGCGAATCTGTGATGTGTTCCTGGGTGTGCGATGTTCAGCCTGACTAGCATTGTGACTCCCCTCTGAGCTCAGTGGGATATCGAGCCAAAGGCAATGTGCCATGATCCAGCAAGCTGCTCTGCTAGTCGGCTACTAATGTCTGTCTCACTTGGCCCAGAGTCTAGTGAAAACATTTTGCAGAGATGAACATGAAAATCATGTGCGAATGCGAATTATTTGGTTGTTAGGTATCATCAGGATGCAATATGTAATATCTATGGAAGCCGTTTCAGCCATGGGATATAGAAAATAAATAAATCAAAATCCCACAGTTAGAGTTTATGTATTACAAATCAGACTGTTTTCTCTAATTGTGAAAAGATATTTCACAATTCACAAGAATTCCACATTTTGCAAAAGAATTTGTGTGGAATTGCAGGTTTATATATAATTTCAGTAGCACTGTATTTTACAGTTCCTTATGTACGTACAGTACTATGTACATATTGTAGTAATTAAAGTAACTAAGTAATAAACCTAACCCTTCCCCATGTAGTTACAGTACCTTATTTTACCAGAACTTTCTTGTGTAAGTACACTGTAAGTACATTATATATACTTGTATGTACACAAACTGTAAAATAAAGTGTAACTATACTTGCAATATATAAAAAACATTCAAATATTTAACATTTAAATATATTATTATTCTGATAATTAAAAGAGGTTTCTAACTCACAGTTGCAAAATGAAAGGTACATTTTTATTTATTTATGTGTTTTCAATATTCAAATTCAAAGTCTGAATTTATGAATGTAAACTCAGAATTAGGAGGAGAAATTTAACATTGTGACACTAAGGCTCAGAATTGTGAGGAAAAAGTCGGAATTTTGAGTTTATATCTTACATCTCAAAATTGCAAAGAATGCAAAGTTCATATCTCACAATTCTGACATTTTGACTTTGCATTCTGAGAAAAAAATAAAATAAATTCTATCCCGTGCCAAAAACAGGCTTCCATAAATATCTAACACTCATCATGAAAGAAGTACATTTTAATCTTAAATGTAAAATAATATCTTACAACCATTAAAAATATATTAAAATCACCATAAAGGACAATATAGAATTCTAAGTGAGACCCTAAAATATCTTGAAAATGAGTTTATATATAAAAAACCAAAAAGGAACGACAAAAGTGTTAATATAGACTTTGGTTTTAAATGATATTACACCGTCATCTGAGCTGTACTGAAATAATTAATCACAAAAATGGCTACAAAGAAGTGAGAGAAAAGAGCAAAGAGGGAAGAAATGACAGTTTATTCAAGATTTGGATGACAGTGATATAAAGAAAAGTAATAAGAAAAATTAGGATAAGATTCCAGGGATTGAGTGGAAACACGAACCCGTATAACCATCCAGATTGCAATCATGTAGAAGTATTAAAAAACCCGCCTGTGAAACGAACAGACATTAGCATATCTTCAACTTACTCCAACTTAGTTAAAGATATGTGAAACAACCCTTGTGAAAAGGTGTGAGAAAGCCAGCTGGAATAAAAATGAAATACTTCAAGGAAAACGAAGACGTGGCCAGCAGAAAGATAGAGAGATTCCCTACGCAAGACAAACGGGTTATAGCTTTATTCATCATTTCAGCTGCTGCTTCTGTAGCTTTTGTGTGGATCATTATGTTCTTGGGGAATGAAAGGTAGAGCGGTGAATAGGCTGAGAGGTTGGGAAAGGCAGACAGTTTCTTTCAGTGTGCTTGAGAGGAGAAAAAGGGGCTACAGAAGCATAATTATGACATCACGTCTATTGAAGCGGACGAGGCGGTATCCAGTTCCGTCTCGCTATGCATATATTTCCACCTTCTGAAGGCTATGTTACTTAATTCTTTACAGACTCTGGCCATGGGAAAAGCCTCGATCTATTATAAAAGGTGCTTTTGATTGCATTTAGACGAATTGGACAGATGAATTGGATCCGGTGTGTGAAATGACTGACACAACTGGGGCGCGAGAACAGTTGTTATGCAATGTGAAGTTAATGTATTGTGTCTCGTTTCACATTTACAGGCAGACCTGGGATGTTTCAACACTCTCTCCAGATTGTTTTAACAGGTTTTGTATTTTTATGACCTTCAAAAGCACATGAGGAGGTCACAGGTGCAGCGGCACAATAGATTTGAGCGGGTGAACGTGAGAGATGCGAGACTCATTAAGATGTTGTCACGCTACGCGAGAGCTTCATGCGAGTCTTTGACGGCACCGAGATTTAATCTGCGCTCACCTCCCTCTTATCCAGATGGGTTTCTCTTCTTTTTTCAACTCACAGGTCTGTGAAGTACCATCTGTTTATCAGCAGTAAATAAGTTCTTTGTCGTTCGTCAGTGACAGCCATCCCAGCCGATCTCAGCACACCGGAAGCACTGCGCTTCATCGAGGTTTAGAAAAAAAACTTTCAGGATAATATGTCTGATGAGGTGTAAAGTTCAACCGTCGGTGGTTTTAAACCGTGCACATCAGTAACTTTCATCTACATTTCTTATCTTTTTTTATTCTGCTTCCTGTGAATTACAAGCAGTTTGTTTTGAATCACATCAACAACGTAGTTCGGAAGTGTGATGAGCGTTCAGATGTTTGACATTGTTAATTTCAGTTTTACATGCAGGCGATTCTCAGTAAAAAGAAAAAAACTGAATGCCTAATGTATATTTGGTCAGTTCTGTCATTTGGCATCTTTTAAACAACCTAAGTGTCATTGTAACTTGTGTGAATCTGTCTAATGTATTGTATTTTATTGTATTGTATTGTATTCTATTCTATTCTATTCTATTCTATTCTATTCTATTATTTCAGGTAACACTACTTTATGTTGTTGTTGTGGAAATATAAGAATAAAATCACAATACCCTATTCTTATAGTCAACCTGGACTCATAAAAATATGTACCTCTGTGCACTTATTTTGCAACACTGTTTGTACATGCCTTACTGTGTTTCACTGCAGTTTAAGAGATATTCAAAAATGTTCACTGAGTGGCGCTAAAAAACAGGTTCAATACGTGAACCCTGGTAAATTTTTGTTACATTGACATGGCGGTTCAGAATTTATAATATCCACGGACTATTGGTAAAAGTTAATGCTCTGTCGTGTTGAAAATATGCCCAATACCAATCCAACCCTAAGCTCATACTATTAATCATAGTATCATAGTATAAATCTCATAGTATTAACAAATGCAAAACTAATACAAAAATGCATTTGTTTATGCAACTGTGCATTTCAACTGCCTTTTACACAGATTTGAGCTGTTTTGTCGAACCGTAGTTACACAGAGCTCCTCGCCTCTCAAGTACATCTCTGTACTCCGTGAGCTTTACCGAACGAACCTACCATCTGTGAAAACCCATAAATATGAAGCAGGAGATGTGTGATGCTAACGTTCAAAAGCGTCAGTTTTCAAATATCCCAGCATTTTAATATTGTTTTAAAGTCATAACATGATAAATAAGTAATTGTTTGAAAATGACACTTTATTAGTTGAAACTCTGTACATTTATGTGAAAGGGAAATTTTACTGCCTCCAGTGTTCATTTCTTTTGCAGTGATATGTATTTCGTGTCTTGCTAAAAAGTGCACCAAGGCACATTTATGCCATGAGGTACCAGGTAGCTTATAGTACATAGTTTTAAGTCGCCTATTTTCCCCTCCAAAAACTGCAATGTACTGTGATTTTTCACTTTATTAATTGCAGCTTTGTTGGAATGACATACTTCTGAGCCACCATTTGAATCCTCAGATAGCAAGAGTAATTTATACAGAGAGGCAATGCACCATGGGTAAATGACTGCTGCACGGGCCTCCTGGGCTTTATGTGAAACAGATGGATGAGTTTTATTAAGCATGTGGTACTTAACACTGCGCTGAGTGGGATTTCAATAAAGGAAATAAATGTTAGCATTAACAGCACCTCCCTGTGTAATGCGCCATCATGGCTTTCCAGTAGGGTTGACTTATTTTAACAAATGCTTGTTGTCTTGGATTTATGAATGTTGGGCTTTTGGTCTGGAGAAGGCTTATTTCCCATTTGATGAGTAGGTGGTGTTTGATAGAGATTAAACGTTTTCAACCAGTTTTAAAAAAAAATTGTTTTGATACATTTATACCTTTTCCTTTGTGTGAGAAAAAACGGATGTCTATATAATGCTTTTGTTCCCACTTCTTTAGTTTATGTATTATTCAAGCAGTGATTGCAGGGTATTTCTCCTGAAATATCTCTGAAATAACCTTGGCTTCTCTTAAAACTACATTTCCAGAATTTGTGTTTGTTCGCTGTCTTTCACAATCTCTAAAAAAAAAACTACTGTATATAATATAAGTAAAACTTTATAAAGAAACCACATCTTGAATAAAAAAATGCTGCCAATGCAGGGATTTCTGGTATGTCTTTCACCTGACAACTTTAATACTTAAAAGTTTTTAAATATAGCATTTTTGGCCTTTGAGAAAATAAACATGTTTCTTTCACACTCTCTATAATCAGTATAATTCTGTCAATGTAAGTAAATAAATAAATAAATAGTTTTAAAAAGGGCTCTGAACCGGGTCAAGAAACGAAAACCAGAAACAAATGGCATTTAAAGGAAACGTATGTAAGAAATGGCCAAAACTGAGACTGCAATCACTTTTAAAATACTGTTGAGCAGTGTCTCCCCTCCCCGTGGACTAGAGGTTGCCAGATAAACTGCAGGATTCCAATGATGAATCTTACCTGTCCAGGAGAAAATTTGCAACATTGGCGTCTCTTTTCAAGTTCTTCTCCTCTTTTATCTATCTTCATCGTTCAAACGTTTCTCCAATGCAAACCCTTGTCTTATTTCGCACTTTGTCACGCCGTATTTCGGATTCATAGCGAGGTCTTTTAGGTTTCGTATTTGAAATGTTAGACATTTTATGGTTCCTTTAACTGGAACAAAAACAAAAAACAAAATCTATTTTAATCGTTCTGAACAGAAACGTTTATTTGAAATTGGAATTAACCAGTTAATAACATTCTTTTATCGTTCTCTTCTTATATTAATTTGGGCAACAAAAAAAACTAAACATGAATTTGAATCTCATACAAAGTGAAATGCCTGCGAAGCAGACGTCATAAACCACAGCCATTTCTCCGACGTGATGAGCTTGTCTCAAAAAACTATTGAGCAGGGAGCCTGCAGGATTTCTTTCAAGGGTCTTTTTGGGGCCAGCATCAGCAAGTTGATCATAGCCAGTGTTTAAAAAATGCATCCTTTCTTAAATCATCACAACTTTAACATACTGTAAGTAAATGCTTTGATAAGAAAATATTTTATTTGTGTATTTTTAACGAATTTTACTCAAACTTGTTTACTTTCGGTTTTAAGACACGTGATGAACAAGTAACACGAACATGCAGATTGGTTTAATCATTTGTAAATGTAATGTAATTATTAAAAGACAAACACACACCCACACACATATATATATATATAGTATCTAAAAAAAAAATCGAAAAAAATAACGTTATTAATCTGTATTTTTTTTCTAGAAAACAGTTTTCGGAATGCATTGTTTAATGTGGAACGCAAGAACAGAAACATTAAAATATCAGTTCTGCTCGGAGTGAACCGAATGGATTTTTTCTTTTCATTTATAAGCCATGGCTTTAAATATATAAACACTGGAACTAGTCTTGCAAAGCCTAATTTTACAGCTAGTATTTTATGTTTACAAAACACAATTTAATTATAAACAATTATTATTATTATTAATAAATAATTGCTGCTTGTTTGGTAATGATTCACAATAGAAATAGAAACTCACATTAGCTTATTTATAGTTTTGGATATATTTTTATGTCCAAGTCATTTTTATAAGTGAAACAAACAACCCTTGGGACCAAAAAAAAAAAAAAAAAATCACTCTTTCTGTTTCTTACACATCTTGACATTCTGGTTAAGGACATGGCCTTGAAGGAAAGGTGATGTGGGCGTTAATTGACATTTGCATGTTTTTTTCTTTCATTATTACCTGACTGAAACTTGACATTTATTTAGATTAGCACCCGTCAAGGAGAGTCAATGCTCTTTCGTGAAGCCTTTATCATTGTTTCAGGACCTTCCCCAAAAGAAGGCCTAAATGTGTAAATAAACAAAATGATATTTTAGTCTCTTAAATCACCGGTCAATCATGAGTAATAATGAACTTTTTGTACCGATTGACTTCAGTGTTTGAAATGTCAATGATGTACTGCGAGACTCTTTTGAGGTGACGGTATGACTTCAATACAATGATTGGAGGATTAGATCTTAATTACTCCATTTTACCAGTTAATTTACAACGTAACCGCTCATTAAAAGTATGTGATGTTTTTCAGTGCATATTGACAGTGTCTAACCAGCACTAAAGCAGTCGTGGAACAATTACTTGTTCTTCAATTAAGCCACTTACGCTTTTATCACCACTGTACTCTCCCTATTCAGAAGCTCTACTGACTGTTCCCAACCTTGTTCTTACGCGTCCACAGACTCTTCCAACCACACAGTACGAGCTAGAGATTGTGGCGAAGGACATGGCAGGAAGTGAGGTGGGACTGACAGGAACTGCAACAGCAACCATCACCATCACAGACAGGAACGACCACGCACCTGAGTTTACACACTCCCTGGTAGGAGGAACTTTTTTTCCCCCTTGCTTCTTGATAATGTTATTCATTGACTATAAGTGACCTGCTCCATATTTTCAGTTATTGTGACCCAGAAACACATTGAGTTCTATACACCGAATGAAAAAGTGTCAGCTTTCTAAAAATAGTTGTTACGTTTCTACTCCAAAATGCATATAATAATTTAAATTGCTGTCATAAATATTGCTAAATATTCCAAACTATTTTTAGATGATCATATGAGATTTATTCAAATAAAAATGGATTGTAAAATAGTATATTGCACTCGCAAAGGCAGGATTTGTGTGATTAGACATACAGTAATATTGTGATGTATAACACAATATTACTGGAACATATTTTTAATGACCATATATAAATTTTTTCTTTTCTTTTCCATGAACTGCACATTACAAATTCTTACTTAAAATATTTAAATAAAAATCATGCCACATATATTCATTAACACATTGTGTTGTTAAAGGAACACTCAAATTAGAAGCAAATTAGAATAGCTTAGCATAAATCATTGAATCTGATTAGACCAGCTAGCGTCGCACTATAAAAGTAGTTATTTTATTTAGTCATTTTATAGTGTGACGCTAGCTG
>JAUMHP010000073.1:13695391-13707763 GCA_032361065.1 Enteromius trimaculatus | reverse complement strand
GCTAGCTGGTCTAATCAGATTCAATGATTTATGCTAAGCTATGCTAATTTTGGGACCACCAGACCCGGCGATCGGCTGTTTTACAGATGTAAAACACATCTGTATTACTCTAGGGATGTTGGAAAATGAGCTTATTTCCAAAAAAGTGGAGTGTTCCTTTAACATGCTGTATTGACCAATCAGAATCCATGATTATATCACTATCAATTTTATAACTGAATATTCAATCCTATGAACAGCTGACTATTGTTGGACAGTTTCTTTTCAAATGATTTATAGTGATTTGAAGCAGTTTAACACCTGCAGTCATTTACCGTGAGTACAAACACTCAAACGTCTCAGTCCAGAAGGCCTTCACCAATCATTTCCAATTGTCAATCACTCAAAGCAGGTGTATAAACACAAAAGCCCTCCCTGCTCAGCCAAGGTCTCAGCTTTTCACTCAGATACGCTGACCTTCCAAGAAAAAGCCCTGGGCATCAATCACTCTAATCTCAGGTGCGCTGCAGTGACAGCTGTGATTCACAAATACTCACACACAAAGGTGATAAACTGGGTCCTTCTCGATCGCTTATCCTCCCCGACCTCCTGTTTGTGGTTTGAAATGATTGTGTTATAATACTCAGGACCTGCCCTTGCAATGATGGTCTGTCGATGGACAGAGTGTAGTATTGTATTGTTTGTGCTTGTATTGCTGGAGGTTTTTTTTTTGTTTGTTTGTTTATGTTGCTGCACATTATAGCTCTAGGCTATAAAATACATATTAGTCTTCTGCTAAACAGTCACAAACAGAGGCCACTGCTGCCATTTAGCAGTATGAAACCCAGAGGGCAAGAAAACTGCACTTACTGTATGCTATGTGCAAACTTAAGCTGCATGTCCATTTGAGCCCACCTGTGATAAATTTGTCCGAAAATGCTACACTTGCACTTTGCTAGCCAGCAGAGGGAAAACAACTATGCCAGGCTGATACAGAGACACTTATTTCGAGCTGTATGGTTTTTTTAGAGGAAGTGCCCTAGGCGGTTGTCAGATTCCTCGAGACATCACATCCACCCTCACTTGGCCCATTCCCAGGATGCACTGCTGTGCCAGTAAGAGGGGCTTTCTGAGTGGTTGATGTGGCCATTCACTTGGGTCACCCATTTAGAGTGGCTTTGACAATTGCTGCTGCCTTGCTTTAGGGTGTTCACTGTAAACACTAACAAGCTCAATATATTCAAAGAATTTGCATACAAATAATTGCCTGAAAGTAGTTGATTTCTGTATTAAACTATGTGCTCTTCATATTGAATGAACCATCGTTAACTAGTGGGTCTTTTTTCTTTCTTTCTTACTTTCTTTAAAATTTAAGTGATACCTGGTTAAATTCGAAATTAGATATAACATCTGTAAGCTGTTTAAATGAAAACCAATATCCAGATTTTACTGTGCATACCATTCTAAATTCATATAAAACTACTTCTTGAACCCATTTTCTTGTAGTTAACATCTTGTTTTCTGCAGAGTAAACAGATCTGCATAGATAAAATGTATTAAATGAGCAAAGTTTCACAGTAGTTGACACTAATCACCATAATGACGACTAATGAAATAATTCATATAAAACTATATCAACTACATGAATAGAACCAGTACTTTAGATGAAGTGAAATTTATGTAAACATTTCTAAGAGTGTCTATATTTGTCTCTGTGTTCTCATGTCACTTTACCTAGCTCCTTAATGGCAACTGTTTGTGTTCAGTGTGTTTTTAAAAAGCACTTTCCATGATAAATTTTCTCCGTTTACCAGTCCGACAGGATCTGAGTCGACTGCCGCAGCTCCTCTTTGCATACGCTTGAAAACACACTTGACTGTGCGGTGAAATTCTGCAGCAGGAAAGCCCGCTGTCTCCTCACAGGTGCTTTTTGAGTGCTTGTTTTTGGCACTAGTCCACTCTACGGGACTAGAGAGCTGTGGTAGTGGATCAGCAGAATGTCCCCTCCTCCTGCTCTTAGACTGCTGTATCTCACAGACCTCATTAAATATTCATGAAAAACACCTTTGAAAATGCATTTCGAAATTTCAGTGCTGTTGAAAAAATACCTACAGTAAGTTGGTTTGCTGGTATAAGCCAACTGGCCTTTCGGCTAAATCACCCAAGCACCAGTTTGACCAGGCTCAGGTCAATCTCAGCATTTAAATAGATAGTTCAGGCAAAAATGTAAAATTCATCGCCATTTACTCACTCACATGCCATTTAATATGACTTTATTTATCCCGTTGAATGCAAAAGCAATTTTCAGAAATGACATGCTACTTTCAGAGACTAAGCTAAATTCCGTCACACAAATTCCTGAAAGTCAACATAAAAATAAATAAATACTGAATACATTTGGCTTTTTTATACAGCACACACTGCTTCACGATTCATTATTCTGTGATAAAGCCCATACTGTTACTGGCCCCTGAAGTAAGATAATGTATTTCCTTATCTCCTACTAATTTAGCAAGAAAGCAAAAAGCTCTAAATCTGTTCTTTTAAAATACAGTTTAGAGTAGAAAAACACGCCACCTTCTCAAGTTTCCTTCATTTTTCTTAATTAGCAGATGTTTCACTTTATACTTAATCACTGGCTGGCATGTAGTCTTCATCAGACGGATTTCAAGTATATGATCATTGCCACAGTCTGGTCATTTATTTTCATTAGCTTGTCTAGTTGAATGGATGCATTTGAATCCAGTGGTGTTGTAAACATGATCGCTTTTAGAAAACGATTTCTATCTCTGCTCCATAGTAAAACCCCACTTTAGTTTACTCTATTGTAAAACCAGTACAGCTCAACAATGAAGCTGTATTATTTATTTGCATCAGCGACACAGCTTCCCAGAGATCTTTTATTTAATATCTTGTACTTTACGTTGCAAATTGCTCATCACAGTGAAAATCAATTGGAATTTAAACTATCCCATTGAGATCATATCCTCGACTAAACCAAGAAGATCAAGGAATGTAAGATCTGCACTTTTTTTTTTAAATGACAAGCTGCCTGTGATTATTTGTTTGTTTTTCCTAAGTTCATTTCATGTATTTAGTATCCGAGCCACCATTGAATGTTCGTCTTATGAAATAAATGTCTGCAGTGTGTGACAAGAGAATTATTGTCTGCCCAGAGATAATTCTAGGCCACGGTCAATGTATGGGGTCACGTAACACTGTCCCGCAGTGGGAGTATTATTAGGATAATAGCAGACCTATCCATCCTCCCTCTATTATCTCTGTCTCTCCGGGGTCCTTCCGACTCACGCTCCCTGTTTCGGGATCTTGGAGCCATGGAGGGAGAGGCCAGAGGCTGTGCTAGTTGCCGCAGGTGGTATGTACATGCCCGCCCACCCTGGCACTTTGTGATAACTGGCATCTATTTCAGATGAACCCCTTCCAAATGCTGCAGCAGCCAGTGATCCGGCTTATCACGCCTGTCACTCAAGGAAAGTGACAGCTTATCTGAGCTGCCTTTCTCCCCTGCAGTGACAGCACGCCGCTGCCTCCGTCAAAATGCTAATGTCATCAACAATGATGGCTACAAGTCCGCAACACGATAGTAACAGAAGTTGGGCACACTTTTGGCTTTTGGGGGGCGACTCTGAATGGGTGGCTGTTCTTATTTGTACAATAGCCAATTGACTTTGCATTTACAAGGTCTTGCTCACAGCTCACGGACGTGCTTGGGGTGATTTTAAACATAGAAAAGGAATTCTAGTACTCTGTGTGATTGGCTGTGTTCCAAAATCTAGTGAACTGCCTATGTAGGCTGCCAAAGTCAGCATATAATTATGCTGCCTTCTGAGATATCTTGTTTTGGCTAAAGTTTAAGGCAGAATTGCATGTATCCTTTAAAAGAAGGCAAGCCCAAAGTGGATTGCAAAGATTTTTGGGAAAAAAATAACAAGGTGGCGGATGAGTTGAGGAAAGTCTTCAAAAAAGTTTTGAAACTCCCTTAGGGTATGGACAATATCAGAATTTATATTTATATATATATAGTATATAGACCAATTCTCAATATTTATATAGCAATAGCAATAATTGGACCTTGAAATAAAGTGTGACCCAATAATCTTGGTTTAAGAACAGCGTTAGGGAAACTATTGGACCATATGTTGTAACTGGGCTCTAATCATTCTCACTATGATGGTTCTTGACCTTGGAAAGATGTTACCTTTCACTCCTCACTACTTTGCTTTGAGACTTTGTCCATTGTGTGCAATTAGAGCCATAGATCACTTAATATTTTATGGATTAAATCATTTTGACTCCCACTCAGTTTTGTTTTAGTTAATGAATGAGCTTTTGGTTCTGCAAACGTTCTTTCTTCATTATTAGCCTTAGAAAAGCGCAACTAACATTTCTAGACACCAGTGCTGTTGTGAGATGAAAACAGTATTGTTAACACCAGTAGCAAAGTCAGTTTTAGCCTCCATATTATCTATGACATGTGAAATTATGTCCCACTCCCTGCTCTCCCAGGATTCCGTTTCAAGAACCATCCATTGTCAATTCCCACAGCTACACCAGCAATTATTGATGGTCACGGATTGTTATTTCTGGATTTTATACTGTTTCTGGCTCATCTCTTCTCACTATTTCTTACATATATTGAGTCTCAAACTCATTTAACTGAAGTCATTTCTGAAAATGACTTTCAGTTTTTAATGATATTTACGTTTCATTAACAAGTTCTATATATATATGAATGGGTATATGAATGCGTAATCCTATGGGGAATGTCATGCTTGACAAATATTTTTATCTAAAAAACATAACTGTTTGTTAAGTAATCAATCCACAGTGCGCTTGTCACGCCCCTGTCTATGTTACAGTATATGTCACTAGTTGGTTTTGGTTTTGTTATTTTCTGTTTGTCCTTATATGGTCTTGTTCCTGTTCTTGTTTAGTTGATTAATTAATCCGTCCCACCTGTGTTCCTCAGCTGTCCTGAGTCCTGCGTCCGAAATCACATACTGCTTAAGTAGGTACTACAGTACATTTAAAATTAAACGTACTACCCGACTGTTAAAAAGTACGTTCTATATGGTATGAATGTGGGTAGTATGAATGGAATTCGGACGTACTACATCCGCCATATTGTCATGTGTCGTCACAACAGCACGAAAATGTAAACTTTCAGTAAGTCAACCATTTATTTAGAATGTGTTACACAAGTGTAATTTACACTTGAAATGAGCCGCGTCTCCACTTTCCGCCATTTTTTAAATACGAAGCCTCCTCTCCCAGAGCCTTATGGGATAGGAAAGTGTCCATGGAATGCCTACTATGGAATTCGGGTGGAAGCAGTAGGTCATCGGGGTACTTCTCGCCTACTGAATTTCGAATGCTATGAGTTCGGATATACTACTCGCCTCGCATACAAATGTTTTTCGCTTACTATATAGTAGGGAAGTAAGTGACGCAGCACCAGTGTTTATAAACCCGTTGTGTTTTGTCTTGTGCTGTCAATCGTCAAGGTTATTTTGTATGTGTATGTTCTGCCTTTGGTTTGTTTATTGTATAATTAAAGTTGAACTCGCCACCTTCATCTTTGCCTGAGTCTACACGTACGACAGCGCTACTAATATATTCAAACACACACTATAAAAATAACATTTTGATAATAACATGTCTTAAGACACATGATTACTTTTTTAACAGATCATTCATTTAAATAAGATTAACACTTCAGTTATAAATTAGTATGTATAGAATGTTCATGTAAATATATATTTGACCTGTTGAGCACAATATAACTATAAAAAGTTGTATCTATAAATGTTTTGGACGTTTATTTCGTATTATATCAAAGCACCACTATACATTATTTTTCCCAGAAAGTGAATAAGATAGCCATTCAATTAGTCCTTGAATTAATTTACTAAATTAATTTAGAATATGCTAACATGGCATGTCAAGAGAAGGAAACCTACTTCTAACACCGTGTAATCCTTTATCAAATCTGCAAAGTCATTTTAGCATATTTAGCGTGCATTAATATAAATGAATGTTTCTCATCTGTGTGTATGACAGGACTGAGCAGTCTTTCCGTTAGTATAATGAAAACACCACACCACATTACAGTTGTTTAGCATATTTTATATTATGCTAATCTTTTCTTTGGAATCTCTTCATTAGCATCTCTGCGTTTTAAATTGTTTACAAAACATGTTGGTCTCGCATTGCACCAGATCACTTTCCAGCTTGTTAGTTTAGTTTTATTTTTTCTTGGCATGTTTATGCATTTGTGATTTTATTCATCATGCGCTGCAGTTATACTACATCTGTTGCCATCTATATGTCATTTTCATATCCATCAAGAACAGACAGGCATATAGTCTTGATCATGTCTTCATTTGTCACACAGTGAGCTTGAGTACCCGTTATACATCAATTAAGTAAGAGAGTTAAAACAACATTGTATGCAAACATTTTGTTTTAATAATTTTAGGTGGTAAAACCCATGAGTGACCTAGATGAGATACTGATATTCTGTATCAATGCGGCGTGTTTTAAGCACTGAATACAGAGTAAAAGTAACAGCAATCCTTTATAGTGCAACACATTTAATTTAGAGAGTAATTAAGAGAGTAAGAGAGTGAAAGATTTATTAACTATAATTTTCAATTAGCAGATATTAGCATGTTTACAGTTCTGTTGTGGAGGCCAAGTCAAAGCCTATGAAGTGATGTGTGGGTGTTTGCTTTCGGTTCATTATTTGGTTCACTGAATGGCTGTGATATTTGAAAGCACTGTATTGAGTATTTTGAATCAATTTGTGTTGAGCTTCCTATTGTTTGAGACGTTCAGTTAAATGCGTAACTCTCATAACTTTATAGATTAAACCTTCAGCTCAAATTGGCACTAAGAAAGCATTTGTAAAAATACAAATAGTAAGATAGTAATTTTTTCAAGTCAGTAATTGTTTCTTGTCTAAAAAATCCTTCTTGATTTCAGAATTTTTTTATATTTTGGGTGGAAACAAGACAAAAAATCTAGTCTTAGAAAGCATTTGCAGTGTACTCAGCAGATTTAGAGGAACAACAGTTTATCAGTCTTCAAATTATGAGCTTGTCAATTTTGTCGCTCAATAAGGACTTGTTCAGCTTTCAGTTTGAATTTAATTAGCTAGACTTACACTCATTTCACTTTCATACTACAGTACATAGGGGATGGAAAAGACAAGTTTAAAAAATAGATGATAACCATACATTTGATTTGATTAAGTTAAGTTAGCATACTTTTATCCTTTGGCCATGTATGCTCTGTTATCTTATCAAGATGGAGTTAAATTTTAGTTATCTAAAAATCTCTTGTCCTTAAACGAAGAGAAAATTGAGGTGATAGTTTTCGGTCCATCAGAAAATATGAAGGCCTCCGATTTTGATCTACAGTAGGACCTTCATCAGCCTTTAGGTCCTCACAGGTATGGAATTTGGGTGTTCTGTTAGATGACACGATAAAACTCCATAAACAGGGATTAGGGATAAAAATCAAATATCTTCCCTCTGACACGACTTTGGAGACTTTGGCCGTTCATGCTTTTATTAAAATCGCATCTAGACTATTGCAACTCTCTATATTATGGCATCTCTAAATCTCAAACTGCCCGTCTTCAATTGGTCCAGAACGCTACAGCTACGCAGTCACTCGCAGAACCTGATTTGCAGAGTTGGGCATGTGGAACAACATTGTGATTAGCCAATCAGGTTTGAAGAACCAGTTTATAGTTTTTGTGAAGTTTAGGCTTACAATCAGTGTTTGGTGCTTGTACATCAGTGTCAGTCATCTTTTCCTCAGATTTTAGGCATTACTCATGGGTAGGGTTAGGTTTAGGTGTAGAGATATAGTAAAAACTTACATTTTGTCAACAAAATATGTTAACCCAGCAACACGTCGAACTCTGCAAAATCAGGACGTGCCAGGTCACTCCGCTCTTGATGGCCCTTCACTTGTTCAATTTAGAATACACTTCGTTACACCAGCAGGCGCTCATCTACTTATCTGAATTGATGCACCAGTATACGTACTCCCCCAAGAAGTTTAAGATCCTGCAACCAGAACCTCCTCTTAATTCCACATTCCAGACTCAAGCGTAGAGGTGACCGTGCTTTTTCAGTAATTGGGAATGACTTGCCAGTTGAGATCAGAATGGCTCCTAGCCTGACTATTTTTAAATCACTTTTAAAACGTACTTGTTTTTTCTGGCCTATTAGGTTTTACTTTGCCTATTATATTTATTATTTATGTGTTTTGTTTTTTTATTTTCTCTCTCTTTGGTTGTAATTGTGTACTCTTTTTCTATGAAGATGTTTCTAAGTGTAAAGCACTTTGGTCAGTCTTGTGGCTGTTTTAAATGTGCTACTGTATATAAATAAAGTTAACTTCAAACTTTAATGGATGGAAATACATATTTTTACATATTTGTTTGGATGGTATTATTTTTAATGCATTGGCCACTTTTTAAAATACATTTATTCTCCAAAAAGACTCAATCACAAGTCTGTGTAAACACATTTTGTTGCAAGATTTTTTATACATTACTGAAATTGCCTCATTATTTGGTAATGGAATTCAATTTATTACTCTGCAGATGTTTAAAAGAATGGTTAATGGAACCAAAACTTGAATCTGACTGAGTTAAATGTTGAAATGTATTTTGAGATGCAGTCACTTTGATTTTAGCACACTGACATGGCTTCATTGGATCTGTTGGGAAAATAAATGATTTTTTAAATTGTACTGTCACACATCATTACACACATACAAATTTAGTTTCTACCTAGTCATATCATAACACTACATAAATAAATATTTCAAGATAAACAGAATCACAGTTTTAAATGCTCTAGATTTTAGTCTTTTTAATTAACACAGCAACAAATCAAGTGAAACAGAATGATGTGGGAAACAGAATGATTATCGTTATATTTTACCACTTAACAAAAGAAATGACATTTTGATGTCTCCCGCTATCAAATGTATTTATTTGTAATATTGACACTTTTCAAACTGATTCAAATTGCTAAATGCTGATAAACAAAATAAATGCTCGTTTCTGTGTCACAAATTCCATCCCATATAGAGTTAATGCAATTCTGTTCTCTTAAAAGATGATGATCCCATTTAACATCCCATCTTCCATCCTAAATGTAAGACTATAAGTTATAATTCCAAAATTCTTTTATGAGTCCCATCTGTCCTGTAAAGCCCAGCTGGTATTTAATGAACTACAGAAGACATGTCCTCATAAATAAAATCAGCTGTGTAAGGCAATTTGATTCTCATTTCATCTCAGGGGACACACACAAACATATATATATGCCCTTAGGGATGAAGTAAATTAATAGTTTCAGTTTTATGTAGTACATTGTATGTTGTCTGCATGTAAAAAATGTCTAGTAAGAGATGTGCAAACAGGCTCAGAATTTGTGTACTATATATCCTTATATTACTGTATGCAAGCTCATCCCAAATCAGAGTGTATTTAAAAATTGTATGCTTATGGTGCATACATGGTGTACTGTAATGTAAAAACAATAAATAAACTAATTGCATGAAAAAGCAAATGGCAAAATTAACAATACTATATAATATGATGATCATTACGGTTTTATGAATTATTGTGCCACGAGGTGTACTATCTTTAAACATACTCAGAAGTTTGTACTTTTCCATCACAGGCAAAATGCATATTTACAGTGCATAGCAGAAGAAAACAAATTATGATGCATCACTTCAGTTTTAGGTTTGGGATTTAGTTTAGTGGTTAGTTCCATACTCTCATACACCTGTCTGCAATTTCCAAGTCATCCCAAAGACATTGATTAACATGTTCAGGTGTCTTTGATTAGAGTTGGAATCAAACTCTGAAGAAAAGAAAGTTTCCATAAGCAGGATTGAAACCCCTTGGCTGGGCAATATGCTTAATTAAATGTCTCCACATATATTTTCTCTGGTTAAGAAAGTTTTACAATGCATCCATTATTTTAGATCATTTAAATAAAATCTGAAACCAAACTATTGGCGAAGAAGCTTGAAATCATGAGCTGTAGAGTTCCAAAATGTGTCAGACTGCCAATATAGTGTTTCAACTTAGCACTGCCAAAGTGGTTGCTAAAGCTGATTTTAGCGTAACTTAAAAGTATTTTAAAACTGTTAGCTTTTATTAAAGGAATAGTTCAACCAAAGATAAAAATGTTCACCATTTACTCACTATGATGTCATTCTGTCTTCTGTGGAACACAAAAGAAGATACTTTTTTGAAGAATGTTTCAGTTGTTTTCTAGAAATGTTTCTATTTCATTTCGTGTTTCACAGAACAAAAGTAATTTTTGAAAAGACATGAGTGTAAGTAAATGACTGAACTGAAATGAACGCTGTAGAAGATGAAGATTACAGGTAAATGTTTATAAAAGCCAGCTAGTGGTTTTCCAAATGTGCTAGCCACTAGCATTGTCACTGGCCATAATTTTCTTGTTGAGAAATTACATGAGAAATTACAAGGCATTTGACCTATTTAAAGGCATGCATAATCTTAACAAATTCTTACATTTTTATTGATAATTAGGATAGGGCTGTTAGCTATCATATGAAATCAGTATCAGCAAAATTGATCTTTTATATTATAAATATGAAATGTTGGGAGAAAGATAGGCTAGTATGAAACCGAACCGCCAGTAGGTGGCAGCATCTTCAGTGGCTCATTTTAATTAATGAAATCGTAAAAAAATCCCTTTATGTTTTTGTAATGTTATCGTAAGTTGACAAAATAAGCCAGACTGTAGAACAGCGGTTCTCAATCCTAGTCCTTGCGAACGTATGCGCACCGCGAAGTGGACATCACCGAATATTCCGCCATGATTCCAGTTCGAAGTGAATTTATTCGTTCCATTCAAAGTGCATTCATGTGTGCCAGACGTAATTTACTGTAAATCATATTCACTTATTTACAGTGCAAATCCGTGAATAAATGTTCAGAAGTGAAGTAAACTTTAACGGACACTGTGTAGGGACCATGTCAATTGGAACAAAGCTCATGCATGGAGCTCTCTTCTAATGAGCCGATTATCAGAATCAGGTGTGCTAACAAAGAGAGACATGCAAAATATGCATAGCGGGAGGGTAAGCGAGGACCAGGATTGAGAACCGCTGCTGTAGAATATCTCAGTCAGTCTGAGAGGTTCTGAAGTGAAAGTATGTGATTGGAGTTACCTGTGGCATTAAAAAGCACCTGCATTGTCTTCCACAGTCACATCAGAAGAGACTCTTCACTTGCCTCTCACTCTCTGAAGGCTTCTGGAGTGCTTTCACCTCAAATGCATTCCCAGTGTAGCTGAAGCAAAGTGTTAGTTTCTAGAATCTCGTTAAGCTGTGAAAACAGCATGCAGCTTTTTTCTCACATTCCCGGTTTTAGATGTGCAATTTGAGATGTGCAAGTCAGGCAGAGTTTCTTGAAAGGTCATGAATGTTGATTTGATTCGACGAACAGATGTCAAGATGAAGGGGAAGTTACAATATCAGGTGTGAATTTTCTGAGCTATTTGTTACCAAAGCAAAACGAATCTCCAAAGATGCCTTCACACTGCGCTACATTACTGATAATGAATGGCATGCCAAATAATCTCAGTCATTCATGGCTTCCAGGTCTCACCACATCGGTGCCTTTGTAGAAAGTGATTTATCTTTCTCTGGCCACACGCTTTTTCCCTGTGGTCTGGTGCTGTGGGGCTTAGGCAAAATCTACCTCCCACACACTCACACACAAACCCCATTCCCTCAGTTTTTGGGCTCTAGCCTCGGGGTTGATAACTTCTCTGTTTGCCACACTGCTAGTTGCTTTGTGAACTCAGAAGGATTGGGGTCTTATCAGTGGTGTGGCAGGGCCAGGGTATCAGCAGCCAACAAAGATTGAATACATCTATCTGAACGCTTCACTGCCCCAGATGATTAAATGAAACATGACCGGTCAGCGATGTGAAGCTGTGTGGACATATTTGCTTCCCTTAGTAAACATTTATGACAACCTTTGTTTAATTGTTTATTCCGCACATGATAAAATCTTGGTTGATAGCAGGAGAATATCTCCCGCCGCTGTGATTTCGGCAGTGATACACCTGCAGGGCTCACTGTAGACACAAGGCTCTCATTGGAGCTGAAGTAATATGTAAGTGATGTAATCGCTTAGTGGCCTTCAGCAGACAGGTACGATCTCATCTCCTACGAGACACCCACAGTTTTTAAGGACACGGTGAACTGGGCTTGTGTTTCAGAATGAAAAAATGAAATGGATATCTATTTTCAAGAAAGGATGAAGTGTAGCTTATATGTAAGGCTGACAACCCC